>KK351020.1:149508-188135 GCA_000671755.1 Glossina brevipalpis
CTCCCTCTTCCTTTCTTAATCTCTCTCTTTCTTTCTTTCTTTCTTTCTTTCTCCTTCTCTCTCTCTCTCCTTCTCTCACTCTCTCTCTCTCCCTCTTCCTTTCTTAATCTCTCTCTTTCTTTCTTTCTTTCTTTCTTTCTTTCTTTCTCTTTCTCTCTCTCTCTCTTTCTCTTAATAGTAACCTATTGCAGCTTCATTTTATTCGAATAAGTTGATACTTCTCAAATTGCGAGCAAGAGCTTACGGATACGCTATCCCTTTTCCTACAATTAGCTATTTCTCTTCCTTATTAGACGAAATGTAACTGAACCGCCGTATTCCAGACGTTGCAGTCAGTCGAAATTTTGCGAAAGCAGACTCAGGTTAACGGACCGAGATTAATATTTCTATGCGCTCCCTTAATACTACAATTTTCCTTACCTCTCTTCTTAAGAAAAAGGCAAACCAACGTATTTGTCCACGAGAAACGTTATACTGTTATGCTCCATTCAAAGGACAACGTACTTAAGTTGCTAGTTGCCGTATCTTCCGAATAAACTGATAATCCCAATTAAAATTTATGCGGTCAAGCTGTTCCTCATTTTTTATACGTTTAAAATCAACTTACATTGTTAAGAAATGTTCTATGTCTACCCGATCGCAACGCCATTGGATGACTAATGACTAAACCAGTCCACGGGAAGCATTCAAAAATGTATGTGAAAAACTCCACTGAGAGTTGTGGTTGGTATGTGTCTCAGATATATTCGTTTATTTCTCTTAGCCCGTTCAAATAGAGGACGAAAACTTAGAACCCGTAATTAAGATTTCATTAAAGTTTTAAAAATAGGGTGACATGGTAAAAAGTGCCCGCAGTACGATTCCAATGTATTGAAAACGGAAAGAGTTTGTTTCAATAGCTTCCAGATTATATTATACATGGCTCTGAAATACCGCGTAAAATGATCGCAATTCAGTTTATGCCGACATCTGGCAGAAAACATAGACATTTTTTAATACTGCCCCGTTTTTTTCTTCGATAGCCCTTGTGAACATTTCATACATTAAATTTCTTAGGATATTCTTCCTGTGATTTTCTTGGTCTTCTGAAGAAATGTCTTGAAAATAAATCAGTTTACAAAAAAAAAAAAGAAAAAAAACCAAACGTAAGTTATAAGATCCTCATCTTTGAAATAATTAACGAAGGACTTTCAACAAAAAAAAATTCTTTATTATACTCCTCGTAAAAAGAGAAATTGGAAGTTTTATATTTCCAACAGTAAATATTTCATTTATTCGATATTAAGGACAGGATGGTAAAGTAAAAATTTACATTCGATAATAAAAACGCGACCTTTAGCCTCCATGTATATATGTATATAATATAGGAAAATGTGAAATCTTTTCCCATTTTGCTATATTTGTTTGACAAACGCAAACTGAAAAAAAAATTGGTTTTTAAAAATGACTCATATAGTACCGTATGCAAACCAACTTACGTTAAAGATTATAATGTTTCAAAAAAAAAAAAAATGTTCTAGAATCTGTGAAAATTCCATGTATTGAATGAATATTATTCAATCTATTCCATACAAATCTTACACAATAGAGTATACTATTAAAAAATTCTCAATTTGCGCCTGCAGATATGCCTACATTTTCTAATAATTTCAAATTCTCCTCCGCGAAAATAAAAAATTAATGGCCAGATAAGAAGAAAAAAAAAATAATGAAAGAACGAATGTGAGGAGGTGGATAGGGAAGTTAAATTTAAGTACATAATTTATTTTTTCTTCTTCTTCTTCTTATAAATTTGTGCTTTACAAAATTTCTTATTTCGACTAGCTTATGGAGAGTCAAGGCAAAGCTTTTTAACCTCGCCATGAAAAATCATGTAATCATTAAAATTTTTGAAATAATTTATGTGCACAAAACAAAAACTAACTAAAACGAATAAAATAAAACTACCATCGGCAACATTGAAAAGTTAAACAAATAATGCATAAAAACACCAAAGCGCCTGAATGTCTGGGTTGAGCCGTCTTTATGTTAAAGAAAAAAAAAATTAAATTACAAAATCTTTTTGTGTAAAGATTCATACAAATATACATGAAACACATCTAATATAAAAGTCATAAAAAAACAAATCAAATGACAATTCCATGCACAAATAAAATACAAAATGAATTAATGAATGAATAATAAACGGAGCGTAAAAAAAATACAACGAAAACTCTGATTAATGGTAGACTGCGAACCAAGAAAGCATTTTATATAATAATAGCATACATTACAACAAGAAAGGAAGGAATAATATTTGACTTGGAACAAGGCTTTTTGATGTCTGCTTTCTCATATGCAAAGTCTATTTATAGATATTTTTAACCAGCTTTATTGTAATGGATTCGATTTAGTCCATCAATCATTCAGTGTTAGAAATTTTAAAATTATAAAAATTCAGAAAAGAAAGTTGAAGCTTCTCGTATATATTCTGAGATAAAATTTCGACACGTTTATATATGAACATTAATTTAGTTGAAATTAGGAATGGATTCACGCGGACGGAAACAATTGATCACGAGGATCAAAAACTGATAACTAGCAGCTTATAAGAAATATTGATTCGTAATATATTTAACAAAATACTTTACAATTCTAATATGCTCTAATATACTTTCGACTTCATACACATCTTTTATAAAGGCTATATAATTTTCTAGTTTCTTTCGTTCTTCTTCTCTTAATAAATATATTTCAGAATCAAACGATTTTTTCCTCGAAAGGACATAACATCACTGTAAACATAAGACGCTAAGAGTTCATAAATTATCGTTATGAAATGATAAAAAGTTCGAAAGAGAATAGAATAGAATAGAAAAAAAAACAGGAAAGAAAAGATATTTAATTATAATATTTAGTTTTTAGCTAACTGCGAAAATATTACTTATTGACTGCTTTGGCTGATTTTCAAGCTGAACTTAATAAGATTAAAAAAAGCAAATAAAAGTTGATATACAGTTGTTCTTCCCATACCCCAATCAAAATTTGAAATAAATGAACATATGAAGATGAGAATAACAGATCGTTTCCATTATTCAGACAAATATTGGGTAGTTCAAAAAACAAGCTCCTCTATAGATGCGTTTAATATTCAAATAATCGATAAGCTTTTAGTGAAAGAAAGCTTAGGAAAATTTGAAATTTCAAAAATATGTAGAACTGTCGAAGAAAACCGAATCTATTGAGTCTATACAGAAATTTATATTTATAGATTATATATCGAGAAACGTGAAGAAATTTATTTATATATTAAATTTCGAAGCAAACTGCTTGGGAAACTTGTCTAAAGATTATAATAAAAAATGCCTTAAAATATTTTCATCTTCAAAATGATTCTGATTTTAGTTGGCCAGTCACTAGCCAAACAAAACTTTAATCGACTCCTTTCGGCTTTTAACGATTACAAAAACCGAATCATATAATCGATCATGAATCAATCAACAATTTCGAGGAGTCCACTAAATTTTGTAATTTTAAATTTTGTAAATTTTGAATTCAATCGATTCTACTACGGTTATATGTACAGATTCAATAAATTTTAATTTAAAACAAAAAAAAATCTGTTTAATTAAAATAAATCGCTATAACGAAAGCGATAACCGAAAACATATAATACGTCACACAATAAGTTCGTAGCACGACATATACATGTCGTGCCCAATCCATATAATTTTTAAATAGTATTACCTTTCAGACGATAACAGACGGGCGAAATCCAGCGAAAGTGGCGTCTTTAAGGGCCCCAGGCTAAAATAGCTATAACCAGTAAATTAATTGTGGGAATCTCATTCTATGAGAGATGATATATTATCTAAAAATTATAAGGATTCGTGTAAAGTTGTGATATTTACATGTCATCCTACGTATTTATTGAATAACTTAATACATTTGAACATCATTCATCAAGACTGGATATTAATTTCTTGATTGAATCGCATTTGTGAGTGCTACAAACGAAATATGAAACTTTTACACTTCCATCTCTTCCCTATTATGAAAAAGAAATAGTTGATCCGATGTCCGATCTGAGTATAAAATACGTCGGTAAGAGAGAGATGAAAAGTTCACCTTCTAACTTTTCTTAAAGATGCATTTGCTTTTCTACGAACGCACTGTATCTAAAGTTTTCCTTTTGAGCTAATTCGTTCCTCCAACTTTTTCACTGAATGAAAACAATCACATTTTCTGAGAGAAGTTAGGCCCGAAGAAATGGGCTTAGTAAATAACTATATTTGTAGTTGCAGTTTTTTTTTTTTTTTTTACATATTTTTCATACAATCTCCACCATAAAACATTTCTTTACCTTGTGTAAGGTAAAAATTTGTTTTACATCTGAAAATCCATTCGTCATAAGCATCACAACCAATGTGAAATGAAGATTTTGTTCGCGATACAACATCGCTCACTGTTTAGCTGCTACTTTGATTATCGTCTCTAGCGTATACTAATTGTCTTATTCACCAGTTACGTTTATTATTTTTTAATACGTTGAAGCAAAAAAAAAAAAAAATTAATTGGATTCTTTTTTTGAAATTCTGTGTGGATTTTCTCTCAATTAGTATTCAACAAATGCAGTATAAATTTAGCTGAAAAACTTCTTTATAAAAGTTATTAAGTTTTCAAATAAAATGTAAAAAAATTTATTGAAATATTTTAGATGCATTTTTAATCAATAAATTATTTGTTGTTGGGAATACCGTCGTATTGTGTATGAATTTATTTTTTTATCTTATCCTCGTATGTGTAATAAATGAAGAATTTCCAAATATCAAACACCAAACGTTACTAATAATATCGACACGAGTTAAGCTGTAAATTTTATATAATTTGACAATTCTTCGTATCGTGTAGTTTCAATGTTTAAATGTGTGTGTGACAATTAAACTATAACTATACAATAATTTCTAATTCCTTAGGGAAAGCTCATATAGAGAAATAATCATTCAAATGCTGAGTATGACACACCAACCTTATGCTGCTTAGTATTGTCCATATATATTATTCCTATAGGATAAACATGAAATTATGTACTAAAGACAGATACCTGGATTTTTACTGTAATATTGTATTGCAGCATAACGGACATTGCTTTTCATATCCATGGCAACGAATTAGCACAAGTTGTGTATTTACGTCGAATAATGCAAGAGATCCGTTCAACTTGGTTCTTGGACCAGTTGTAACAGTTATTGAATGTTTTTAAATGAATATATTCATGTATATTAATTATATCTAATACTTTATGATATAATATATGTTATTATATAATATATATTATTATATATTATATTATTAATTATATGGTAATAATATAATAACTAATAACTGAAAATTATCTCAGAGTAGTTGAAATATTAGTGTGTTTACATAATAGGTTGGCGGAGAAGTTCTGTCGTAGCTTACTACATGCAAATAATTTTAGATGTCAGATCAAAACAAACACGTAGAATGCGTCTTGTGTGGTATTTAAGGGGTCATTTAGCGTAACTCTCATGGAATATAAGATAACTATTTTCAATAGCTAAGATAACTACTTCAATAGCCTGCGAAGTTCAAAGTGTATAAAACGGCAGTGGATAAAGTGCTTCTAAGGCATTGTATTTGGTATCACTTCCAGAAAAGAAACAACGCATCGGTTGCTAGTAAAAATTTGTACGTTACGTCGGGAGATGAAGTTAGAAATGTTTGGATCTGCTACAGATGGTTTGCCTAAATTTCATTCCGGACATTTCAATCTTTATCTCTTTCTTTCTCTCTCTCCATGTCTCTATCTGTCTTTCTCTCTCTCTCTCTCTCTCTTTCTCTTTCTCTTTCTCTCTCTCTCTCTCTTTCTCTTTCTCTCTCTCTCTCTCTCTCTTTCCCTTTCTCTCTCTCTCTCTGGGCGGCCACCCAAGATAGATAATGAAATTTTGTTATCCATGTTTGAGAATAACCCAGGTTTAACCACTAGATCAATTGCAAAAGACCCTGCGTCCACCCATTCGACTGCGGATGAACATATCAAGCATCTTGGATTCAAATGTTTTATTTAAAATACGATATATATTTGCCGCCAACCTAATATTTTATTATGTGAATTCCAATTAATAAAAATAAATTCGTCGACGCTTATCTTAATCATATATTTATTGATTTTTTTCTTTTCAGTTATCCTAAAAATCTCACGTATTTTTGTATTGACAGTTTTATAATGCATTTTATTCAAGAAACCGCATATTAAACAGATATGGATACAGACCAATCAAATCGAAAGACTTACTTTATCTTCATCTGCAGAAAAAGTGTGAGACGGAAGAGATAACATAATGCCATATCGATAGTGTTTCTCAATCCGTCAGAGAAGTAAGCTGATGAAGAATTTTCACAGCCGAAACACTTAAATGTCAGTAGAGGCAAGAATTTGGAAAAATGGGTACTTTTTCAAAAAAGAAAAAAAAAAACTCAAATATTTTGCTAAGTAAGAGTTTAGCCATCAGAAGAAGTTTTAAACAGATTTTGTAAAAACATCTCTAATAAAACCCAGATCGAGTATTGCTAATGTTCAAGAAATAACAATTTTTTTCGTTGCTATGTACGAACTGTATTTTTTCAAACTTAATCTGTAATTATTAACTAAGAATATAGGCGTCAAGTTTTTGCTTTTACAATGCTAAGACAATAGAAAAGTCGTCAGTCAGATCAATATAACTAAACAGAATCTTATATTGATCCAAAATGCCTATCCTTTATAAGGACTCGGAGATACATATCCGAATTCTCGAATTCAAAGAGGAAACTTAGTATACTGCCATCCTTATGTTATTTGTGTAATTTTTTATTGACCATCATTGATCACCAAAGAAAAGATATTGAATTTATTAACGAAGGCATAGCCATCGAAAATCCCATAAACCGCATATATTTGTTGATCAAAGACCATAGCTAATAGCCATGGTTGTCTGTCTGTCCATCTGTCACAAATAAAGTCACCGTTTCAATCAAAAATTTATCTCACATAATAGCAAAATTTTTATGATTTATAAGATCTTAAATTCCATCTCTTGAACTAATTTGTTTAATATTCTTCAAGATTTTCCATGGGAAGATTATTTAAGTACGATGTGTATAGTATATGTGTATACATTATATTAAACGTACCTACGTACGTTGAATGATAGGAGTATCTTCCATATGGTGGTATATATATATATATAACATATATATCATGTCATAGTCTTGCAATGGAAGACTTACGCCTGCATAGTACATTAGCGGTTGCAATGGTCTCACATAATTTCAAGAAAATATATTTACTTTAATTCTGAAATGTGTCGTAAAAAAAAGACGAAAATAATAATAAAACAAGCAAGTAATGGATATTAAAAACTTGGGTTTAAGTTAAATATAATTTCAATATTATTTTTTTTTTTTTTTACACATGACTCACGAATTTATATTCAAGAACATATATTATTTAAAACAATCCTTTCGAGACATGCAACCATACGCTCGATACACCTAACAAAGTGTAGGATATTTTAAACGAAATAAAATTTTGAGCCCATTTAGGTAGATCTGTACCTTCATTCGTTTGCCAGAACTCGCCTGTCAATGAAATTTTTGTAATTGTGTAAAAATTGCAAATTGAAATTTCACATTTATACTTCTAGTTTAGGGCTAACAGAGGTGTCAGTTCATTTTTAAAATATTAAATCTTGTTATGGTGGACATCACGACGATTGGGAATCCCTGCAATACAAGCAAGAAAACCGTGCACATTAAGTCAAAGCTTAAATTGTCGCATATATGTATATAGAGAGTCATCACTTATGAATGCATCGCAAGCAACAAAAAAAAACGTGAGTACAATGGTGAGTAGGGATGATGCTACTATAGGGAGTAAGAGAAAGGTAAAGAGGGAGAGTTACTTTTTTTTTTTCTTTATAGTTGAAACGTAGGACAGATAAATTAATATAAACCGATGATATGATAGTAGCAGAGGCAGTCGGTTAGCCGTTGTATGTGTGTTTGTACATAAATAGATGATAAATTTGATATGTAAGCTTAATCAAAATGGGGAGTGACACAATGGTATGTTTTTAAGTTCACATACTTCTACATGCATGCAGATAGTGATATTTGCTCGGAAAAAGGGAAAAAAAAATTAAAAATAAAAATAAAAAATAAACAACGACAACAAATCTACATTCTTGACTAGCATTTTATATCATTTATAACAAAATATACCGCCTACAATTTTTACTCATTTTGCACGTACACATGGTTACGAACACACAACTAAAAATAAATTCCAAATCCAGCAGATGTGCGGTTATAAAATATGAGTTGTAAAAGAAAAAAGCCCAACATTTCTACTTTCTGTTCATCTGTGTAGATGAGGATGATGTTCATTTTTCTGTTTTTTTTTTCTTTGTTGTTTTTGTTTCTCAATAAAGTTCTTTTACCATGAGAGAGATAGTCAGTCATACATATGATTTACATATGCACGTTCATTTGTTATATTTTGCAATTATAATTGTTGTTGCTGTTGTTGTAGTTGTTATGTATCTGCGTATGGTTTCACTTTATTCTTTTTTTTTTTTTAAGCATATTGTACATATTTCACTAGAACTTTTACTTGTCAAAACGGATATGTCGGTCTTTTTAAATGCTACTTCAAAACACACAAAAAATCTGTGAAGTGTTGATGATATATGTACGTCTATGTGTTCGTGAAAAATGTTCATTTAATTCGGTATATTAAAAGTTAAGGCATAATATAAGGAAAAGAATTTAGAAAAAAAAAAGAAAAGGAAAACGACCTTCGTTAAAGCAGATGTGATCTCCATAAAAAGCTCTTGAAATTCCTTTCACTCTTAATCTCTCTCTCTCTCTCTCTCTCTCTCTCTCTCTCTCTCTCTCTCTCTCTTGCTTTTTATTAAATTAAGAATTTGCAAAAAATTAAATTAATTAAACATGAAGATGTTTTTAATGTTTTGAAGTGTGTCTGCGATTAAGATCTACTGAACAAACTCTCGAAAGAAGAAGAAAAAAAAAATTTTTAAAAATAAAAAAACATTTGAAAAAGAAAATTAGGTCATTGTAGCATCTTTTGAACTTCATGCTGAAAGCAATAAACACATAAAAATATAACAGAAACAAATCAGAAAGCGATCATTGAGTCGATTGGCGCTGCCCTTTTACAAAATCTATAAAGTAACATCAAAAAAAATTAATGGCAATTTTCAGATTATTACCTGTCTGCTACTATTATTATTAAGGTGAATATTTACAATTATTTTATCAAGAGCTCGAATCGAAAACCTTAAAGTCGGTCAACATTTGATCGCCCCAACAATCAGATATGATCTCAATATTAACCAATCAGATCTTAATGATATTTTGTATTTTAAATTTACGTGATTTGTATTTACATATACAACGAACATATTTAATTTATAGAGCTATAAAGCGCTACAAAGCGAATGACGAAATCAGTTCATTTCTAATCTTCTAAAAGTTGTAATGTAACAGTCATAGCAGAATAATGTAATACGAATTTCGGAAATTCGTTTTCTTAATATTCAATACGAATGCGGAGAAAACGAAACCGATATCACCAATATATACACAAAAAAGGCTACGAAACGAAACGAAGAAAGGCTTTACACTCAGTGACAAGATCTATATTATGATGATTAAAAGGCATTATATATCAATTTGGAATTTATAGTCGACAATAAAGGCCAATGTACCCAATAATTGGAAAAGGTCAGATCGAAATCTTTGTACAGAAGGGTGACCATTTTTCATAGATCTGTCAGAAATGCGTAAAACCTAATTGCAAGTCCTTAGATCTGAATAGTTATGTCAGAAATTGGGGTGATTTAGAATTACCTGAATAATACTAACAGGTCTAGTATTTCATAAATATTTTTAGCGGGTATATTCGAAAAGTCTTCTTGTGGGATCAGAACTTACGTAATAGTTTGAAAAACAAAAATATAGAAAAAAAGTAAAAATAAATAAAATATTTTTTTCTTATTAATATCTTTAAGAGAAAAACCTGCAAACCTTAATTTAAAGAAAAGTCGCTTAGTAACTGAACCTTATTTGCCGACAGAATGAATAATAATAATAATTTAAAGTTGAAAATTAAGTTCCTTCCAACATCTAAGCAATTTCAATAAATGTCGTCACATTTAAATGTTTTTTGCTGAAATAATATTATTATAAAAATTATTGCAAAGCGCCGCCTGATAAGGCAAGCCTGATAACAAGAAATATATACTGGTAAGAAAGCCATATTTATTTTGAAGCGAATTCCGAATACTCCTCACTATGAAAAGGTCTTTATTCGCAGGTATGCTGCTAATGGGAATGGATCCTAATTTCTAATCGATACTTTTTGCTTAAAACAGAGAAATTCATAGTAACTACTATATATTAAGTTGTGATGAGTCTTTTGAAACTTTCGATTAATTTTTCAAAATTATTAAATAGAATTTCAGACGATATAGGCAAATCAGATTTACTCTTTCCAACTTAACACATTTAAATATAAATTAAATATTGAAGTGGGAAATTTCAATGAATAAGTTCAAACGGAGCGGAAAGACAAACGTACAAAATGAATTCAATTCCAGAATTTCATTCATTAAGAATATAAATACACTTTTCATTTTCCACCCGATACATATTTGCCGATGTTACAAATGGCATAACAAAGTTGAGTTATCTCTCGATGCTGAAGGCAAAAAACAGCGCCGGCGTCTATGTAAGCTATATATTGTTTGATTTGTACGACAATTTTGAATTAGAAATAAAAACATTGATTAGAAATGTTTTCATATAAAAGCTGGTCCTTATACTTTTTCAGTATCGAAATAAAAAAAAAATTTAATTTTCGAAAAAAAAATTTTAAGAATTTTATTTTTATTTTTTTACGCACTTCTTTTGCAAACGAAATATTTTCTGTGCATGAAGGAAAGAGCTGCACTCCTCCATTCGGAACGGCCGCATATGGGATAGCAGAGGAATTTAGTACTAATAAATAAAAAAAAATTCGATAAGCGAATAAAAGTCCCATTGTCGACTTAAAGAATTCAATACGAACTATAGTATGAAAACAACAACAACAATAATTTCCATTATTAAACTTATTAAAAAAAAAAAAAAAAAAGTAAATAAAAAAATATAAATAATAATAAAGCTCTCGTTGTATTTTAAAGCTCGAAAATATTTAAAACGCACAAACAGAGACAAACTTGATGAAATCATCCAACATATACATAAATAAAAAATAAAAAAAATTTATAAAATACGACAATTATTCAAATAAGTCAACAATGAGACGTAATTATACACTTAAGCATGCATAGTAAAAAATAAAAAATAAAAAATAAATTAAAATTTTTAATTTCACTGTTTTTCGTTCATAACAAGATTATGAAAAAAAATTACGAGCTTCCATCGTAAAACAATATTTACTGATAAGATACCAAATTATACGCGAGAAGATAAGATTACAGGGCTCTCTTAATTGTTCGAATGGCATCATAAATGGTATTCTTATGAAACAAAATAAATTAAAACTTTACGTTACGTCTCTAGCAATGATTTTACAATTTACTGCAAGCTTGCAGTTATAAAAAGAAACGAAACCAAAGAATGTGTCTTTATACGCTGAACGACAAACAATGGATACTTAGCACCTTAGGTTTATAATTCCTTTACTCTCCTACAAAATTTTTTGGTTTATAACATTTATGTCCCAAAATGGAAGTATGAGTTCATTCAATTCATCAAAGAATCGCATACCAAGCGAACAACGGTATTGCATCAGTTGTGCGGTAATAATACATATAAGTTAGGTCTCTCTTGATGCTATAAGAATGATTGATATAAGAATTCATATAAAGAGGAGCTATATAAATCCTTTTAACAATTTTTAAATTGTAGAGGATTTCACATGAAAATCTCAATTCAGTATCATAATCTACTAGGGTCTGAAACATACTCAACTGATATATACACAACAATATATCTACTTGTCAGAAGTGAAGATAAAATTAGTTTTAAACACTGAGAATTACACTTAAATGGTAACAATTTCAAAATGGACTTAATGGAAGAGGACAAAAAATCTTAATAATAATGCGACGAACTTCTAGATAAATACATAGAGAAGTGCTCTTTCGAAAACTTGACCTAAAAAATACATATTTTCAACGCTTCTGCTAAAGAAAGACAGGACTTCGCACAGTGTCCGAATAACATATAGGATGGATGGATGGATGGATGGATGGATGGATGGATGGATGGATGGATGGATGGATGGATGGATGGATGGATGGATGGATGTTCTGTCTCATTAAATATCTCTCATAGCCGAATGCTTTGTTAGTATGTATGTAATATAATGCTGCTAGACTAGCCAATGGTCACTGAAAGAGAATTACGTTTTTTACTTGATATTGTTTCCTATCGTCGGAAGCTTCTTCTTTTTGAAAACAAATTTTATAAATAATCCCGTAAATATTGAAGCATACACTTACCGTAAATAGCTGCCACTTTCGCTGCCATGCATTAGAACATGACTATTGCCAGAAGAAAGATAGGTTTGGGCGTTTGTTAAATCCATGTAATCGGCAGAGGTGAAAGGTCGTATTGTATTGCTGCTTGTTGTTACACTACCGGAACGACTGACCTGCTGAGTATGAGAAGTATATGAGATCAACTGTTGCTGTTGTTGTTGATGATGTTGATGTTGCTGTTGTTGCTGCTGTTGATTAAACGATTTTGCGATCGTCATCGGCATTAAAGAACCTGCAGTATTGTTACCACCATTGCCCATACTAGTAGAAGCACCAACAATCGGTGATGGTATAGATCTAGGTATGCATGAAGTTGTCACATTCGATTGCGGAGTATGAGCGATACTTGTATAATGCTGCAATAATAAATTAAACACCCAACGACATATTAAGACAAGCACAAAATTACTATCTTTCACAAAACACAAAACACAAAACAACAAAACAAAAACAAATATGTTTTATAACTTTTAATAATTCACATACAAACAAACAAACGCAACTCTCTTTGGGTACGCTTTTGAGAGTTTGTAGTAGAGTTTGTGTAGAGAAGAAAACGACATCCATTGCAGATTTAAAAAAAGAAGAAAAAAACAAAAAAAAAAAGTAGTAATAAAAAAACACTTACCATTTGCAAGACATCACACTCCTTAGGCACCACCAACAATTTCAATTCCGAAGGCGTTTGCTTGATCATCGACACTATGGTACTGTAGGCGATACCAGCAATTGGTGTGTTGTTCACCATTAGAACGCGATCGCCTGTCTGCAGGTTGGCATAGTAAGCGGGTCCATTCGGATGTACTTCTTTTATAAAAATCGTTTCCATAGCTTTCACTTGGTACGGTTCGGATGCTTCCTACACAACACGAACGTATTTGCAAAAATGATGAAAAAAAAATGCAAAAAAATGTAAAAAAAAAAAATGAAAAACGAAAAATGAAATTAGTAAAAAAAATAAAATAACAAAAACAACAACAAAACGGTTAAATTATGTTGTAGCGTTGAAGTTGATAAACGTTGCTGTTGTTGCTATTATTGTTGATGATGACGATTATCATCATCATCATAATGAGAGATGACTGGAGAGCGCATAAAGTGGTATGAGTGAATGAAAGTAAGTGTGCAGAAAAACAAAAATCACTTCCAACGTTGTTGAAAATGATACCAAATTAGAGTACAACACACACACATATATATAATACGTATAACAGCAATTGCAACGGCTTCAATGAGTGAGTGAGTTACTTAGTCAGTCAGACAGTCAGTTAGTTAGTTAGTCAGTCACATTTGGTCGTTTAAGTCGAAATTTAAATACTTCTCATGCTTACTTACTTACAGTGCTTAACTGTGAAAAAAAGAACAAAAAAACACCCGAGAGAATATCGGAAATGGCGCTTAACTACATTTGTTTTTTTTTTTACTGTTTATGTGTGAATACTTTATCTATTCTTTACAAACAATAGCGAAATTATTTTGAAAATAAAATATATATATATACAGCATACAGCAGGGATAACGAACTTAGTAGACTTGGTGGAAAGACGGTTTATAATAATCAACAAAGCATGACAAAAATAAGTGTTAAATATAGTAAAAATAATTAAATATGAAAGATGCGTATACATGCATGGAAGCTATGCCGCACAGTGGTACTTGTGTGATTACAACACATATTGAAATTGAAATAACCCTATCATGTGATATGATTTATCATATCATAAAAATCTATCGTTTATGTTATAACATAAGTGTATGTGTGTGAAGAAATTATTATTAAGAAAAAGTAATCAAAAATTATTAATATGGAAAAAATATTAGGTATGGCACATCTTCTAACATTTCGAATTCATTTATTCATAGTTTTTTTCCGTTGGTTCTATACTTTTTCTTTTAATGTTTTATGATCTGCAATATCTTCGATTTTCATTATATTTTTTTTTCTCTTCAAATATTCTATTTTCTACAGTTTTATCTCTTGCTCTAGTCCTAAGGTAAGTAAAGTAGTGTGAAGGAGAAAAAAGCAATAAAAAACAATAATTTTCACCGAAGAAAAAAACGAGGGCTACGAAAGACCACATCGTTCTTACATTAAAAAGAAAAATAACACAAAATAAGTTAGATACTTAAAATACTATAGATAAGGACGTTTAATACGCTTACACTAAAGCCACGATCTAGCATATAATAACATCAAAAAATATTATAATTAACTTGCGGCGAGACTTATTGATCTCGTAAATGAACCAATAAACTTTTGTAAATTCTCTATCTCTTATCACCTTGGTTTCTACGATAACTGATTCTAGTTTAGCCTCAATCGCATATTCTCGAAAATGAATTAAACTTTCTGTTAAGAGGTTAGGCCACTTTACTGTGGCGTAAAAAAACGGTGTTCTGATCATGTTTTTTTTTTTCTTTGGACAAAAAGAAAGGTGACAGTATAATAATACTTGATTACATTATTAAGTGTGTTTTTAAATGTAAAAAAAAATGAATTGTTTTGGAAAAACGTTACAAAAAAAAACAACACCGCAGCCACTCTCTGGTAAGGCATCTTCAGTCCAAAAGGCTATGCGGTACGCAGCATTTACTAACATTGGATTAAAAAAAAAATACACATATTTCATTCATTATATCAAAAACGACATAAGATCTTGTAGAAATATTAGTTTCCGTGTGATTGAGGCGAATTTGAAGTAAAAAGTTCACTTTTCACCCCGAAAACGGGGCGCTCTTTTTTGTCAATAAAACATGTTTAGATTAACATGTGTCTCTAAAAGATCTTACGTGATTTTCGAGAAAATATTGTTTTAAAAATACTGTAAAAAATTCGAATGCAAAAATGAAAATCATTTGAGTTATACTGCGAGCCATTTTCAAAATTCGCATTTTGAAAAAAAAGCGCTTTTGAAATTTTAATAACCGTTATAGGTATATACTTTTATTACAATAAATTTTTGTATTTTTTTTTCTATTAATCTACAAATCTTAGGACAACAAAAAAGCCTTATTCTTTCTAAATATTCTTTATAATTCTCTTTCCTCGAAGATTTTCGGTACGAAAGTGCCTTTTCTACTACGCACGTTTTACACGCTTTTTATGTAAACCGAGATAATAGTAAGAAAAGCAAAAACCAAGAAAATGTATAATTGTGTTTGCAGAATTTATTATCAACTTTAAAAAACTTCATCCTAAACTTTTAATTTCTCGGTAAAAGATCTCGTTCTCGCTCGAATTGCTCTCAGCCTTATATCTAATTAGTAATCTTTTCGCTAAAGTTGCACTAAAATATTTTTGATTGGAGATGTTTTGAAATGATCATGATTAATAAGGAAGTTAGAAAGATGCTGTGACTTCTCAGCCAGCAGGGTTTCATTTGACAAAGGCAGACTTTTTGAAGTGCTTACGGTCAAAGGTCAAAATTTCAAATAAAAAGGTTTTTTTTGTTACGATAATGAATTTTCTTCAAGTATTCTAGAAAGTTTGACCGGTAGAAAAGTAAAATTGATTTTCTCAAAAATGTACAAAGACCTAACCTCTTAAAAGACGGTCCCTATAGTATAAGAAAATCAATTGACATCATTTTGACTGTAGTTTATTAAGCCTCGCCGCTTAAAAAGCCCTTCATATTCCGGTAACTAAGTAAGTTATAATCGCCCTAGAACGCCCTTTTTTAGCCCGAGGAAATGTTTGTCTTAAATCTATATTTCTCGTAGAGTACAAATTATAGTTCTATCTATTTTTTCGAATAGCTGTATCACATGCGAATAACGATTCAAAAACTTTTGCTGATCAAGAGTGTATATTTATTTTGGGAGGTCGTCTAAGATGCGTACTTTTTGAAAGTAACAAGCAAAATAATAAATTCTACAATTGTTAAATTTTTAGTAGTGGATAAGAAACCGAACCATTAATTCCTGATGATCTTAAGGTCAAAAGGAAAACCATCAGTACAAACATCAGATACCTAGCACCTATTTTGTAGGTGTAATCGATTGCCAGCAAACCATTCATCGCCTACATTCATGATCGTTTGTGGAATTTTCTTGAAACATGCGAGATAAAAAAAAAGAAAAAAAATGAAAATTGAAAACTAAAACTTGGTACAAATGTTGCTCGTTTTTAAGTACAATGTGAAAATAGCATTTGTGTGTTAATATTTGCAAGCATTTATTAGTCCAATGGCAAAATTGTCTTAATCGGTCAACTGACACTACAATTAACAAACTATTTGTCACTTGAGATCGTTATCTAATTTTCGTCTAATATAAACAATCAACAAACTCTACAATTATTAGAGTTGACGTGACCGTTATCCAAAATTTGCCGCGAGCTATCGTTTTTATTCGCTTTGCTCCTAACATACCACTGTACAAAACCAGCAATAAGTGAACGAGTTAACAATTAGCAGATTTTTTGTTTCCTTTTTTTTTTGTTTTTTTTTTTTTTTTTTTTTTTTTTTAATATCCAACTTTAACAGTTAAACTTATTTGTAACTTCTCGTTTTTTTTTTTTTTATTATTTTTTATTGCTTACCTGCGGCCAAGAGGGATCATCTTCCGGTGGATAGGCAATAAAATGACGTAAAGTAAAACCAAAACCCTGATTAGGTCTTCTTCGTATAACAACCAGTTTCGGTTGTGGCACAGCAGCCGTTGTACTGCTTGGATTCTGCAACATTATGTTGAAATAATTTCAATTTGAAAACACGTCTTAGGCATAGAGTTTAACCGGTAACATCGTTAATAATTAATGTCTTCATTCGGAGTAATTAGAGGAGCATTGAAATCCAGCCATTGTAGACGTTCTATAGATATTGAATTACAGTTTGTGTTGGCCTGTCAGGTTTTCCACTAACTGTATCCTTTACAGTTTCATTTGCACAAAGGTTAATATCCAGCCAATCATGTGTACAATGGAAAAGATATATATTGAGCGAGAGGGAGAAGGAAGCGTTGCGGTATTTTACGCTTAATAATTAATATGAAGGGGGGAGGGAAAGAGAAAAAGAAAGATATCTCATCCAGCCATTATTTATGAGTTTATTAAACTGATGTTAAGCCATCTTATCATATCGTTTATGTTGTTTTATAAAGTCTGCTGCATAGTGATTTAAACGATAAACAAAACTGCAAATAGAAAGAAAGCATGACAAGATGTTATGCGTTATTGAATTTATTAACAACAGCAACCAAACAACAGCAATATTATATGTAATTTAAACATTTACATGTACATATACATATATAAATGATGATGATGTGAAATTAATTTCAAATCTCATATTAAATTTCATATAACCGCTTAAAATTCGATTTTAAACTTTCATTTACTAATCACCTTTACATCTGCTTGTCAGCTTCGTTCATTTACATATTTATGATTAACATAAAATCTTATTTATGCGAATATATTCATTTGTTGCAAACATGATTTAGCGACAAAATAAATTAGCAGAATTCATTGAAAAGAAGAAAAATAAAAAAAGAAAAAAAAAGGAAAACAAGATATTTATTATGTTCGCGCGGTTTGAGGCGAATCTTACAATATATCCACCAACAATTAAATAATGATTTATACGTACGGACATAAAACATTTCTATCTGGGAAATATTAATCTGTTATCTAAAATCTTAAAGGTCCAAGCTCTTGTCTATATATGCTCGATCTTACATATAATATACAGTAAAGGATAAATTTCATGACATTTTGGCCAATACGGTGTTTGGCTATTACGACGAGACTGCTGCAAAAAAAAATTTTGTGTAATTTCTTATATTTTTAATTATTATCATCTTCAATGCACACCCTTCCTTTATCCCTGAAATGCTCGTTGCGTATTTTTCATTGTGCTTGAAGTCTTCTTCTGTGAGCTTCTTCATGAAGAGTGCCGCTTTTTGTTTCACAGCTTCAATGGACTAAAATTTTGTTCTTTTTAATATTTGATTTGATCTTGGAAAATAGATAAAAAACGCATGATTCAAGATCAGACGAATAAGGCGGATGGTGGAACACTGGAATATTGTACTCGGCTAGAAAAGTCTTGACAAACAACGTAGAATGGGCCGGCGCGTTGTCTTGATGGAGGTACCGTAACTTATTTTACCACAATTCGGGCCGTTTGTTTCTTATTCTCTTTCACTGAGTTGAGCAACTGTCTCAAGGTAGCAGCGTTGACTAATAATTTGTATTTCTGGAATCCGGTAGAGATACACAGTACCATAAATATCAAAAAAAAAAAAAAAATCTTCATCGCTTCGAGTCTTAATTTGCCCAATGGAGCTTTTCCAGCTCTCGACTTACTTTCAGGATTATATGTGCAAAGCCAAAATTCGTCACATGTTATTACTCTTTCGATAAGGTTAGGATCATTTTCAATGGCATTCAAAGTGTCAATACAAGCGAGCTTTTTCTTGTTCGTGTTAAAATTGTTACGAAAAATTTGCAGTTTCAGTAACCGATGATTAGGTCGAATAGGGGATTACCAAACTTTTCAATATTTTAATCGGCATTTGACATGGAAAGGCGGTCCAGGCGCGAGTCGTTTGCAACATCATCTCGGTCATCTTGGAAACGTTTGAAACACCTAAAAACTCACATGATAAAGGTTCAGTTTGTACACTTTTTTTACTAAAAGATAAGTCTCAGCAGCCCTTTTTTCAAGTTTCATATGAAATTTCATGACAATTGATTGTTCTATTATTACGATTATGATTTTTCGGGCAAAACGAAATAACAGATCTTATGCAAACGAAAGTCATGGATATGGGAGACACCGCATCCGTAAGACACTGTTTCATCCTATACACCTGTCGGTTGACGCATCCGTACTTCTTCTATGAAAGCATCAGTCTCATTATTTAATAGTCATAGCTCATAGATTGGTTTAGAGTCGCATAATTTCGATAACAATAACCGATATAGTGCGTTTTCTCTCAACGACTAATGCGATTAAAATGCGCAATTAACGTAAAGTGCCCAAAATTGATCAATGGAAAATGTATCATCTTCCATCAAGAAAAGACCAGATACGCATCCGTCGTATTTTTTCGTATTCCCCTTTTTTTATCACTGTAGAACACTTTTTGTGTTGTAAAACTGACTTCGAAAAAAGAAACCTATGACAATCACTTGGTTCACTAAGTGGTGAAAAAATGTTTTTACCAAATAAAATGGCAAAAGATTATCGATCCATATGGCAATATATTCGATTTAATAAAATGTATTTAAACTGTAACAAAAATGTGTTTGTATTTTGGTGAGAAAACGCTATGAAACGTTATCAGTTATTTGGTAACAGTAAGTGAACTTATTAACCGATTAAACGTTATCAGTTATTTGGCAATTTTCAGTGCACTCATTAACCGATTTTTTTAAAGTTAACCTGACAAGAGTGCTAAATGGGATTTTAATCTGAAATTTTATAATCATTCATTTTAATACAACTTGTAATTTGCTAAGTGAATAGTGACGCTATTCATGTCAAATACTATTTATTTATCATAGCAACTAATTATTACGAAATAACTCACGTATGTTATTACCACAATTTTTCTACAGATCACGAATTGCTCGCATACTAGCGTTTAATAAATGGTTATGATTTTTTTTTTCATACAACTGGCAGCTCTGAAATTTCACAGCTATCACCTATGATTGTTCCAACTTTTAAAAATGGATTGCTAGAGAAAAGGAGAACGTATTATAAATGTGAAAACCCAATTTGCTGAGATCGCTCGCAAAATTTCGCGAAATTTTTTCGATCGAGAAACTGCAACCTAATGTGTCAACAATTCGAAGAATGGTCAAAAAATTTGAACAACTAGATCGTGTCGGCGTACCGATCGCTCTTTTGAAAACATTGCTGCTGAAAATAAGAGTGTCGCCAAAAACTTGAAAACATCAATTCGGGATCGTTTTCAACAATTTAAAATTTCACGAAGCATTACGCGCAGCAAATTTTGACGCAAGATCTCCACCTTCATCCGTGCAAGATTCAATATGAAATTATAAAAAATTGTGAAATAGTGCACTCTTATTGAGACACCCTTTAGTAGTAAGTCAACGATCAAAAAAACAAAAAAAAACCGGTAAAAATCTAATATTTTAGGCGTTATTTAAAGCATATAAAACCTTGAGAGGGTCAAATTTATGATTAATATTAACATTCTTGCAGCATTTTGTAATTAATTCTTTTTTCTACTTAAATTTTGGAAAGGGGGGGGAGAGGGTTGGGAATTAATTAATTAAGAATTTTATGTTGAACAAGTGTTTGTTGAGTTATTTTTAATGAACGCATTTGTTTATTACTTATGAAAAGACAAAAAATCATTGTACCTCTGTTCCTGAATAGTTAGGGTAGCTATTTAGTGCTATTTTTTTGTAGTAAGTATAGTTATTTCTGTCCTAATTTAATGTAAAAAATAATGCTTTTTTTTTTTTTTTTTTTTTTTTTAAAGAGAACTTTACTGTGATTTGTATACATTTTTATAACTGTACGGCAAGTGTTAAAATTTTTTGGTTACAATTAATGAAGATTTTAGCTTTTAGATTTTTTCCCGAAGTACCTCCAAATTAAAGTAAACAAGATAACATAGTAAAAACAAAAACAACAACACCCCATTAAACGAACTAGCACGTCAGCGAGTTAACGGACTGTCCAGGTAAACAGCCCACCAACCAATCATCTAGTCAGCTAGCCAGTCAGCCCGCCACTCAGCCAGCCAGCCAGCAAGCCAGCCATCACCAAACCAGTCAAGATGTAATGTATGAATATTCATTAAAATATCAAGGAGATGTGCGCGTGTGTGTGTGTTTTTTTTTTGTTTTTTATACACTTACTAAATGGTAAGAGCAAAATGAAGTATAAAATAAAGTTAAAAATAAAAGCAAAAGACTAGTGGCACTCAGGGTCAATTCAACCACTCACTGGGAACGCATGTACGTACATTTATTTTGGTGATGATTAATTTTAAACACATTTTCGTAATGCAATAAACAGCTTCCATATAATTATATTTACCATAATTCCACTGCTCAAAGGTTTTTTTTTTATAATAAATTATTTATTCTATTATAAAACCTATGTGGCACATAAAAAGAAATAGTAAAGTAAAGGATTTAAGCAGTTCAGTTTTAACGAATTAAACGAAATTCAACATTAACCTCAAGAGAAATTTCTTTACTTTTCATTTATTTTCAGCTTTATGAACAATTTTTTATTTTTTTTTTATTTTTATTTTTTTTTTTTTCTTACCACACCTGGTAAGTGAGCGTTAGGTATAAAAGTAATTAACCTAATTTCTTTGTTTTTTTTTTCTTTTTCTTTTTTTAATTCCCAAATTATTGTTTTAGACACGTGTGCACTTATTTGAAGTTTAAAAAATTTTTTTACAAAGTTTTGACGGTGTTTCTTAGCGTTTCAAGCTACGTTGAGGTTCATAACTTACGTAATATGTCTTAAGTAAATATTAAGCCAAGTGAGTCATAAGTATTAATTTTCTATAATCTACACCATTGAAATGTTATGTACTATTATCGTATCAAACCGTTAAGCTTTAATATAAAACGGATTTGTAAGATCAAGTGCGAAACGCGCGAGTAAACATTTAAAACTAAATTTATTGAAACAAACTTCTGTGTGGTTTTAGTTTAGTGCAATTTTATGGAAAAAATTGAAGAAAAAAAATACAAAAAATAAAAAACCTTTTCTCTGGAAAAGAAAAAAACTTAAAGATAGAAGTTAAAGAATTTTAGTCAATCTATACATTTATAAATTGAAAGACCCATAAGATGCTCTGAATATTATTAATAAAATTACGTTCTATTCTCAGCTATAGCTTGAACAATAGATTAACTTTTCGTTCGCTTACAATTGTAAATCGAAATGTAAAAATTGTTCAAGAACTATTTTGGCGGAATGTGTTGGTAAACAATGTAAAGTAAACTTTTAAACTGACATCGAAAATATTCGACGAGAAGATTTATTTTATTCATGTCGATTTGCCAGACGTAAAGTCGTAGAAAATCAAAACAAGTTTTTATCTTTTCAAATTTTAATTCAATGTGTTTTTGATCAGAATCTATCATCAATTTCTATGGAATTTTTGGATAATGTGCCATAAAAATCCTGTATTAATCGTTTAATTAAAGAAAGGGATGCTATATATCAGAGAGACACACTTAGCTTAGTCCACTCTACTATCAATTAAAAGAAAAAGGTTTAACTCCACATAAGCTGAAAAATTCGTAGGCTGACACATAGATGGTGCTACTAGTATTAAATCGATATGATTTTTAGTTTGTCTTTACCTTCAAAAGACACGTGTATATAGATTTGACAACTGTTGCACTTCACTTTTAGTGAAGCAACTTTTGTTAGTTTGAAAAAAGGAATAAAAAGGAATTTCGTGTGTTAATAAAAAATAATTTCGGATAACCGTAAAGTGAAGTTGATTGAGATAGCTGAGACCCTAAAGATATCAAAGGAACGTGTTGGACGTATCGTGAATGAATATTTGGATATGCGAAAGCTCTGTTCAAAGTGGGTGAAGCAGCGAGCTCACAATCGACTAAAAACAACCACGAATCGATGATTCTAAGCAATGTTTGGAGCCGTTCAATAGTACTAAAGCCGAATTTTTGCGTCGATACGTGACAATGGTTAAAAAAATGGTTCTATCATTTCACACCGTACTCCAATCGACAGTTAGCCAAGTGGACTTTTTAGCCTATTTTGGGGCTAAAGGCAAATCGTACTATAAAAATGGTATCGAAAACTGGTATAACCGCTATAATCGTTGTATCGCCTTCGAAGCAACTATATTGAATAATAAAGTCAAATTCTATTTAAAAAAAAGATTTTTCTATGTTAGCCTACGAACTTTTCAGCCTATCTGGTAACTCTCATTCCGTCATTTGAATTTAACCTAACATTGTATCTGTTACTCGAATCCCAATATGAGATATAATATTAATTAACTACAAATGGCGGGAATATGGCGGCATTTCAAGACATTTAAGTAAATATATATATATATAGAGTTTAAGCTTCTAAAGAATAAGTTTCATGAGATTTTTTTTGCTGCTTTTCAATTACAAACGGAATGAGAAAGCAACTAAGAAGAAAGTTATTCGTTCGTCTATAAAGTAAATTTGGAAAAACCATCATTTATACAACACAAACACGTAGCTCTTCTCGTCCACCCGAAAAGTTTGGCTTGTCTCGGTTGACCGATTTTCTATCAGCAAATTTTTAGGTTTCTTCATAAACAGCTCTGACCACATCTCTAAAATACTTAAGTCAATGAATTTAAGCTTACAATATATAGCTTACAATATATATATGAGCTAAATTTAAATTTTATTTCATTTCAATTTTTGTTACTTTGCGAATCTCAAACGAGTAACGGAAAAACGAACGGACTTGGCTTAATTACTTCACATTTTTATGTTGGTTAAGAATAATGTAAAGAGGAATCTTGGATTTCTTATCCTATACTATCCGATAGTTAGCTGATATAAATAGAATATAATCTTGATTATGACTTTTGTGGTGGGTGAGTAGAAAAATCAAAAACAAATTGTTATTTTTTTCTTTTTTTTTTTTTGCTTTCTCAAATTAATTAAAGCGTAAAATTAAATCGAAAAACTTACATTATAAGAAACAAAAAAAAAAAAAGAAGTAAAATTGCAATTAAGTGTAATGTGAAAAATTGACCGGTCAATGACCGTAATGGTCGAGAAAAACATAGGCGGTTAAGTGCTGTAAGCTAAAATTTTTGTGTATTTATTACTTGCAATGTGCATGTTATTAAGTTAAATGTTCGTCTGTCTATCTATCAGACTGACTGTCTCTATTCGAATTGCAAACGTTTAAAATAAAGTAAAAATTAAAACAAATAAAGTATTTAACAAATCAACTAAATAGTCTGACAGTTTAATAGATAGTCAGTCAAGGAAGGAGGAAGACGGGTGAACGAGCAGGCCTTATTTTAAGCCAAAGTGCAAGCAAACCATTATAACTATAAATTCCAGTCATTAAATGAAATAAATAACATAAGTCAACACATACACATACACACACACACACACATCAACAACAATTCGAAATTAAACCGACAAGAGAGGTCGATTTCACTTTGCAAAACTATTAAGAAAGAAAAAAAATAAATAAATAAATAAATAAAAATAAAAACAAAAACAAAAATACAAATAAATATAAAGAAATGAAAACAATAAGAAATTAAATACTTCAGAAGAGAAACGAGAAGATATGCCAGTGAAAATAACGTTGTTGTGTTGAGCATACAGAATACAGAAATTGAAAGCATAACAACATACATTATATGGATATGTATGTGTTTGTGTGCTATATATATATATATAACAAAAGAAGACAAAAAGATTCTTGTAAAACGAGTCAAAATAAGGTTAACATTTAAACAAACCAAGAAAACAACACAAAAGACAGTCAAATATAACGGCCACAAAGGTTTCTGACTAAAATCTGAGATAAGACATTAAAAAAAAGCAACAAAAAAAAGAAAAAAATAATAATAATGTAAAAAATATTACAGCCATAAAAGGTTCTATTATATATCCGAAAGATCAATTATCCAGAATCTTCAAAATATCACAAATTAATCCACCTATGTGACCAAAGTAAAGAAATCATTAAAAACTTTCTATTACGTTTAATAAAACGAGAGTAAATCAGTATATTGTGTTAATATCATTATACGACACAATCTTCGATATATACTTATAGAGTAGTGTCAGCTTATAAACAACTGTAGCCTAATGTATATGTATATAATTAAGATTTATTATTAAGATGAAAACAAAAAAAAAGGAAGAAAACTTATCTCAAATTTTGTTACAGTCCAATTGTTAAAGCGGTTCGTTCGTCTACCGATATATACAACAGTGGAGTTTCGTTTGAAGTGAAGCAAAAAACCCAAAAGCAATAGTAAGAGGTAAGTATAGAGAGGCAGCAACAACAACAACAACAACAAAAAGGTAAGAAAAACAGAAGTCAGTGTATATTAATTTCGATAAAATAATAAAAAATTTCCTAAAAAGATTTTATCGATTTTATTTTTATGGCCATCAATCATGCAATGATAGAGTTATACTGGTTTCGTCAGTCCGTTTGTCTTAATCAAAAACAGCAAAAAAAAAAAAATTTTAATCTTTGCGGGCTACTATTGGAAGTTCACAACACAATGCGAAGAAGAAGCTAAATTAATAACCGCTAGTCATTTCAAAAGAAATCCTAGTAAAATCGATTAATTCGATTAATTACATCGAATTTTTGTAATCGAAATATTACACGTATTACTAGTGTTGGTAGTAAATATGATCTACCATTTGAAAATGTTTAGAAATTTTTATGGTTTGAAAGTTCTAAACACAAATTATTTTCTTTTCCATGTTAAACTATAAATCGATCAATCTTAGCTAATAGGTTTTGTTATAATAGAAATTCATGAAAAAGTTAGATTAATGTGCTATACCATATTCCGGTTACTTGTTTAGATTATCTCATTTTGTGAAATCAACTTACGATTTTCACGTTAATTTATTAACATTAATTTTCTTGATATAAATGTTGATGTGCGAATATACTGCAGTAAAATAATTGCCTTAAGAAGATAATCACTGAAAATTAATTTTTATACCCATCACTTTAACGGTATACATATATGCATTTTATCAAACCGTTTGCAACACCAGAAAAAACACTCTAGTGAACCTAAAAAGTAGATAGATAAATACTCAATATCAATCAATATCAAATTCTGAATCGATATAGGCTTGTCCGTCTATGTGTACCTCTGTGGCAAACATTCTTCCGATCGCAAAAATTAAGGTGTCGGCTTTAAATTTGGTAAAAACCTTGAAAGTTAACGTATCTAGATTAACGTTGAAAATGGACAAAATCAATCGAAGAACACGCCTCCATTACAACATAAAAGTAGAATATCTTTTAAGGGCAAAAAAACAGGGTATTTTACTACTACATGCACATTTTATGGGCGATATTCTGCAGAGAACCTATATAAAAATAAGAAAAATCAATATCACAGAGTATCGTATTTTTTTTTTTTTAAGGATAAAAATGATAGGTACAAACGTTTAATGTAATTTTCATACTTGTGTTATTTTTTCTTTTGTTAATTTACAATTTATTTTAAATATAAATAGATTCTGACAAGCTCCTAGTTAAAGGATAGAAGTATACTAGCTGTATTTTTCCGTTAGCAACAGCCAAGTGTCTGCCTATCTGTGTGCCTATCTCTCCGTCTTTGTCCGTCCATCTGTCTCTATATCGATCTGCATGTCCGTCGCTTTGTCTATCCGACCGTCTCTCTGTCTGATCGTCCGTCTCACTCTCCCTATCTCATTTTTCCTCTTTCTGGATATATATTTATGTCGATCAACGTAAAATTATAGGACTAATTAATCGTGAATGCCCGTCTTTCCGATTACCCTTGGAAACCTTTATATTTGCAATAGTTAACATAGAAAATTAAAAGTGGATGCATTTTTCAGTTCAAAATGAAGTTTAAAAATTACTTTTATTTTCCAACAAGTTACGATTGTAAGCAATAGAACAAGTGAAAACAGGCCATTCCTAAAATTCATATATATATTATCGATAACGCATAATTTTCAGTGAATAATTTACTCCCGTTGTTTAAGTACTTAACAAAAAAGCTACCAAATAGTCAACAAATTGATCCGTAAACTACCAAATATTGCAATAACGATATATTTATATTTTATATTTATATTATATTGTATTTATATTTTATTTATTTTTGATACTATTAGACAATATTTCTAGGTTCGATCTAATGTCTTGTCCTTTATAATCTCATAAAATAAAAGGTAAATTTAATGCACTTACAATTAATAGACGTACGTATATTATGTTTATATATATATATTATGTATATATATATATATATATATTATGTTTACATCCGTAAGTATTTTCCGGGAGAGTGAAAGAACAAATAAATAAAATTGTACTTCTTTTTATAACTCACTCGCATTTCTTCTATATATAAGATATATATGAATAGTTGATTATCTCTTTGAAAGAGAAGGTCAAAGATCGAGGTCAAGGTGAATTGTGTGTTAACATGTGAATTTTTAATGGAATTTATTCTTATGATTAAGTGTTCTTTCTCCCCCCGCTCTTCCCCCTCCTCCACCTTCCTCACTAGCTCACGCTATTGCTTAACCACTTCCAGTTAATTGCGCTTTTGATCGAATATATAACATATGTTCTTTTGATTAAGATAAAAACACACAAAACAACAATACAACAAACACACTATAACATCATTTAATTTATTAATGCTTCAATAAGTATTCATTTAATATAATAAGAAATCTATCATCAAATTGCATTGAAAATATTACAAATTGTTTATGTGTTCAAATGTTTTCTAATATTATTATCTTATCAGCCGATTATTCATTGTACAGAGATCTGGAACATTCTGCGGTTTATACAGTTAAGCTATATATGTCAATAGGGTAACCTTTCTTTTCAAAAATATTTAAAATTTAGAAAATTAAAAAAAAAAAGATTTCTTAAAAGTATTAAGCCTATTAAGTACAGACAATTTCTATTAATACTAGACAAAATGTGATCGAACGTAATAACGTGATGCATAGATATGTGAATGAATAAACATTTTAAATTGTTCAATATATATGTTCAATATTTTTTCGACTGCCCAATATATGAAACGTTAATGACCATGATTGGTTATGTAGGTGAATAAGTGTCAAATAAATTAGCAAATAAGTAGTATGTCTCAGACAAAAATTAGTCATCGCGAAAAAAATTGAAAAAAAAATTAAAAAAAAAATAAAAATAAAAATAAACAAAAAAAAAACAAAAACAAAATCAGCTCAAAACAACCAGAAATGCTATTATTATTGAATGAATTAAATGTCAAAGTATTGAGGCAATGTGCTAAAAACAATTTTTCATTCAAATTAAATGTTAACGAGCAATTTGCAACTGTACACACAAATGAAACTGACATGTACACACACACACAATTACAAAAATAAATGCGCATGCATATACATATGCACATGCACACATTAAAAGATTGCAAGAACTAATTGCATACGACTCTATATAGACATACACATATACAACACATTTTAAATAACTTAACTGCAGATAAAGAGTTGATGAACGCTATCGTAGTGTACAAATGCCCGGTCAAAGGCCTAAATAATTACAAAATTTAAGTGTATTGATCGAAAATATATATGTACATATATATGTATATATGCACAGAAGAACGAACTACTGTATGTTTGTTATAATCTAATCAAGTGAAGAAAACAATTCTCAATACATCCAGATGTACACGCAAAATACACGTATCTTGCATTGTACGGAACATCCATTCAACTACCAATGATGTGAAAATAAAAAATGAAAAGAAAATAAAAGCGATGCAGTCAGTAAAAACATGCAAAAAAAACAGAAAAGCAGAAAATTATATTCAACTTGAAACGACTCGTGGATGACTTTAATTTCAATCTCAAATACTTTTATTAATTTTTTTATTTCTGTTAGACAATCTATTAGGCCGTTAAGCTGATAATTTTTTTAAAATTTGTTTCTTTACTTGTAGACTAAAAATAAGACTTTTAATGCGATAAAAAAAGAAACCATCTTTCGACGTTTCCTTGAACCTGAACTCAAAAGTGTGTAAAAATTGAAGTATACGTTCAACCATTTCGTGGTCCGGATTTGAAAACCTCGTTTCGGTAACATATCGAGAAGGAGGGTGTCAAATAGGGCATTATACATATAGTGTAATATTTGCCATTTCACAATGTGGATCGTTGAACAACTCCTGAACATCTGTTAAAATTGTACAAACTTGCTACAAAAATGCTAATTGTTAAGTAAATTATGAATGAAATAAACGTCAATCTGAGGCAAAACGATGGAGAAATTTAAAAAAAAAAAAAACTATATCTGTAACCAACGTATTAAAGCCCAAATATAATTGAAACGCACGTGTTAATGAAAGTTTGGAAAAAGATCCTAATCCTTATCCGTTATATATAACATATTTTAATTACGATTACGCTGAAACTATATAGCGAATGATAGATCGTTAAAGGCATAACATTTACCATTCAGGTGAAGAAAAGGTTGAAGGATGCGGTCACATCCTGTCCTTCTCCGGCCACTTTTTTTTCTAGACATATAGGGAGTATCCCCCGAGTGCGATAGCTGAAGTTAAAAAGGAAAACAAAGGTCAAAAATATTCTTAAACCGTTAAACTGACTAATCCTTCGTTATCATCCCGCATACAAATTCTTCAAATACCTTAACAAGAATTTCTTAATCGATTGCATTATATGCATTTGTTCGTTCGTCCATTACTAAGGAAGTAAACTGGTAAATAAATATTCACTAAAATCTTACTTTTACTATAAAATCGATTACTATTAAAAATAAAAAAATACATCGCCACGAAGATTTACAAATATTTCATAGGTATAAATACCATGGCTGGCTTACTATAATTAACACACACACACACACATACACACAAAAAAAATGCTTCTTGATAAAAATATTTTAAAAACTTTTTATTTTTGCTTTTTATATTAACGTACGTGTCAGCATAGATGGAACGGTGAACATTTCCCCTTAAGATAAAAACCATATGATGACGTAAACAATTATATTATTTAACTGTTGATTTTGGAAAAGATCTCGTTTTCACATATCACGCACATATGAGTTAAACAAAACGAACAAAACGAGCTCTAAGAATTAATAAAACAGTTGGAGGATTTTGCCACGAAAGACGTCATTGATTTGCAGAAAATTGAATGATAAAGCGCAAAAGGCTAAAAAAGAATTCAACCTAATTTAAGATTACTAAAGGCGTACAAATGTAAACGTTAACGAAAAGTTTTCAACGATATAAGACATTGACTAGGATTTCACTTTTTCCTTTTTTTCTTTCTTTTGCTACTTACCCCAGCAGAAGGGCTTTTTAGTTTTTTCAACGAATCTTCGTGTAAATGTTCATGCTCAACTCTGACTTCTGATTTTTTTACTTGCAATTCTCACAATCTTCGAGATCGAAATGCTTTTTGTATACTTTCTTAGTTGAGGTTTTTACATTAATTTTTTGAAACGGAAGTAAATAATAAGTCTCTATAATTTAACTACTTTTCCATAGTCGGGAGGTTATGCTGTGGTACCAAATTTCCAAAAATTGTTAAAAATACTTCTGGAAATCCAAATTTGAATTTACCTAGCTTGTTTGAAAGCTATTTTAATACACATTCACGTGATGTATGTGAAGAACGATGGAATTTTCTAGTTTGGCCGCACTAGAGTCTCTAACATGGCTAATTTTGTTTGGTCGGCTACCGCCGATATATCGATATTCAAGCATTTATTGAAAGGAAGTCAGTAAAGTAGCGAGTTAATTTTATATAGAATTTTAAAGGTTGTTTCATGTAGATTCACATGGCGTTTACAAAAGTTTCCTAGGTATCTTAATTTGGACGGAGTGAGCTTCCAAATCCAACAATAGCTTGGCTCTAATTGCTTTACAGATCTATGTTAAACCTTTTACAGAGCTCTGTTAATGTTATAGATAAATGTCTATGCTAGTTAAATTCGAATTTATCTTCGCACCCTTAAATAATTGCCCCTATTTGCACCATTTTCTAGCGAATTTGAAAAAATTTAAATAAATTAGAACAACATCGTTTGTCTTGAAACCCCTCCATATCTGATGATGAGGTAAGTATGGCTTCAGTATATACAAATGTTACCAACGAAACTGTAAAATGAACTTACTTCATGATGTTCTATTCTCGTGTAAGATAGAAATAACTTGACACGAACAATTTAAATATTAAATAAGTTAAGTTATGGAGATCTATGAGAATAGAGGAAGAAATAAATAAAGAACTTCCTTTAGATAAAAAGAAAAGAAAACTAAATTAAAAATGATCAATGGTTGGCAGAATGGAATGGTCTTTTACCATTGAAGAAAATTAAAGAAAAAAATTTAAATAAAATCATAATTATTTAAAATTATTGCAAGATATAAAACCTCAAAAAAAAAAAAATATATATATATATAAGGAAACGTTTTACTAACCTTTATACTCCCCTCCCCCCAACCCCTCAAGCCAATGCATAACAATGCAAGCTAAACTGAAAGTAATTTTTCATTACATGCATATATCTATATATAATTATATAAAATAATACACATATATATATATAAAATAAATGCATATATGTACGTTCTATATATTTTCTTTACGTTAAGATTTTTCTCTAGTGACGTCATCTTGTTATCTTTGTACACATAAATGTATGTATGTTCGAGTACATGGTTTTCTCATAATATCGTAAAATAAACAGAAAAACATTAAAAATTTATGACAACACACAAAGTAAAAATAACAATAAACACATAAACAGAAACTTAAGCCATGAATAAAAGAAATTTTCATGCGCTACTTGAGAAAAAGATGTGTACTAAATTTTATATTGTATGTAGTTATGCGCAGCATAAGTTTCGTGTGAGTGATAAGATAATAAGCGTTTTTTTTTGTTTTTAAGCTAAAACTGCTTAACAATAATAATAATAATAATAATAACTGTTCTATAGTCCTTCTTAGAGACTACATAACATAACATAAATAAATTCAACAGATTTTGTAATTTTAGTTAAAAGAATTTCGCTTAAAATCGTAGATACAATAGGCATCTGAGATACGGTTTATACCATATGTGTACCCTTTGCACTTGTCTTTGTTTTCATACTAAAAGAAGAAAAAAGAAAAAGTTGTGTATTGTCTTATATATATTTTCTTTTTTAAATAAATACAAAGAAATGCATTAAACTTGTAATACTTAAGTTACACAAATGACAACAATATCAACAAGGACAGACAAATGGACGGACGGACATACAGGTAGTAAAATGCAATCAGTCACTGCCGGTATATGCGAGTAGACTTTTGTTTTCTATTCTCATTATTTGCTTTCAATATACGCACATATATATATATATACATATCACATATGTTAATGTATTTGTATTTGTTCATACATATGTTCTGTGACAATGCTAAGGTGTCATTATTGTCGTTCTTGAACTCAATGCAAGCGCAATATGCATGTGATGCAATGTAATGGAAACTATACAACTGATTTAACCACAACACAATTATTCAAAAAAAAAAAAAATATTTTTAAGGGAGGTAACTGAAAATCTCTATGTCTGTTAATGTAAATTTCAGAGTCAACTACAACCACCATTTGGGAAGCGGACGACATTAAAAGCAACCGTATTAACAGAATATCAATTTTCTCAAGGGATAAAAGAAATAAAAAATAAAACAACGATAAAAAAAGCAAAGAAGAAAAGAAACGGAGACAGAAACAACCCCTTTAGACGCACTCTTTAGCAATCTTGTTAGACTGTAACTATGTGATGTTCATCCAACCACTTGAAGTGACAATTTGCACAGATTATGACGACACCAAGAATAGTCATTTCCTAATTTACCTCAAACTTGAAGGTTTCCTTATGCTTTTCTTTTTTTCTATATCTTTTCATGAACACTCATACACACATATTACACATGTCGTACTTACATCCCATTTACATTACTCAGGTGTTTAAAATGTTTACTCGTTGTGGGAACAAAGTGACAAATACAAACAGAATATATATATATATATATGAAATAATTTCAAATGTTGTTTTCCTTTTCAGTGAGGTTTTGCAAGTGTAGCAAATCGTTTAAAGCTGTCTGTAGCTGTGAATGTGTAGCTGTCGCATTTGATAGCGTCATCGTTTTATACAACATACGAATGAGTTTATCTTCTTTCATGGCTCTTTTATTCTTTTATTCATCATTTCAATATTTACATCATTCTCTATGTCTATCATCATATAAGTTGTTCGTTATCAATGCTAACAGCAACATCAATAACATTTTCATAGTCCCTCATATGAAATGAATGAATTTCTTTTTACCGGATATATCTACACAAACATAACTAAATAGTTTTTCTTTCCTTGCTGTAGAAATTGTAGATTTAATCCATCATTCGATAAAATAGAAAAATTGTCATATAAGCAGCAGTACAGCAGTAAGCAGTAAGCTATTTGATTTAATTGTGTGACCACTTTTAGGATCAAAATATAAGAATTTCTTGTTGCCTATCATTGAGAGCAGTTTACCAAACATGTTCTGATTTGACATTGACGTTAATCAAATCGTTTCCTTACTTGTTTCTTAAATAGAAAAATTAATTTCTTTATACCCACCACCATAGATGGAGGGTATATTTCATTTTGTCATTTTGTTTGTAACTAGTAAAAGGACACTTCGGAAACCCCACAAAGTGTATATATATTTTTGTCTGTGGTAAACATTCTTCTGGTCGCAAAAATGAAGATATCGGTTTCAACTTTCGCAGAAACACTGGAAGTTCTTGCCTGCAAGTTAGTTTTGAAAATGGGCCAAATCGGTCAAAGGAAACGCTCATAGTATGACGTCGATTAAGAACACCTCTGTTTTCGGATACAAAAAAAAATTGGTTTTTTTCTTTATTACTCATAAACCATAGCAGATAGATTTATAAAAATTTCCATAAATATTGCACTGGCTATCCCGTAGCTTTTGTGCAAAAACGGGTAAGAATCGACCGCGCCCATACGATACGAATAGAATATTGAAATTACATTTTTTTTGTGGAAACGTTTGAATTACCAAGAAGAATTCTTCAGAAGCCCCATAAAGTGTATATATTCTTGATCAGTATGGAATTCGGAGTCCATCTAGACGTAACTGTTGGTATGTCTATCCATCTGTCTGGCTGCTTAACTATCTAATGTCGGTGATAAACATTATTCTGGCCGCGAAAAATGAAGATATCGTCTTCAAATTTGGCAGAAACATTAGAAGTTCTTTCATTGCCACGCCCACCTATTACAAATTTACTTTTATCCCCTTTTTTAAAAATACGAGGGGTGGGTATAAAAGATTCGCCACAGCCGAATATAACTTACTTGCTTGTTTGTCTATCTATCATCGCTTTCATCGAAATGTTCCATTAAAATGAAACTTTTACGTTTTCTTCCAAATTTTCTGGAGCTCACTAATATAGGCAGATCTAATACCAAATGCTTGCACAGAGATCTAATCTTGATTAGCTATGTCTTTTAACATATCAATATGAATGATTTCATCTATATTCCAGGCCACAATAGACATAATCTGGTTGAATGTCATATTTTGATACGATTTAATAATTTCCAGTAATGGCGGAACAGAATGTCGAAATTGAACAGTTGAATTCAAATGAGTTCGTAATAGATTCATAGTAGCTCATAGTAAATTCTTGAACAATTATCAATAAAGCATTGCATTCAGTCCCGTTACACGTTCGTTTACAATAGATTGAGCATTATCAATACTTGGCTTTTACGCGTCTTATAGTCATTTAAGCAATCACTTCGTCATTATTTCGATTTATTGTAGACATTTATTTGCTCAAAACATAATACGAGTAAATGCAATTATTCGGGAAAGCTGTCTTTTAATTCAAATTTTTTTCCACTTATATCAACGCATTTATATTTGAAGTAATCCAATTAGATCTTAATATAATATGCATTTTTCGACTCCATTGGTACCAGAAATTGGGGGAGATGTCACCGATAATATAGCATTAAATCTATAGCTTAGCCACTTAGTACAGTTTTAAGTTAAAGCTTTTCATTGCTAGCACACCTCTCGGCCAACGTATACCTATTGCCATCACGTCAATCTTTGAATTGATAAATAAATTATCATATCGATGAGTATTTGAACAGTTAATGGACAAATGGATTCTCACGCGTCTAGATTTAAAACGACTTAAATCTTTATTCTTCTAAATATTAAAAACGATGTAAAAATCTTTGTACACTCCCATGCTACAATTTTACGTTGAAAAATTTCAGAATTCAAATTCACCCGATAAATATAGGAAGGAGGGAGTTAGATAGCGATTATTTCAACCGATATTTTATCTAAAGAAGTAAATAACTGTCTTGCCATTTTTTAACACCTTATATGATCTCTCCTTATTCTTTCTTTTTTTTTGGATTGCTGTTAATCTACTAAAAATTATTAAACTATAAAGCAAATGTTCGCTACCTAGCTGGCTATCTAAGAAGGCATAGATAGAAAAGCGAAATTTCTATTGAATTATTAAGCTTTCAGTTTCAAGAGATTCCAGATTATAAATTATATGAAAAAAACGCTTTTAATTGAAACTTAACATGTCATAGGCATAACATACATACATACATACATACATCCGTACATGCTTATACATACATATACATATATATATATATATATATATATATATATATATATACACGCAATGACTGTGTGTTTTACTAGACAGGTACAATTTAGACCTACAACACTCTCTCATACACACACAAATACTTGTACAGCCCACACGCAGTGTATGATGATAAGTCACTAAAACCTGTCAATAGACAGCAATAGAAAAACAACCCGGTTTTAAAACGCAACACTGTCTTTGTGATTTGTCTCTAAACAAAAAGTAAAAAAAAAAAACAGGGTAATGGGTGGGTGGATTTATAACGATGGTGGTAAGTGCAATATTTTTTTTTTTTTTGTTTCGCTTGTTTCTTTTGGGGGTTGTGTGCAATTACTTAACTAAATTCAACATAAGTATTACAAAGAAAAAAGAGAAGAGAAAAAAAGCAACACCAAGCACAAATGAAGGGTGAACTTAAGCAGAAAACTCTACACACACAGAAATTCATCCATCCGGGAAAAGTGCAAAGCTGTGTAGAAATTGATACGATTGATAGGGGGAGACCATTAACGTGATGCATATGTAAATTTACGACATCAATAATATTAAGTGTTCAGGAGTAGTAGAAGTGTCTAGAATAAGGGTAAAGAAGATGATGACGATGATAATGGTAAGATGGCAAGAAGGTTTGGGATTTTTAACGGTGGTGTTTATATATATATATGCAGTCAACTTGTATGCAAATTATAATTGGAAAAGTTTTTCTTCAATGATTTTAATGAAGAGCCTATAATTACAGGCGTTCGTTCGTTCATATACCAACAAAAAAACAAAAGCAAAAAAAAAAATAAATAACAAAAGGGTATCGACACACACATCGCGTATAAACAGCTCAAGGCAAAGCTTGACTTCCTGGATATTGCAAATGCTTTCTGAATGACTATTGAAATGTTTTATATAAGTACGTAAACGTATCAGGATTAAAAATTGTAAGCAGCCATCCACAAAATAACCATTGAAACAGAGCGGCTACTGTAAAACGCTTTCACAGCTGGAATTGTTTAGCTTCTCCACAAATGCTCGTTGCTTACTTACTGAAGCCCAATTACACAACAAACGGATCAGCAAAAGAATGGTTAAAAGATATATATATATATATATATATATATATATATATATATATATATATATAGAAAGAGCAAGAAAGAGCTAAATTGTTTAAATGACTACATATATGTTGGGTACAGTCGTTGCCACAGGGAAGTTATAAATTATTTTATATGCATGCTTGTAAAATAATTGTAAATGTTATGCTTTTTTTTCTGTTTTTCTGTATACGAACGAGCAGCAGCATTGCTTCGCAACAACAGCAGCAGTAACCAAATGATAACCGACAGGAATATAAACCCGGCAAGAAAATAGACACACAAGGTAAACCGACTTTAAAATCATGACAATTTGCTTGTTGGGTAGACCTAGAAGCACCGGCATACGAAAAAAAAAAGAAAGAAGCAGAAAAATAATGTAAACGAAATTCACAAAGAAAACAAAAAAAAAGCAAAAAATAAGCACGAGCAAGACTGCTGTATCAAAGTAAATACATACATACATACAAAAGCTAAAGAAAGAGGGCGAAGAGAGAAAAAAAAGTAAGCAGATAAAGAGGAAGAACAGTTTTAACAGATTTTTGCTGCATCAGCAAGTTTGTATACAACACTAGGTTCTGCTGCATGATTAAGAAACGTGGTTTCTGTGGTAAGAAAAAAGCAAAAAAAGCAACAAAAAAACTAAAAATGAAAGAAGTATTTGTTGTATTTGTAGACTTACGCCTTACACTACCAGTTTCCAGTTTTATGTATGTATGTATGTATGTATGTATGCACGAACTGTATATATATTGACAGTTCAAGGACCAGCCAACCACCAGCCTAACCAACCCAAACAAACATCCACAGGGACAAACAAATATGCACAAACACAAACACAAGCACACAGACACAAACGTTGTAACGATGTAACAACATTTACATCGGCCTTAAAAAAAAAATAAAAACAAAAAAAAAAAAAATTAAAAGCAACGAAACGGTAGCTTTTAAAACGTATCCACGGTGTATAAACCGCCAGTAAACCACTTTTAAAAATGATTTAGAGCAAAGCATAAAGCTGATGCTGTCTCAACTGGTTATAAGGCCTTTATGCGTTTTTGCTCGTTACTGTACAATAACATCATTTCAACATTTCGCATTCACCATTACTTGCCATTGATGGTCTTACTACTACTCTATGCTCTGTTGTGCTGTGTTACGTCTTTTCTTTCTTTTTTTTTTTTTGGTTTTTGTTTTTGTTTTCTTTTCCTTTTGCTCTACTGCGCTTGCTACGTACATATTGGAGTAAATAGCACGAGACAAGCTGTCAATTCAAAAGGATGAGTGCAGGTATGTATGTGTGTAGGTAAGTATATACGTACGTACGTATGGATGGGTTTGTGTGTATCGGTGTGCGTGTCCCTGTGTCTGTGTGTCTGTGTGTCTGTCTAACTGTCTGTCTTTCTGTCTCTCTCTCTCTCTCTCTCTCTCTCTCTCTCTCTCTCTCTCTCTCTCTCTCTCTCTCTCTCTCT
>KK351020.1:202614-246607 GCA_000671755.1 Glossina brevipalpis
TATACATATATATATGTATATATAATGTCTAGCGTTACAAGAGAGAGAGACTAAAATTATAACCACAACCAACCAGAGCCAATCAATAATTTTCATGATATTTAATTCAAGATTTGAAAATATATTTATATTTATATATATATACGTATGCACATTTGTTTACATTACTATTGTTGTTGCGTTAAAATCAATTTGTAATTACAGTTATTTTCCTTCATTCGTTAGTAGTATTGTATATAGCATTTAATTATATTTAAAAAAAAAAAATTAAACTGAATCTTGATAGATATCCCGTTTACCTGGAATATTTCAAAAATCAGCCCATATATTTAAAAGAAAAACTACTTTTATAAGTTCTCTAACCCGCCTAAACCGCATAATAACACAAGAAAAAAACCATTTAAAATATTCATATATATCGTATAGAAAACATTTTTGAATTGTGAATTACATATTAATATTTTATTTATTACATATTAAATCTCCACGGAGGAGTCTCCGCAGCAAGACAAAAAGACTTTTAAAAAAGGAAATGCAGAAAATAGCAATTCTAAGCTAAATTCTTAGTAATTTAAATAACAGACAGGAGCCGGGTTTAAAGGTGAGCACTAACCGTACCATTCATTGCTTGATTCGAATTTTAACTTTCAAAATTATTGGGTTTTGCACATCACTGATTTAAAATATAAGAATTTATTAAAATTATTAATAATAATAATAATAATAATAGTTTTCGTTATATTAGTTAGGAATAAAGTTAACATATAAAATTATTTTTACTTATCCTTCAACACGAACAATGTGTTGTTTCCTTTATACAGACACACGCACATATACATACATACCTTTGTGTCGTAACATTATAACAGTTTCCGCAACATTATCACTAAATATCTAGCATATGAAATTTTACAGGCTTCTGAAAACAGACTATAAATATGCATGGACTCTTCAAGAAAGTCCAAAGAATGGAAAGAAGAAGAAGAAGAAGAAAACTAAAAAAGGTGCTAAAAAATAATCACAAATATATCTTAAAATTCTTAATACTACCTACCACCGATCTTGATCACCTCACTTCCTTTGTATTGATACTATCGTATCAGATTAACAAACTAAATGAGGAGAATTCAATATCGTCACTAATACAAATGAGAATATTTAAGCTTCGAATATGATTAGTCGTATGATTTTAAAAAATGACTGATATGAAAAGGGGAATCAGTTTAATTTTGACTGTGTATGTGTGATATCTGACTGTTATATGTTATATCTATTAGACATACTTTGCGAACTCCTCAAACGTTATCTCGAACAGAGAACTGGCTCTCGAATATTTTTCCATCATTTTAATTTTGAATTTAACAATAAAATAATTCAGTTAAATAAAGGTCAGATGAACTTAACATTTTTTTGTTTTTAAAGCTTTCACTTAAATGACTTAATTATAACAGTTCTTCTCTGCTGATAGCTATACAAAAATGAGACTTATTAGCTTTAAGGTGATGCTTGAATAGTCATTACCTTTAAAAATCTGCTTTTAACAATTGAGAGGATTAGTAGCACCGTTTGCAGATTGCATACTTTTGTGTATCTCTATTAAATATTCACTTCATTTAAATTTTGCATAGACACATTGTATACCATATATTGCAAAAATGATTAATGAAATATTTTCTCGACATTTTTTTATCGAAATTACTTTACGGTAAATGGTCTGGTCTGTATGAGTGTGGATATATTTTTCAATAAAATTCTTTGCTAAAGTTGAATCTTCAGACTTCATTGCAAATTTCTTTTTTTTTTTCTACTTTTCCTTTCAATATTTACGACTTAATTCAAGCAGAGATACAAGAGCGGGACATATAAAGACGCAGACTAAAGATAGAAAGAAAATAATGGTTTTGGCATTACACTTTCAGTAAACGCTTAGAATTCTCTTTTACACGGTATATAAGTACTAGAATATCCGTATAAGAATAGTTCACAAAAAAAGAATATATGAGAAATAAGAAATTAATTCCCAGTTCTTTGTTAACAAGTACCCTTTATGTATGTACCGATATAAATATGTGTACATTAAGAACGGAAGCAATTGGAACTTAAATTTTAATTCCTTTAACTGTTGTAAAGTAAATAGCTTTATGTATATAACAAGAAATTTGAAGTTACTTATCAGGATCTAACCGATTGAAAACCATGAAGAAGTGGTTTGGTGTTTTGTGCGTACCCATGTATGTTATTACATATGCAATGATGAAATAATTACACATCCATAACCCTGTCATGAATATAAAATCGAAAATTTTTTTCTATTTTTAGATATTTGCGGTTAACCGGTCAGTCTATTTTTGTGGCGAAATTACTATAATAATTATCGATACACACACACACATTGCATTTTAAATATTCTAATTAAACATTTTTTGTACTTTGAATAATTCATTTTCGTCATTATCAAAATACTTCTGTATAATTTTACAATGAATGGATGCTACTTAATTATGCGATCTCTCAACGATTCGCAGTTCTAATACTTACAAAGGAAGAAAATAATTAAACTAATATCCACCTATATTGTTGAATTAAAAAGCGAATCAGGGAACTTCAATTCATGATAGTCATTAGAATTTTTGATTATTTGTTAACCGACGCTAAATATTTTACAATCTCTAGCAATCTTGCTTCTGGATATTCTTTAAATGTTTTCAATCTAAGCCTTATTCTATAAAGACATTAATTAAAAAAAAAAAAAAAATTATTGGAAATTTAGCTTTTGACCAAACCACTAACGAGCCCAGAGTCTGTCAAACTAACTTATTAGCTGGTTGGCTGCCTCTGTTAACAAAATATACATAATATGCAACAGGAATTACACGCCACAAAAGCGGGAAGACAACTTTCGCTCAATTATTAAAGACAAGCAGACAAAAAAAATTGTGAAATAAAAGAGATGAAGAAAGAGCACCAATCACAAAAAAAAAAATAAATAAAAAAAAAAAAACAAATTTACCTTTATTGGAAAAAAGTCTTAATCCATACGGCAAGAAAAAAATTAAAGCAACACTAAGTTTAACAGCAAGCACTCCCGGTTGAAATTCATGCAGCAACAACAACACTCTGACTGTCTTCAACTCTAAGCAAAAATAGTGATACAGCACAGATGGTAAAACTAAAGTCAATTAGAGAAAGGTTTCTTTATTTTTTTTTCTTTTCGTTTTTTGCTCCTTTATGAACTGGAGGCAATTCTTTTGCTGCACAACAAATGGCAGTGTTTGGATTCGATACGACACTTTTCTGTGTATGCATATGTTTATGTACAATTCAGGCAGTATTTTTTTTTACATATATAAAAGTAATACATACATACATACATACGTGTATATTAATATTAAAGCATAATCACTCGTATCTTATTATCGTTATCTACTTAGTCAACATTTACCGATATTTTCAAATATCTTTTTTTATAATCAACACTCATATACAGTAGTTGTTGATTCATTTAGCATAGCCTAGAAAATTAAAATGAATTTAATTCTCTTCTTTTATTAATTTATATATAAATATCATCCTCTTTACTTTATTGCTTTTTGTGATTAAATTCTTTCTTTTTAGCAGTTTTTTTTTTATTCATATTTTGCTTTCCTTTCCTTTTGTACACCAAGTTTTGACAACTGGAAAGAATGTGGAAGTGTGGTCGATATAAGACTGAAGAAAGAAAAAAATGACGACGGCGAGGTATGTAAAGAAGAAAACCAAAGAATACATATTTTCTTCTTAATGCACCAGATTTTTGGTATTTCTTTTATTTCTGTTCCTTTCTTTAAAGGAATTATTTTAATATGAATAACTGAGTAAATCTGCACCCTTTGAATTCACTGTTTTCACTATTTTTATTGAATATTTTGTTTTTTATATTTTTATTATATATTTTCCCCCACTTTCCTTTCAACAACTGACTACATCCGCGTATCTTGTATTAGACGTTATACGATTTACATCCGTATATCGCGATATTGATATCTCTCCCGCTTAGTGTTACCTTTAGCAGTAATTTTTTCCAACATTACTTATAAGATTGCCGGTAATGGGAATAGAACAATGGAATTATTATAATTTGTTCGGTAAAATAAGAGAAAAGTTTTCTAGAGTTGGCTGCTCATAAAAGTCATTATTTTAAGCGCGCCTCTTTAATGAAATTAAGGCAAAATGTGAAAGCGTTGCCAATCAATCAATCTGAATATAATATATATGTGTATATGATACTCGTAATGGTTTATATATGTTAATGTAGACGCAATGTAAATATGTTTATTATAACCTATAAGATAAAAAGAAATCTTGTTCAAGATCGAACATAACATTTATTTTTATATTAACTTTATGATTATTAATTTTATAATCATTGCAGAGAATATGAGAAATCTGTTAAATGTTTGCAGCGTTTTGGAAACCCTGTGAAGTAAATACATTATTGTTATCATTTTTCATTTTAGCATAGCTCAGGCACTGTTACTTTTTCAATACAACTCTTATGGTTGCTTAGTAAATATTAATAAAAACTCAAAAAATAAGTAACATCTTTAATGTTTTTAATTTTTTGTAAGTAAAGGCTTTTGCTGAAATATATATATCGATTTTACCATATAATCTAATATCCTTCTCCAAATTGACTTCGGTTCTTTTTGGAATATGTGATATAGCTACGACCATTAGAAAACAGCATTTAAAACGTAGATTCCTGTATCTAAAAAAATATATAAGAAGACTTTAAGGCTACTATTTATGTTTGGTTGAATTATTCAGCAGATGCTCGATTCTCTATATCAAGACCATTTTCTGTATCGATTAAAAATATATGTACTTTTTTTTAATTTTCTGCTCACAAAGGAAATTGCGTTATGGTGGATATAATAAATACAACCTACGTAACAAAATAGGCAATGCTAATGGAACGAACCGAAAATGAAATCCAAACGAATTCGTAATGTAAAATATGTGTCAGAAAATGTAGTAATTCACGTTAAAAAAAAACGCTACAATTATATAGTAATGTGAGTAGCTCAATATCAAAATCAGCAATAATCAATTTGTGTTTACAAAAGTGTACACAATAGAAAGTTATCTCAATTACTTTTTAAAAAGAAATTCAACATTTTCATCTGAATTTCTATGCTAAATGTTTATTATTCTCACTCATACTTATTGTTTGTTTTTTATTTATCTGTTAATAGACTTTATAACTGGAGTTAAGCTCACATTCACAAGATCACATTATATCGCATTTTCAAATGTATTTTCTGCACTTAGATAAAAATTTAATAAAATTTGACTTTAAATTGACTTAAAATTAACGTCTAACTAAACTAATAAGAAAGTCATATGCAGCGTAGGACGAATTTTCCCATCCATCACAGGAAATAGACAATGTTAAATCCTCTAAAGAGACGCCTAATATTGCCCTTGAATTGTCCAACATTTTTTCTAATCAATTAATTAAGTAGAAATACAGAACCCATAACATTTGTTATATGCTGTACATCGCTAAAAAATTATTGTACAATATTATATGTCTTGAAATGTATGCACTCACAAGATTAGAATATATGTTCTTCGTTGATTCTCAAAAATTTAAATATAACAAATTTTATCACATGTTTAATGTCTGCACCGATGTAATTATCGTAATTTATCATAGATTTCCTTGTTTAAAAATAAGTGTACTAAAATAGTGTTTTAAAATTGTTTAAATTATTTTTTGGTGATACTAACCTAAAAAGCCTGTCTTGTCAGTAGTCGCTACGGTCGATTAGGCATTTATCTATAACAATACATCGGCAGTGAATTGAAAATAAAATAAAAATTATATACACAAAATATATTTAAAATACTAATGTTGCATATTCGACCAGAAACGTAAAGTAAAATGATATAACATCTCTACCAAGCTAAGAATCGAGAAACCCATAAATAATCCAAATATACCACCGCAATTGGCTAAGAAATCCGTTACACCGTATAGCTCTGAACGCTTAGAAGTAATGAACTGATTCTCCTTAAAATAGATTTCTAAACGTGACATTTGTAGATCTTCGGGTGTACCAGTGACGCCCATAGCGTTTAACAATTTATCCAAATCGAAGTCGCCTTGAGATATTTCAGCATTATAGACTAGGGAAGTACAGGCTGGCATACAATTACATTCGGTTAGACCACGATAATTAAAATTGGTTGTCTTAAGACCTTCTGTGAATTCACGTAAAAGCAAATCATCTTCAGCTTGAGTATAGCAATGAATTTTATTCTCTCTACATACAGGCATGTCGTAGGTGCGAGGCATGGAAAACTTAACACAACCGCATTTCTTTAAAGTGAAATTAGTGAGACACTCTAATTCACAATTGGTTTGAGTATAAATTTTAAAAAATTTTAAATTACGTTCGTTGTTTAGGAAGCATTGGCGCCTTTGAGGATGATAATAAGCTATACCTCCAGATGTAGTAATCATATTTGGTTTTACAGCGATTAATATTTCTTTACCTAAAGGTATGCGTACAAATTGTTTAGAAACTCGAGGGACGTCATCAGGCGAATGTAACAAAACTTTAAAACCTTGTATAGGTCCACGGCATAAATAATCCAAATTTTTACCGAAATTTTGTATGGCTACAAAGAGACCAGCACGTGAACCTGCACTTAAAACTCGAGCCGGATATGTATGGATACCAGTATCCTTAGAATAACCACCTTCTAACGACCAACCTAAGGATCGATTTAATATCCAATTACTTTCGGGTATAAGCTTTCCTTGGGCTTTCTGATATTGACAAGTGTTTTCACGATACAAATCTGTATCATTTAGTCCATTGAAGGTATAACAAACACCCTCTTCGGTATATGTTTCAATGAATAAACCTTTACAATCACCGAAAACATTAAACCATTTGCAGTAGGCGAATATGGTATCAAAACTGGGAGCCATTTGATCTAAGACAGCAAAATAATCTATAAGATGTGGATACAAAATCGGGATACTCTCATCTATAATCTGTGTGTTACATATATGTAACAAGGTGAGAAATTCCTTAAGCTCCGTATCACTCAAATTTGCTATTTGTGCATTAAATCTTCTTTTTCTTTTTATGTCGGCTTTTAACATATTGAACAAATCACCATAAGAAGATACTAAAATAATATTTTTAAATAATTATATGCAAAAATCATTAATGATGTTTAGTTTTTTACCTTCTAGTTTCAAAGTTCTTTTAGTCTCGGTGCACACAGTTACAGCTGGAAAAGGTATATTCCATACAGGAGTAGATTTCTCGGAAAAACTCACTATAACCGGAGTTTCATTCCATTTAATGTAAACGTTATGAATTAATGTTGAAGCGCAATAAATAGAAACAACGAAAACACTAAACCAAAATAGTTTCTCCTTGAATGGTCTTGTTTCACCCAAATACTGTACACCATGAATAGAAGTTTTGGCGCAATAGTCATTTACAACTATTCGTATATTTGGGCATAACATTTTTTTATGCGAAATTTTGGAATTAGATGATTTATTAATGCTTTCCACGTCATCAACCTTTCCTTCTTCATTACTATTCAAATTAATTTCTTTCGAGTTCATTACGTTGAATAGCAAATAGAGAACCGCGAAAGAAAAAGCTAAGTGAAGTTAAATTACCGTTATATTGACAAAAAGAAACACAATCTTTTATAACTTATAAAGTTTGTTAAATAAATTTCTTTCATAGACCGGAATATTTTCGCTAAAAGATCGTACCAATTAAAGCTGTATCTTTTCTTCCTTTAATAGAAAAAATTTCTAACTTCAAGGAAAATCGAGTGCATTTATTTTTTTCCCTTTATTACATATTTCACTTTTTCCTTATGTTCTTCCACTCGTAAGAAAAAACTATAAAACAGAACAAAAAAAGTAAGTTTGTTCACGTTATTTTCATATCTGTTGTCTTACAAGGAAAATTCTTTTTGCATAAAGCAAACGAAAATTAATAGAAGTGCTAGATGAAGAGTTAAGGTTTTTCGGTACATTCAAGTAGTGCTAGCGAAAGAGCAAAAACCCTTCAAATTTCTATTTTGCCCATAGGCGTAATCAAGTTTTCCTTGACAAATTGATAAGTTCTATCTCTCTTTGGTATAACACTACATATTTAAGTCTGTTTATGTATATTTTGAACTGAACCTTTGGTTAAGATTGCAAGCACTGTACACTTTTGAAATGGCAGGACAATATTAAATATTTCTAATTTGCTACTGCAATTAATTATAAACTCTACAGTGAAAAGTATTTTCTTTTATTCAAAAAAAAAAAAACAAAATCTAATCTAATGGTTTTTGAAAGCATATATTTTTGGTACAATACTGCAATGCAAATTATACGTTCTGCTGTGTACTGCATCACTGCATGATACTGTCACTATACGATGTAAACGTGTGGATTCTGTTCAACGATTTGTGCTCTTCACGTGCAAGCTTTTCAACAAGCAAAAGCAAAAAGGAAAATCTTTGGTAGTTTTTCTGACTGTAAGATAAGAGTCAACCCTAAATGCGTAAAATTTCCTAGGTTTAGTAACTCTGGTACTTGGTATAAATTTTCCTATTGCTTATACAATTGCATGCTGAGTACCTTAAGAAGAAGAAGAAGACATATATAATGTTTATGTTTTTTTGAGTTCTAAAATGTAACAATTTTAATATATAATTACAAGCAAAAAATGATCTAATAGTGTTCATCTTTTTTGCTATAGCGATTCGTGCAATATAACAAATATTCTCATTTAGTACAAGTGCTCATATTCTGTGTGCAAAATTTCTTTTGACCAAGGAAAAAAATGCATAGCTTGTAGATAACGATTAAGATTTCATTTCTGACAAAAATTAAGATCAAAAAGTATTTTAATATAATCAGTGATTTTTGATAAGAAATGTTGTTGGGTTACAAACTTGATACTTAGTGATCTTTCGTTTACGTTTACTTTTTTAAATTTCCACAAAATACATAGAAGTTTTTAGAAAATTTTCCGATACATTTCCCAGGGATCAGCTTTGAGATATAAATTTGCTCAACAATTTGATGTTATATAACATTGCCTCGTAAACTAAAGAAAAAAACAAAGAACAGGAAATATTCAAATAATAATGGATTTAATAGATTAAAAACGAGGTGAAAAAGAGAAATATACCATTAAAAATATTGGAGAGCAGTAGAACATTTGCTACGGTTTCTTTCTGCCGCCAACCTTACTCGACACATATATGTTTGCATGTATACATGCATACATAAATGAACATACAGAAACATATGTGATATTGAAGTTTTTATCACTATGACACACTGGGAGGACTTTTACAACACGCATCTACCGCCAGCGGATTTTGAAGACAATCGCTCATTGTTAAAGGAATTTTGTGAACGACACGACAAGTTAAAAAATCGTATCGTCCTTATAACCTCAGGTGGTACAACCGTACCTTTGGAACATAACACTGTACGCTTTGTAGATAATTTCAGTGCTGGGACACGCGGTTCCTCTTCTGCCGAATATTTTCTTGATCATGACTATGCTGTGATTTTTGTATATCGTCAAAAATCTCTTGAGCCATTCACACGCCGTTTTATTGGCCAACAATTTTTTGACATGCTTGATATAGCCGATAATGGTCAGAGCACCGTAATAACCGTGAAGCCGGCTTCAGTGGATGTGTTTGCACCAATTTTAGCAAAATATAAGCATGCACGTGAATCCCAAATGATACTCTATATGAGTTTTACAAGCGTTGTGGATTATATGTGGTTACTAAGGGCGACTTGTGAATGTTTGGCTGCCTTTCAGGAAAGAGCCGTTTTATATTTAGCAGCAGCTGTTTCAGATTTTTACATTCCGCAGGATAAAATGCCTACCCACAAAATACAATCTGGTGAAGGTCCTCCTACGATATCACTACAATTAGTACCAAAAATGCTAGCACCTTTGGTCAGCTTATGGGTCCCACACGCGTTTGTTGTTTCGTTTAAATTAGAAACAGACGAAAATTTATTGATTGCGAAAGCCCGGGATAGTTTAAATAAATACAAACATAAGTTAGTCATTGCGAATATTTTACAAACACGTAAACATCGTGTAGTTTTTGTGACACCAACTACATCCTACGAAATACATTTAAGCCGAGAGCAGTCATTGCAGGGCCTTGAAATTGAAGAACCGATTGTCGCTGATGTAGTACGCAAGCACAATGAATTTATTACAACTAGCGTTAATCACAAATGACTAACGTCAGCAGCATCGTTCCAATTAAACAGATTCTCTAGAATAGCATGACAACGCTGTATTTTTGTCGACATAATTACTAAATGCACTAATATTATTCGTTCCCGCAATAAATATGATTAAACAAATAGTTAAACCTTTCAAGTTTACTTTCGAGATAAGATCTTCAGCAACTTAAAAACTTAACTTAAAATTCCTATGCAGTAATAATGACTATGGCTCAACTAGCAATTCCGCATTTAACGGAACACTGCGACTCATCCAGATTCGGGCTATTAGGTATTAAAGATTCAAACCGTAACGAACATTATTTTCTTTTTTTTATTTAAATAGAACAAATAAAAACGTTCCAATTAGCCAATTGGTTTATATGAGTGCACAAAAACGATGATTTATCTTATTGAATACATTTCAGATTGATGTTCTTAATATAATATATTCTTATTTAATATAAGTAAGTTTTATCTGAAAATATAGTTTAATAAAAACATTTTTAATGGTTTTTCATTTAAAATAGATGGTAATATTTTAGCCGTATACGTACAAACATAGTATTATAGCATGCAATTCTAACATTTGCCCGTACTACTTACAAATGGCTATTGTCACTTGCGAAAGATGATAACCATGTAACGGATTATCGTATGAAAACAGATTTCCAGTTTCCAATATGGGCATAAACTGAATTTGTAACACATCCAGAAATATCCACAAAAACATCTGTAATATCCATTTGTTTAATGGCCTACTTGTTGTTGGTTGTTGAAACGACGTCAATTGCAAAAATCGTGACAGAATACTGATATGCCGTATATAGGTCATATCATTCAGTTAAATTTTCGAAATCAGTAATTTCTTTTTGTCATTTTACCATTGTTGCGGTTGACTTGTGTCACGGTGCATTGTCTTTGTTTTATATACTGCTGTGTATTGTTATACGCTATTGATCCTTGTTTCATTTCAAGATAGTCGAATATTACACCATGCGCGTTCCAAAATGCGGACATCATAACCTTAACATAACACTTTGTTTTTGGTCGCTTTGGGGATGGCTTTCACTGGTTGCTATCCTCCCAACTGGCTGCTGATTTTACTCTGGTTTGTAATGATGAATACATGTTTCTTCCATTATCATATAATTCATGGAAAAATCCTTCTTATTTTGTCTAAGTAACTCTAAACAGCGCTATGGATCTTTCACACATTGTTATGTTTTGTCAAGCGGAATACTCACTTCGAAAGGGGCTTTTTCACGACCAAACATTTAGGCTATCTCATGCAACTTCAATTTCTGATCTTCCAAAACAATTTTGGTCACTTTTTTTTATGTGTTCTGAAATAACTTCCGAATTCGAGTGTTTAGAGAGGCCAGCATCATTCGTGTACATAGAATCGATCTCGTTTAAAGTTAGCAGAGCATCGACCAATTGTTGTTTTCAAGGAAGGAGAGTTGCCTTAACTCTTTTCGAGTTCATCCTTGATTTGAATTGTATTCTTCAAATTTTTAAATTTAAATATTGCTCTTATTGTAATCTATAATGTGTAATTTTGGTCTACATAAAGGTCATGTGATTAATTCTCAAATTCTGTGAAGTCTAAGAAAAAAAAAAGTAAAAGTAAGTTGTTATGTCTGAAATAAGAATTTCTGTGTTATTTTTAAATACGTCCATGTTAAATGTCGAACGCATAAGAAGCCTGAAAGTGATCTATGTGTTTTATACTTATTTCTTTTCAAATTTTTATAAAATAAATATTTAAAACTGGCAATATCATATCTATTCAGCATTTCTTCAACAGTGTTGAATTTTGCAAAGAACAGTAATGATTTAGATAAGATAGGATGTAGACTATAATTTTCAGTAAACGGAGTAAAAAGAAAAAAAAACAGTACGAGGGAAACACAATTGAGTTTTGTCACCGCCCTGATGGATTTATATTTAAGAAGATTTGTCTAAAATTAAAACATTTCATTTGAAATTTAGTGAAAAATAATAGTGTAAGTGCAAAATAATGGTGATTCATAAAAATTACGTAAGAAATTTTATAAATTTAACGTAAAGATTATTAAAAAAAAGTTAACAGTATTTAATGCGTAAACATATATATAACATATACATATATGAACATGTATACACACATATGTATTAGCATAAGCAAATAAAGGAAAGATGATTTCATTGTAATCAATGTTGTCAATTTATTGAAACATAATAAAAAAGTAAATGGATGAAATTAGAAGTAAACGTTTCATATAAGAATAAAAATGAATAAAATAAATTAAGTGAAAATTTCATATTGCTGTGTATTTGATAATAAATATATAAGAAATTCTGTATGCAAATAACGAATGAATGAATGTGAATATGTTAAAACCTTCAGCTGATCTCACCAAGCAAGTTTGAACGCCTACGTCTTAACAATTTTTGTGATATACACAAAGTTTTTTTTCCACCAAATTGTACACTATCACGCTACAGCTTCTACAAACCATTTTCTTATATATGAACTCCTAACGTTTTATGTCGACTAGTTTTTTCCTTTTTTCTTTTTCGTTTTTTAATATTATGCACACATTCGTTTTTATGACTACTCTACCATACTTCATAAAAAGTATATTGAGAACACTTTTGCAAAGATATTCAAATGGGGAAAATGAGAGTTTTAATAAAGTAAATAAACTAAAATCAGTAACACTTTGCTACTTAATGTTTTAAAGTTTTTGAAAAAATTTGAAAATTACGACTAAAAATTCCAATAAAAAAAAAGTTGAGAAATGAAAACCTAAAATCATCGGAAGCGGAACTAATGAATGGGAAGAAAGAAATGAAAGGATATGAAGACGGAAAAGTTTCAGGAACCGCAGAATAGAGTAAAAGCGATCAAAAATAATTGTACTTTTTTGTATACGCGCGAATCTTATTTCATTTTGTGTTGAAGATTCTTGATACTTACAAATATACCTAGTCAATCAATCAATGATTAATGGATGGGCATAAGTAAGTCACACTGAACTTTGGATGATGACTTTTATAAGATCATTTAAGTAAAGTTTGAAAACCGAAATCTCTTTTTCTACATCTGATGTGGGTATGGTTAATTTTATATAGAAAACAAACAAATTTTTCTAATGCTTAAGTTTATAGCTTAACTAGAGTCTTTTTGATGCAGAATATTTCGAGGACCTTGAATCGTATAAAAATTCTTAAAGACAATTCGTAGTTTTATGAGTACAATAAAGAAGACAAGTTCTTACATATTAAATTTATTGCCACAAAATTCTTATCAAATATTTTATAAACGTCACACAATCGTTCAGTCAAAGAATTTTGAAAAATTTCTAAATTAATTTTTAATCTTTACGTGAGAAGTGTGCAAAGTGCGCCCTTATACCGATTTGATTCCATTGATGCGTTTTGTGATAATATGGATGGAGAGGCATGTTTTTCTTAAACACTCTTATTGTGACGGATGTTTGCTATTTATAATTCAATATCTAATTTTATTCTTATGAATATATTTCGTTGAAAAAGTTTTCATTAAAAGCTGTCACGGTATATTTGTATGTACTACATACTTATAGGTTTTTAATGTTATAATATGTTCACATTAGAATGTAAATCAGTGTGTATTTGACGTATTGTAAGTTTTAATTGAATGACATGGCACGTGCTCACACACATACGCACAAGCATATAATTTTTATTTTTAAAATTTTTTTATTTTTTATTTACTCCTATTGTCATTAAGACGGTGTCAGTAAAAATAGGGGCGGATTTCATATAAGTCATACGTGTAAAGTCTTTTCCTACATAAAAGTGACATGACAGTGAACTCAAAATACTCAAGTTTGAAATCTGTATGATTAAATCTGAAATTTAGCTGCGCTAACCGAGAACACATAGGCTTAATAGAATTTTTAATGCATATTTTTCGACGATATAAACAAATCTACAAGATAAAGCAATTCTAGCACACAAATCCTTTAATTATCAAGACTTATGTGATCTTCTTTAAGTTGAGAGTTAAGACATTTAATGTAGTAAAAAAAAAAAACACTTTTACCAAAATTAAAGTGGTCGTAGTCAAAACAGTTTTCAAAAAAAAAATACTGAATCACAGTTTTTTCGCCTAAGCCTTGAAGCCTCCCAATTTGCTTCTGCCGAACAATTTCTTGTTAGCCGTCTATTTAAACGTAGCGTTAATAATAGTTTTTAATAGTATCAAGATGTCGGTATGAGAGAAGACAACGTATGTATATAACAGTGTTTGTATTTTTTTTTTTAAATTTTTTTGTTTAAAATTAGTCCCTTTTTTTCTGTGTCTATGGGGCCTTTGGAGTCCTTTTTTATAGAATATTAATTTCCCGAAATTATTATGCACATTATACGATTGATTCTGTTCATAGATAGACTTCAAAAATTATCTCTAGAGTCACATTAAACAATTACGTATCGAAATTCAAAGAAAAAAAAAGGCAAGTCGAGATGATTCTGAATTCTGCAATAATTGGTATCAAATATACTTTCAGAATATTAAGCCAATTTTATTCAACTATAAGAACCGTAAAATTCTTAAAACTTTACTTAAAGGATTTAATGTTAAAATATATTAAATGTATTCTACATAAATATATCAACTATTTGACCCCAGGGTCATTACACTGCACAGCTAAGAAATCAATACAAGCACAAGAGTTGGTGTGCGTAGAATAACGTACTTACTTAGTCATCAATTTTAGTTACTTTAGTTACTTTAAAACAAGCAGAGATATATAAAAACAACAAGAGGCTTTAAAAAGGTGAATGAAGAAATTTCTCTGCATCGAATGTTCCAATACTTACAAGTTCCATAGATAAGTTGAACTTAACAGGGGTGTGAATTTAACCTCTTGACGCATTTGGCTAAATATATGGACGTCTAGTTCTTTATAATTAAAATCTGTATCATTAGTAAAAACACATTTAAATACGTATTGATAGGACATTATAAAGTCTGCATGTTTCGGAATATATCAGTTCAGTTCTAGAAATAAATCTTTAATGGCTTTTTTGAGCGATGGTTGTCATGGTTGTCACAAATATGTACCTGTTTACTGCTCTATGTCAATTTTATGTGCTATCTACCCAATTAGGTATGACACAGAGAAGGTGAGAGAGAGAGAGAAAGAGAGAGAAAGAGAGAGAGAAAGAAAGAATGAGAATGAGAATGAGAGTGAGAGTGAGAGTGAGAGTGAGTCTGAGGTATCTATATTTCTAAACATTTCTGTTTTATTAATCTATCATTCTGATGGGTATTTGAATTGCGTTATAGATTATTCATTAACTTAATGTGTAGTGTGATCTATATAATAATTTCATCAATAAAATTCAAAAGATTTCAGTAAATTTCGCTTATGGATAATCGTTGATTTGAAAGAAGATTTTAAATGACGAAGAGGAGTCACATCAGTTTATTAAAATTTCATAGAATATTTCAAGCAGACGGTCTCAAGTACATTATTTGTAAGAAATGCATGCATGGAAACCCAGTTAAATGTACGGATAGATCTTTAGATCTCTCTACACTTTTTGGATATTGTTAAGATTCAATTAATTTTATATTACTTTTACGATATATCATCATATATATACATTTTCGCATCGATTCAACATCTTAATACGAATGTCGAATAGAATTCTTGTTTTTTTTTTTTTGTCTATTCGACCTTAAAGTAGTTTGGATGACTCAATATTTTCTTTTTATCCGTTAGTAAAAATTCGTCTGTTTGGGTTGTTCAAACATTGATGATTCATTTGAAGTGACTGCAAATGGTTTATTGAGAAATTTTAATGACTGTATATAAAAGCTCGGCAACAAATTGTTTTTGCTTCTCTTTATTATAAAGTCTGTTATTTATTTTGTTATTATTATTCTCACCTGTATATATATATATGAATGTCTGCTTATATTATAACGTTTATGAAAATTTATTTAAATTTTCTTTTTAGTTTTACTTAACGAATTTTTATTGAAGTAGTGAACACAAAAAAAAACGAATTTTCCGTTAACACCGAAATAAAACTAAATAAAACTATCATAAAAATGTTGACTTCCGTGACACGTTTACATCCAATGCTGGCGCTAGCTTTCGTAGTCATTTGTTATATACTATCTGCTGAAGCGCAATTACCCGCTAAACTTATACAAAATCCTTGTGTCAATAAAGGCAATTGTCACGAATGTATTCAAACGCAAAGTTGTGCCTGGTGCATGCGACCTGATCATGGTGATAAGCCGCGATGCTTTCAGCATAGCTATTCAAATATTTGCCCCGAAGAGTATATATGGAATCCGGATACTGAACAGAAATTCATTATAAATCGTGAATTAACTCGTGCCGGTCAAATGGCTGGTTTTGGTGGCGGTCAAATGTCGTATGGCGGTTCATATTATGCTAATTCATCATATAGCAGTTCCGCTTCTGGTTCATATTCGGGATCATACGGTGCAGCAAGCTCAGCTGGAGCTTACGGTAGTGCAAGTTCTAGTGGGGAAATTGTACAAATTAGTCCTCAGCGTGTAGGATTAAAACTTCGTATTAGTATGTTTTTAAATTTTCGCATTAATTAAGATTCGTTTTATTATAAAATATTTCTAATTTAAACAGATCAAGTTCATAGTTTACATATGCGTTATTCACAAGCCGAAGATTATCCCGTCGATTTATATTATCTTATGGATTTATCAAAGTCAATGGAAGATGATAAAGAGAAATTATCCGCTTTGGGTAATTTATTATCAGAGACTATGCGTAACATAACATCAAATTTTCGATTGGGTTTCGGTTCATTTGTTGATAAGGTTTTGATGCCCTATGTATCGACTATACCTAAAAAGTAAGTATTTACACAAATATATATTGATTTTCATTTAATAATTATGATTTATTTCAAATATATTATTTAATTTAAGTTTGCAATTAGTTCAATAATTAATTAAAGACTTCTTAGATCAAATTCTAGTGATCCATTTTTAATATATAAGCATGTTATAATATTTAAAAGCACGATTTTATAGACTATTTATGCGAATCAAAGGCATAACGATGTAAGCTAAAATTGCGCTATATAAATGACAATTCAAAAGTCTAAAGGAAACTTTAAAATCTATTGTTTTTTCAAATTTCTCCTCTACACTATCAAGTCTATTGATCATATATTTAAAACAGCTATTTGAAAAAAAGACGTCACTTCTGGAGCGAATTTCGGCTCGCCCATCATTTAGGATAAATAAGATTCAAATTTGTAACATTTCTTTTTTTAAAGTTCTGAATATATAGTATAGAATGTTTATATCGACCCGTTATATTCTGTAAAAATTATTGATTTTTTGAGTGTATTTAAAGCTGTTAATTAATATTGGGCGTGTCTATTAGTGAATGCAGTTCCTTTTTCCAGTTTGATCAATTGAAATTATGGTCCTAAGTGCCAAATTTTGTTTTCACGACAACATGCAGCTAAATTAGAAATGCGAACAAAGTACATATTCGAGCATATCCATCCCATGGTTTTGCATTTATTGATTGAATTATAAAATAAAATTCAATTAGAAGAAAGTCATTATATATAATTAGAATTAAATTAAGTAATAATTAAAGAATAATGAGATTAGTTCTAAAATACCATTTGAACAGATAGATGCGAACATTATGGTTATGTATGGTGGCTTTTTTTTTTTTAATGAACTTAGATAATTACTCGAAATAGGCATATTGGAGATCTTCTAAATTGTATTTTAGATGCAAGTATTTTTTTTTTTTGAGTCTTAAATTCAATCCAATTATTTTAAATTCGTTTCATTCTAAAAAGCTAATAAATAAAATAAATATATTTTCAAAGAATTTGTAATTCTACAAGAAGGCTATAATAGAAAATGGTCAGGATTTGCTCTTTTTTACTTTTGTAAAAGAAAGAACACAAATTAGGACTTTGCACAGCGTATTACATAGGCGGCAAGTTCACTCTTATTATTTTAAAGCCGAACAAAATTACAGAAAATTTAAATGTGACAGTTAAAGCAAATTATAGTAATATATCTATAAAACTAAAATACATATTCGCACTGTTTGTTGATAAGGGCAATAAGGGCAAGAAAGCATATAACAAGACTCTAAATATGCATACAAAGAATAAAAGAAATTGTCCAAGTTCCAGGATTCCAAATTTGAAACTTCATTAATCACAATAAATCCAATGAAATCGTGTAAGAAGAAAATTAATTGAATTCATTTTACTGCATCGTATTAATCAAGATGTTTTATTGCTATACTAAATATCTATATCAAGATATAGTATTATATTATAGTCGATTTAAATTAGATTTGAAGTTGACTTTGAGTTCAATAATTTGAATTAATGCTTGTTTCAATCCGTAGGTTTATTTTTATATAATAATAAATAATAAAATAGAAACTAAAAGAAGATAAGATATCGAGAAAAATTTTTTTCGTACAGGTCATTATCTAGACTTTGAAAATTTCTGCTAGAAAAATTTCTTAGTTTCACTTCACAATTATATCGAAAGTTTGCTATATTAGATCAGCATTTTCTCTTAAATCCGAACCGAGCTGATGCATTACAGCTTATTCTTCATACCTACAATATTTTACTTATTATAGTCCGATTCTAGGCTTCTATAAATATACAAATGTAAGAAAAATTCTTGTCTTTATGTGGACAATTATAAAAAATTTAGTTTACGTCAGTCTAACTTAAGTTTGCGACTACTAGTCTTTATTAATGAGTTTTAATGTCCTGGGAAATTTTTATATCTGTTATTTGAAATACTATTTTTATTATGTCGGATGTGAGGGGTTAATAATGCGAATTTTTATTTAGTTTTATTTTTTTAAATAAGCCGCAAAACCGGACATTTTCAATTGTGTAAAAATATTAATATTGAAGACATTTTCGGGATATGAAAATGGGAAAATTCTGGGTAAAAAAAAACGATCTTTAGGAAGTTGCAAATTTGGCCGTAATAAATAAATAAAAAAAAAAAAAAAAAAAAAAAAATGGATCCATTTAAGTTAATAGTCAAAATCGTTGGAGAACCTATACGGAAGAATGTGAAATTAGTGTTTAGGGGGACTGCGAAAGTTTTATAAACTTCTCAAACAAGAAAAATCGTTTCATTTCTATCAAGTTTTGATTAAAAAACAATCGAAAGTAATGAGGTCTAATAATAGGAAAGCAAAAAGAAAAAGCGACCACCACCGAAACTTGAATAATATTTAAATGTGTTGACCGCGTGATAAGATATTCATCAGATCTTACTATTTGTTCCGAAATATGATCCATGTATTCTTTAATGGAAAATTGAGAAAATGGAAGTTTTCTTATCCAAATGGCTTATTTCAAAACAAAGAAAAGTTTCTTTCAAGGCACAAGTTAATAAATTTTATTGATATTTTAATTCGCATTATTAACTACCACATCGAACTTATGAAGAATTGATTTATTTATTTATTTATTTATTTATTATCCTTTTTCTAGTAATTCTTATTTTTTAAATTATATTTTGATCTGTTTAATGTTTATTTTCATATATGTTTTGTTATTTTCTCGGTTATTACAACAATTTTTTCTCGTTAACAAATACTAACAAATTCTTGTTACAAAACAAACCAAAAAAATCCTTAAATATTTGCAAAAATGTATTCAACAAATTATGAAAAAAAAAAAAAAACCAACAGACTTGAACATCCCTGTGAAGATTGTGAAGCTCCTTATGGTTATCGCAACCATATGCCCTTGAGCACTGATACTTCAACATTCACTGTAAGAATTAAACATTTATTTCTCTCATTTACTTTTATTTTTTTTTCTTTCATTGCATTTAAATATAGACATTCTCTCTATTTCTATAATTAATCAATATACATAAGCAATAGCATTCATTTCATGCATTAACGCTTTTATTTTCATTTATCATTTCATATTTGTGTTTGCTTTAAAGTTTTTTTTTTTCATGGATTAATATAAATATCGTAAAGAAAGGAAAAAATCCTAAAAAGACTTATATTCGCCTGGAAGCGAAATAATTGGGTTACCCATCACCGCAAGCAAAATAAATCGTTAAGTCTTTTATAAATTACGGGCGTGTTAAGAAACCAATTGAAGCAAAAAAAAAAAAAAAAAATCATAAGAAATCTTTGCATCTGGTTCTAGTGCGTTATCCGCTATGAATTGTAATTTCCAAAATATAAAGGCTTAACATCACCGATTATATTTAAATTTTTTTTTCTTATCGTAATTTTATCGACGCATTTGAAAGCAAGCTCAGTCTAGAGTGTTCTACGAGAGTTTATGTTTAGTTTTGTGACGAAATTTAAAATCTTTATCTTAGTTGTTTAATTTGATATACGAGGGACGTATGATTCTTAACAAGAAACGGACATACAGATAGACATGACCAGATCATTATTTTAAAGTAGAAATATATTTTTGGTTCATAATGTGATTAGTTAAAATTAAAACTAGTTTACTCTCTCTCTCTCTCTTGCTAGTTGGTGTTGGGTATTAGGAAAAATTCTGTTAATAGCTTCTGTTAATAAGCTTCTTATGCTAAATTTTGTTGTAATTTAAAAAATCTTCATTTATTTGTTGTTGGTTTGCAATGTTTTATCTTTCTTGGACTTGTTGCTCTTTTTGTGTTATAATAATCTATGCGGCTGTTTGTGTATATATTTCTTATTCTATCTTGATATATGTGCACACCTATTCTTTTTATTGATTATTATTGTTAATTAGAAAGCTCTGTTAGTTAAAGTTGAAAATATGTGTTTCTAGCATTACATCGACATTATCTTATAGACAATAATGTCAATACTTAGTTATTGTTAAGAAATTTTAAAGAAACTGGTAAGATAATCATTGCATAGTCATAGTCATAGTCATAATAACTATACGGTGTTGTTTTACTTATACTTTTACAATACACATTCGTCTGTTCAGTCTATCAGTATTATTATTATTATTATTATTTACTTAGTTATTATATCATATAATTTTAAGTTTTCCTCAATTTTGTGTTAAATAAATACTTTTACACATAATTTTTTTCTATTCTTTTTATTATTATTATCATTATTATTATTATTATTATTATTATTTTTATTATTATTATTATTATTATTATTATTTTTGTTTTTATTCCTTTATGTTGTCATTTAAAGTTTATTTTAAAATTATTTTTTTCTTTTCTCTTACATTTCTTGGCATCTTTGTTATTATGTCATAACAAACATCTATTGAAAAATTTTTTGTATCTAAATTCATCTCTAAACATACCTACTTTCTCTATACATATATTGTAATAACTATCTATCTAAATATACGTACACGAAAATATATAAAAATATATATAAAAAAAAAAAACAAAAAAACAAAAAAATAAAAAAAAATCATTAGCATGATCGAACCATGTCCGGGCTGTGCTGCACCTTATGGTTATCGTAATGCCATGCCTTTAAGCACGGACACGTATCGTTTTTCAGTAAGTTATTATCGTTATTGTTGTCGTTGTTGTTGTGCATTTTCATTTTCTTAACCTTTGTTACATAATTGATTTATTTACTTATCTTTTTTGTGTGGTATTTTTGGTTTGCGTGTTTAATTAACTTAATTATTTGCCTGCCGCCTACTTACATATCCTTCTCATTGTTCATTGTAGGAACCATTAAATATTCAATTCATGTTTTATTTCTTTCTTTTTCTCTTCTTCTTCTTCTTTTTCTTTTAAATGGTACACTTTACGAGATTCGTTAAAAATGTATTTAAATTTTGTAAATGTGTTATTCTGAAAGCTTTTTGTTTTTCAGAAAATCCTATTTTTTTTTTTTATTTTACATTTGAAAATTTTTGCAAGCATTTTGTTTTTTTTTGTAAACTTGAAAAAAATTTCTTTATCCACCTATCATCGAAAAATGCAAATAAATTTATTTTAATTTTTATTGTTAAGCATCAAGAAATGCAACTACAACTGTAAGAAAATGGACCATAATTTTCAAAACTGTCACATTTTCTATTCAAGATTTATATGAATTTATCTAAAAAAAAAAAAAAAAAAACTTGTAAATTGAAGCAACATTTTTTGTTCTTATATCAATTCTTAAACCAATATTTTGCATCATTTTATTCTGTCGCCTTCAGTTCGTAATTTGAATTTCCTGTTATGATATTAAACATTCCTTCTTCCAGAAAGTGTTATGTTGCTAAGTAGACCTAAAAATATTAACCAAACGGCCACGGTCAAGTCCAGTAAATGTGTTAACATCTTCACAGTCCACTCTAAAGTATTAAGGAGGATGTTTATCGAACCCAATCTGTTTATTAATACGTACTTTACTTTTGCAAATTTTAATAAATTGATTTCAAAACGGGTTTTGTTAGGGGGTTTCTCATCATGTTTCGTGCGTGTGTGATTTGTCATGCGCTCAGATCATCTTGTTATTTCTTCGTGTATTCTTCGTTTATTCGGTTATTCGTTATCATAATAATCGGTATAGAAATTTCATTATAAAAGCTCGTCGTATAAAATGCATTCCTTATAACGTTACTGGCACAATATTATCGACTTTCTAAACCAATTTGAACATTTAATTCTTTTCTCTTTTCGAATTCGTGAAAAAAAACTTTATGATCGATTCGATAACATTGGAGAGAATGCAATAAATTAACACTTTTCGCAAACACACCTAAACATAACATTGCAAACAATATTTTCACAAATTTTTAAAATTTTTAAAATTTTTTGAATTTTCATATAATTTTCCTGATTTTTTTGGAGTTTTCAAATTCGAAACTAAACGCAATCTTTCCCTTGGAAAAGAGTTTAAACATCGAGACAATTTGGAAAAATCCAATTTGCAACTACATATATAAATTTTTTATATATTCCTATCACAGCCGGCTAAGACTATTGATTCATCGAAAGTTTATCGAACATTTATTGTTGTAACTTTTGATGGTGGATATTAAAATTTCGTAATACAGTGTAAACTTATTCGTCTTTTTAATTAAAAGATACCGACACAGAATGATCTTAACAATATTTAGCATAATAGAGTCTTGTCGTTTCAAAACAGTTTTTCGTTCGTTGATATAAAAGAATTAATCGTTTAATTTTATATTTTTGTTTTTTAGTCCTACTAAATTTTAACCAAAAATTTTTCCTTAATAAAAGTGTACCATTTAGCTTTATTGTTTAATTAGTTAAAAATTGAAAATTAACTTAACTTAATTTATAATTGTTCCCACATGTAAAAAAAAAAATATATTTCGAAAAATTAGTCGGAAGTGAAAAAAGCGGCGGTTTCGGGCAATTTAGATGCTCCTGAAGGCGGTTTTGATGCTATAATGCAAGCGATAGCATGTCGCCAGCAAGTTGGTTGGCGCGAAAAAGCGCGTCGTTTATTGGTATTCTCAACCGATGCTGGCTTCCATTACGCCGGCGATGGAAAGGTATTTGACGATATGATAAACATTTTATTAATTTTTATTAAATATTTTTCTTTTATTTTATTTAGTTGGGTGGTGTTATTGCCCCCAATGACGGTGAATGTCACTTAAATTCTGAAGGCTTGTACACCCATTCTGTAATTCAAGATTATCCGAGTATATCACAAATCAATCATAAGGTTAAGCAAAATTCAATAAATATTATATTTGCCGTTACCTCCAGTCAACATTCAGTTTATGAAAAACTTTCTCAACATATCGAGGGATCGTCAAGTGCTATATTATCAAATGACTCTTCAAATGTGGTCGACTTAGTCAGAGAAGAATATGGAGTAAATTGAATAAAAGAAAACGTCTGATGGCAGAAAGTTGATTAGTTCTTTTTCTTTTAGAAAATATCATCTTCAATTGAAATGAAAGATAATGCCACCAGTCATGTTAAGATTACGTATCATTCTACATGCTTAAATGGCGGCTCAGAAATATCCACCTCTAAATGTGATGGCCTCAAAGTAGGCGATGTGGTTAATTTTACTGCCCAAATTTTGGTAACTTCTTGCCCCGCTGATCCTGCCGAATGGAATCAAATCATACAAATCTACCCGGTTGGTATCAATGAGAGTTTGATAATTGACTTAGAAATGCTATGCTCTTGCCCTTGTGAGCAACCCGGCTCTATTGGTTATGAAGTCAATTCGCCACATTGTAATAATTTCGGTACTTACATGTGTGGTATCTGTGAATGTGATGAAATGCATGTTGGGGACAATTGCGAATGCTCCACCACTGATGTGCACTCAGACAAAGAAGGTGATTTAAATTGTCGGGCTGACAACACTACGCAAATAGATTGTAGTGGCCGTGGCACGTGCCTATGTGGAGTTTGCGATTGTGAGAAGCGTAGTAATCCTGAAGAAATTATATCGGGACGGTTCTGTGAATGCGATAATTTCTCTTGTGAGCGCCATAAGCAACTGTTATGCTCCGGCCCTGATCATGGTGTTTGTGAGTGTGGTGTTTGCGCATGTAAGCCGGGTTGGACTAGATCGGCGTGTGATTGTCAAGCATCAAATGACACTTGTATACCACCGAATGGAGGTGAAATTTGCTCGGGCCACGGTGATTGCGAATGTGGCGTATGCAAGTAAGCTGAATTATTTTATCGAAAATATACAAATTGTGTTTACAGCTTTCTTTTTTTGTTATAATTTATTTTTTGATTTGTATAGATGCAGATCTACAGAAGAAGGTCGTTATTCAGGAAAATATTGTGAAAAGTGCCCTACTTGCTCGGGGCGTTGTCATGAACTTAAAGACTGCGTTCAATGCCAAATGTACAAAACTGGTCCTTTGAAAGATGAAAACGATTGTGCTTCCAATTGCACTAGCTTTACACCTATTGCTGTTGATAAAGTGGTTATCAATGAAACAAAAGATGAGCTTTTATGTATGTTCTACGATGAGGACGATTGCAAATTTACTTTCAAGTATAGTGAAGTTGATGACAAAATTGAAGTGCATGCCCAGCAAGAGCGTGAATGTCCACCGAAGGTATTTATGTTAGGCATTGTATTGGGCGTCATTGCTGCAATAGTTTTAGTAGGTCTAGCGATTTTATTGTTATGGAAACTTTTAACCACCATACACGATCGTCGAGAATTTGCTCGCTTCGAAAAGGAACGCATGAACGCCAAATGGGATACAGTAAGTTTGTATTTAAAACAATATATATAAACGAATGTATGAAAACATTTTACAAAATATTTTAGGGTGAAAATCCAATCTATAAACAGGCCACTTCCACTTTCAAAAACCCCATGTACGCTGGCAAATAAATCGGTGCGCACCAGAAATTCTAGTAACAAGAAAGTTTTCCTAGAAAATCATTTAAAATAAGAATAAAAATGCCATACGTTTTTTTTTTAAATTATTTGAATCAATAATTACTTTCATTAAACATAATAACTGCCATTAACCGATAAACCGACCAACAATCATTTACAAGTAAAATCAAGTCTTGTTTTTATAACCGATTAATATTCTAAATACGGAAAAAGATAAAAAAAAAAGATGTGCCTAACAAACCATAAGTGTCTGTTATATATTCTAAAACATAAATATATTTTTGTGTATTTAACATTAGTATTTATAGTTAAAGGTTTACTTTGTTAAAGTACGAGCTTTAGAACTTTTATCTAAAAGCAACATTAAAACAATTTAATTAAAACATTAAAAATAAAAAGAAAACGCAACAATTTTGCAATATTTGCCCCAAATATAGAAAAAAGTAAACTTTTTTAAAATTATTTATTAAAAAAAATAATTATTTTAAATATTTTTATTTTTTAAGACTCTCAACTTAATTTTTTTTTTTTTTTTTTTAACTTAAGTGTAACGGTTTTAATTATATAGCGTGTGTATGTGTTTACAGTAATAAATTTGCGATTCTTTGTCTTCTCTTTCTTGTCTCATTGCTTTGGTTTTTTAACCTTGTACATTTTTTTAATTATTAAATATATTAAATTTGAACTGATTTATGAAATATAAACAAAATATTAAATATAATAAAAGAGAAAAATAATTTTATGAATTTATTATATTTAAAATATATTTTCTACTTTTTAAAATTTATGTTTTTTTAGAAATAATTTAATAAAATTAATGTTAATTTAATTTTATAACTGATTGATTTATTTAACAGTAACGCACTAGACCGCATTGTTATGATTACATTTATGATATCTATCCTGATAAAGAGTTCTATGGTATACATGGATATAACATATTGAGGTCTTTTAATCTTTTTCAACATATTTTCTTTAATTATGGATAAAAAATTTTGCATTAGCTAAAATCAAATTTTATGAAATGTTGCTACAATGTCAGTTTTGAATGCATTTAATCGTTGTTTCGATTTTGAAAATTGTTGTTCACATATAGAGCCAGAAAACAAATAAATTCGATGTCTAACAGAACATAACTCTGACGTCTGTGATGAAAATCTTATTTCTTTAAGAAATAGAACATCTGACAGTAGTTTAAAGACTGCTGCAGATATAATTAAATTTTCTAAGTGAAGAAGCAGTCACAGATTTTTTAAAATATTTTAAATATTTTACTTACTGAGTTTGATTTATCGTTGAAAGTCGATTCAGACAGTCGACTTCAACTTGATTTCGTGTGCATAAACCGACGATATTTTGAAAACAAATTTCATAGTTTGATATAAGTATTCTTTCAGTGTAAGCGAAATTTTTAGCCCAACGAAACTTAAACTAGTATTGACGGCGCCATCGCGCCAAAACTATATAAATTTTGAATGATCATAGAATCATTTATCTATTTAACTCTTCGATGGATCTTTTGCACCGAATGGTGGTTGCATCATTTTCTTAAATATTTATATTAGCTTTTCGGTCTAGAGTTTTTCAACAGCTAAAGACATATTATGCCCTTCTTTGCGTTCATCAAAGGAAAATATGTATACCAGATATTTGTACGTTCCTGAGGATTTTAAAAAAAAACAGGCATATGGGAAGACATCATTAAACAGACTAAAAATCTTAAGTTTATCAAAAACATAAGATATCTGATGCGATTATCTAATGCTCGATAATCGAACTAGATTGCATGTGAGACATTTTTATTTTTGTTCTTCCTTTTTATTACACAATTTCAAAATTTCTTAAAATAATTTTATTATTACATTTCATGTTACTTAATTCATACCATAACTCATTAAACTACTGGATAAGCTAATAAATTATGAGGGATTTACAAAAGATGGCGTAACTAGTATTAAATTGTATCGGATCATCTGGTAACTACATTCATGTTAAAACATTATCATTTTAGTGTCTATGTGCCATTCCGTTAAAGTCTAGACAACATGCCTTCTCTGTGCTCTAATTATGTCAACCATTGTGTCAACAAACAAAACACAATTTGCGCGGAGCTCAGCTGTTTCGTTTAAATTTGAAGAAAAGTTCAGCTGGTGGGATATTGAATGTTGTGCGAAACATATTGAAAACGTGTTTCGTTAATAGAAACATTTCGACAATAATAATAAAGGACGCAAAGGGAGGTCAGTAACGTTTTTGAAAACGTTATTGAACTAAGATTCATGACAAAGTCAACAGAAGCTCTCTGAAACCTTTGCAGTGACTCAACAAGCTCGAATTCAAGTTAATTTGTTCTATAAATTGTTGTTGTTTGCTTTTCCTTCTTTAAAAAACCATACGAGCACTTCATAAGCCACTTCTATTATAAAGACGTAAGATAAAAATGTATAATTATAGAAAAAATTAACTGAGCTTAACTGAATTGTATTTTTGTATATTTTATATTTTGTAGCAATAAAACATTTCGTACTGGATTCTAAGATTTTTTTGTGACCACAGTATTGGGTTTTATTAAATTATGCGATTATTATAAAAAAAAATTAATTTTTTAATACAATTTTTCATACGTAAGCATTTAAATATTAACGTAAGAGTTTCTGAATGATTCAAGAACATTATTTTTTAAAATGATCATCATACAAACAATTTGAGGGTTTCATAGATATAAAAATATTCATACATCATAACCATGCGAGAATGATATTTTTTGTTAAAACTAAAAACAAAAGAATAAATTTAGATAGTTTAGGAAACAAATAAGCTTGTATATATATATTGGTTATATATTCGGCGGTATGTCGATTTTTTAGTAAAGTACTTGCTACCGATGTAATTTGCGAATATTGGCGGTGAAAAAAAAAATATAACGGAAACCTCGTGTTCTTGAATAGCATGAACGGAGAGCGAAGGTTTGATTTCAAGTTTCGTTTTTAATTTCACACAGAAACCATTTGAACTCATTTATGGGAACTCATTCACTGTTAACAGAATAGAAACCTTTTCCTTTTCTGGTTAAAACAATTTATGAAAAATATTTTCAAACAATTTCGTTTTATTAGTTCATTGTAAAATTTCAATGAATTCTAAATTAATAGGGTAAGCCACTCTAGATTTCTCGAATAAAAAAGTTCATTACCTGAAGTACATTTGTTTTCTGGAAAATTCGTGATTTTTCTCCAAGCTTTTCTAAAAGGCTACATGTGCCGATTTAATACCCCGCCTGCTGGGAATTTCCAGGTTAATATCTTTTCTTTTGGTTTCTAACTTTTTTAAAACACTATCACTTTGTTTATGCCTTTGAAAGGATGCAAAATGACCAAAAGATACGTTAGTGTGTACCTTCATCGAGGCGATTATTAAGTAGATATCTGAGGCCGAGAGTGATTCAAGCGAGCCTGAGTGTTAATGCCAAGATTTTTGAGTTGATTATCAATAAAGAATTATGGATATGGGGAATTATAAATTTTCCGCATACATAGTGCAAAATGTGAGATTCTTGATGCGACAAAAGCGGCATCTTCTAGTAAGAAAGAGGATGAGGAAGAATATTCGACCATGGAAGAGAACTTTTATAATTTTGAAAATGTGCACTAATGGTAAAGACTATAAAACGTTTATTTTAATATAAAAATATATCTGTAGCACATTTTAAAACTTTAAACGCGTTCTTCTCAACGTCCAATAACGATTTTTCAAAACAATCCAGAAAATAATTTTTTACAATTTTCGTTTTTTCCGTTCGTATTTTTTTCGATACTTTCAAAATAAAATTTTTAAGAGAAGTGCGTGGAGTTTTTTTGCAATAGTTTTTTTTGTTTGAAAATTTAACTTTCACACTCGAACACTCGACAATCATATAAAAATCAAAATTCCTAAAGATCCCGTGCGTACTTTTCAAGTTACAAACATGTAAATTAAACATTTTTTCTTTGTTAAATTCAAATATGCACCAATTACTATATAGGCCGCACACCTCTTTAATTAAAGATGTCTTGCGAAAATGGCTGCGGTTTTGCAATTTTTTAGTATTATTCAAAAATATTCTCCTTTCTCAAAACTTAAATTAATGCTTCATAACCTGTTTGAATATTAGTATTCTATTACTTTTCTTTCAATCCCAAAAACACTGTCAAAAAAACGCTTCTTTTGAGACTGTTATAGTGGCTTCCCCTTTAAGTTCTCTCTCTCTCTCTTACAAGACATGTCTATAGAAGTATGTATCTTCGACATAAATTTAAAGATACAGTAAAGATAAACTTCAAAAGAAAGTCATTTGTTGTTGTTTTCCGTTTAAACACGATAGCAAAAAAGAAATTTAAATCTAGTTGAATATTAGATCAGCGTCGGGTGCTCCTTTTTGGTGTTTAAATTTCGGTTTATTGGGACGCGCATAAGGATCGGGTAATGAATTTCGCTGGGTTTGCATTAACGAATCTTGATAGTCTTCTTCCTCAATACGTTCGGTTATATTTAAAGTTAAGCGTTTAACACGTTCTTTCTCTTCACGTATTTTCTCTTCTTCCAATTTCAAATTTATGGCCAATTGAGAATCTGAAGGAGCAGTAAATTGCTTAAATTGCTGTTTTCCACCCTTGCCTCCACGAACCATTAACACAAATGGTACGGCACTATTATTATTATTGTGTTTTGTATCAGATCCGGATATGGATTGTGCGGCAGTTGCTCCAGCCGTTATTTGATCATAGGATTTTTTTGTATTCCTAACCATCATAGGAACAGGAATATCTTTTGTATTGGGTTTAACATTGTCTTTAAGACGTTCTTGATAACTGTCTTGGGCCATTTTCTCAAACATTTGTTCAAACTCTAAATCTTCCTTGGATTTTTCTACCACTTTAGGCTCTTCGTCTGCCATATACTCATTTTCAGTCCAATCCGTTGTATTGGCCGGATTAGTAGCATCGTCCTCATTAGTATTTTCATCTTCGTCATCTTCATCGTCAACATCATCGTCTTCTTCTTCTTCACCTGGAGTTTTCCGAGATCGTTTAACATCCAGTTCTGAAGATGAAACATTACTAGCCTTTAGGGTTAATAAAGGAAATTTTTTTTAAGGTTATACATAAATATTTTGAACTAATTAAATATTTTACCCTATCATCTAATTCGCTGTCCTCTGGTATTGCAGGGAGACTTACAGTCTCGTTACTAGTCTTAAGTTTGTTTAGTTCTTCCAATTGTGGATAAAGCTTAGCTTTAAGTTTATTGATGCCTTCTTTGGCTTCTTCCAAATTTTTGTACAATTTTAACTTTGGTCTAACATTAGTCAAACAATCACGATACATATGATCTACCAATATTGGGAACAAATCGTGAGTGTCTTCCACTTTACTAAAAATCGGATTTGACTTTTTAAACCAATAATAATGTTGAAAAAATACCAAGAAATAATTTAGTCTGAAAAAGGTAAATAAATTTAAATAAATATATCTGGTTTAAATCGTATTTGAATAACTTACTTTTGTTTACTGGAGGAACTGGTAAAAAAGGGTCCACAGGTATCTAATAGCACACAAGCTAATTTCAAACGAAACAAACTATCTGGCGGATCTAATTCTGATATTGCACCGTCTTCCATAGTAACACCCAGTGAAATAATAGAATACAAGGTATTAAGTATATTGGTGGAATCCACTAATTTATAATTATATAATTCTCCCAAATACTTAGCCATAGCTATACGTCTTTGAGCCAGTTTAAGTGAATGAATTTCCAAACCAGTTCGAATATCTTCAAAGACATTATCCACCACCATAGTAACAGCTCTTTCTTGATAGGAACTAAGACCTGACACCAGATCTGCTAGGCAGCGTATCAAAGGAAAACGCAATAGATACGCTTTAGACATACATTTAATGGCATAACTGCTAATAACTGGATCATGCCAATTTATACGTCGGATCATTTTAATGCAACGATCAACATTTTGTTTGCTTAACTCTTTGAATATCAAATGTCTGATGTACTCTTGTATAGGTGGTCGCAATATAACATCTTGTTTAACAGTTTCCGGCGGCTTAACCAGGTAGTAAACGTTTTCGATTTGTGCAGCATGGCGCGAATCTAGGGCAGTAACTGTTTTCAAACGTAACATTTGATCCAGAAAAGAATTCATAAGCCAACGTGAATCTTTGAAATTATATAAATAGACACCGGCAACTTCAATAAAGGCACAGGCCATTTCAATATGATGATGTTGAAAGTCCCTAAGCAAAATTTTTAAGCAGCTAAGGGCATCGAATTTTTTATATAAGCCGAATTTAACCATTTCGCCCATAAAACGAACAACTTTGATTTTTGATTCAATATTAAACTGATTTTTCATTCGTACGTGCCATTTAAATTCCTTACGTAACAGTTCTGATAAATCTAAGGCCACGTCGGTATGACAGAGATTGACAATCGCTACAAATCGCGAAAGAAATGGCAATAGATCCCAACGTGTTCTGTTGAGGAGTAATTTTTATAAATAATGAAAAATTCCCAAATAATTTTTGTGTCTTTTTGGTTTTCGAAAAATCCTACCCACCTGTGCACGGATATTATTGACTTCGTTAATTTCTTTCGATTGTTTTTTGTGTTATAATTCAAAAGAAACTCTATGGCAGCGGAATCAATTAATTCTTTGTTCACGCAGTTGTTTAAATTAATTAAAAATTGATCGAAATGCTGTTTTGCAGTCTTTCCACTTACGCTTCCACTGCGACCGGATTCTTTTGATGTCGTCGTTTTATCGTTTTTCTCTTTTATATTTATTTCTTCTAGTTCAGTTGCTTCTTTTTCATTGCTTGGATCTGATGCAGTTGAAGGTGGATCATCTAGATCGATATCATTTTCAATATCCGCGAGTAACGCCTCTTCAGTCATTATGGTTGGTTCTTCAATCTGTGCAGGATCCACTTTGGGTGCTGAAAAATTCGGTAAAAACTGCCTTAGATCTGGTAAATCGGTATAGAAATTTTTGGTTTCCTCATCACGCCAAGGATCTAATTCGCCCACGGTTAGGTCTTCCATTATAGTTTCGATGGGGTTGCCAGAACTGACATTTTCAGTTTCTACGGCTAATTGAGGCAGTGACTCATCTAAGAGGTCAGACAATAATTGACCCGAAGACAATAGCTTATCAAAATTAGACTGCTTGAGTTCACATTTCTCTTTGGATTTATTGGAAATCTCTCCTGAGATGGATTGTTTTAAGAATATGAATAATTTTTCGTAAAAACTCACATAACTTACCCTTAGATGCCATTGAAATTTTTAAATTATTTTTCATATTTATCAATTGCGCTTGTTCGCTTAATAAATGCTTGGAAAAATTTTTAAAATAATCCTTTAGAAGATTGCGTAGATTTTGTTGCTTATCTGGAGTCAGAAAATCTGATTTGGGTATGGTTGGCTGGCCATGTTTTTGTGCCAAATCAAGCATACGCCGCGGTACCAGGCCAGCATACTCTTCGCCACAATGACGGCAAAATGATAGAATTATGGATAGGTTGCTATGATCTTCTTTATCTTGTGATATGATGGTTGTCAAAATATTCCCTAGTAAGCCCAAACCTTGTTTGCTATTAATCACGCCGGAGCTTACCAGTTCAGCGAATAGCCTTAAATCCACGCGTAACTTGCTAGGATTGCTAAATTTCTCACCAGGTTTTAATAATAAAGTTTTTTGCCAAGCTTCAAAAAATTCATTATCAAACTCATCATAAGTTTGATGCAATTTGGAGCATAACGTCACTACGGCTGTGACATCAGTCATTTTAATTTTTGCCTCCGATAAAGCAGAACAGATTTCTGATATGTACTTTGTCAAATTAAGGCCTTTCATATCCTTGAGTAGGGCTTCCAGCTGCGCAGCTGTAAATTGTTTCAGTTTCTTTACAAAGGCCGTGTTCCGCTTTAAATTTGAATCCAGTTTAGCAAAATAACTATCATCGGGTAATTCAAATTTTGTATTTTCCAATCTTAATCGAGATTTCGTTTCGATTTTTTCTCGTAACTCTGTAAGAAATACGTTCAGCTCTTCCCGTTCTTGGCGAGCTATCTCTTCAGTATCACCTTCTGCAGCCTCTTCGGCTTCAGCTTTATTATCTGAATTATCTTTTTCGTTCTCTTCAACCATTTTATAACGATTCCTGATGGTGATGGTTTTTCTTCAAATAACAAAATTGACAGTAAAATGAAAATTTATAGATTCCTTTATTTACTTTCACACACATTTCAGTTTGCGATTATTGCTCTTTAAAAAATAGAGTTGCCAAGTGCACAAATCGGGACAAACGCGGATTAAATGATAATTATATATCTGTAAAAAAACTAAAGCAAAAACTAGCTAATCAATGGAGATTGTTTCGTCACATCCCCTCTATTTGGGGAAAACGTATAAGTAATTATTATTTTTGCAAATCAAAATAGGTCCCTATCCGCAAACTTTATATTAAATAATACGATTACATGTAAAAAAAATTGATTGTGCATTGATAGTTAACAAATCGTTCTAAAAACTGTAGTAAGTTAAGCTAAGGACATTCGGTACGATGACAAACGTAACTTAAAAGTGGCAGTTAAAATTGAATGCTAAACTAGATAAATTCGGTAGCATATATATATATATATATATATACATACACTGTCATCAGTAAAAAATTAACAACTTCTTTAAGCTAAAGTTATTAAGCATATGAATATAAATGCATGGATTGGTAACCAAGGGATTTCCGTTGGATCAATACTATATTTCAATGATTATATTATAAGCAATAGTGTCTTAAAATAGGTCACTACATATCGCATAGCTGAACCGCGTGAACACTAAATGATTTGTTGGCAAAATGAAGATAAATTTCTTCAAAAACGTTATCCACTTCTATATCCGAAAACTGAAACTTTAAAAGATTTGTTACAAAAGTCAAGTGTACCGATAGTGAGTGCATTATAAAAGTGTTTCAAACGAAAAAATTAAAATTCACCTCATATTCATATACAAAATTAGTTATATCGAATATATACAAAAGAGCGGCTTCATTATGAAATATTTTAAAGACGTTTACATAGAAAACCGTCTATTTGATCATCGCTTGGTCAAAGATGATTTGATTGATCGATGGCCCACGCAGAAGGGTGAACAATATGTGGAACGCAAGGATAACAGAAATTTAATGGAGTCCTATGTATCGAAAATTTTCATCATACACTCATTCACTTATTTGTTATAATGATTATATAAAAGCACTTTAAAAATTTTTCATTTCTTGATTTATTGATGTTGAATTTTCCGTTACTTTGACGTCATTTGTTTCTCATAAGTTTTCAAAATACATTTGTGTAGTTTATAAAAAGAAAAAATTTTGATTATTATTTTTTGGCTTTAATTAGTGGAGTTTAGTTAAAAACTAATAAAAAAACGTAATGTCCACAAAATTTGAACAAACTGTGATGTATTCACAATTGCAGCCATGGAGCATGGCTGGAGCCCCCCCTTGTATGGAACCCGTGTCAGGGCCATCGGTACCTCCACGCGTTGGAACGTCGTACCAGGTAATTTAATTCAAACTGTCTTAAAGAGAGTTAAGATTTAAAATGGAAAGATTTTTTTAATTTAAAGACCACTCATCCACATCCATGGCGGCCGACACTCAGTTACGAGATGATAGAGGTGAAGAATTTACCGGAACAACCAGTAACGAATCAATTGGTGAAGCCGTGTTTCGCTCCGACTGGTATGACCACCGAGGCTTTGACATTTCCGAATTTGGTGACAGGTTTTCTTCGTAATCCTCAACATGCCGCTCGGGCTGCCCTTTATACTCGATATACGTTTGGAGAGTGGAACAATAATAATTTGACCAAATACGCCGAATCTAATATAAATAGGTAAACGTGCTTTTATTAATTTAAAAAGCCTTTAATAGAATTTCTTATTTTAATTAGAAACCAATCGGAGCGCATTCGTAATGATGCCGTCCGTTTAATGCGCGAAACCGATGAAAAAACCTCCCAAGGTCAGCGAGATGCTGGCCGTCGTTTGGGCGAACGCATAACTGATGTTACTTTCTGGCGGAATGAATTAAACACGGAATTGGAAAAATTAATTTCCGAATCATCTGCATTTACGGAATTAAAGCGTAAATGTGGAAAAGCTAATTTGGATTTAGAGGCGCCTTTGCACATAGCTCAGGAATGCCTATATCATCGTGAAGGTCGCGGAGGCATGGAGAAAGTGCATGATTCCGTTGAAAAGGCCTTACTATTGGAAATAGATAATTTGCGCAATTCACGGCAAAGATTGCAAGAACTACATGAAAAGGTAAAAATATAACTAAATCGTTCCAATTAGCTAAACATTTAATTCTACTAATTTGATTGAAGATCACTAGGCAAGCCAATGATTGTCGAGCCGCTCAGCATTTACTGGAAGAAGATGTAACACATAAAGAGTCCACCCTGGGGATTGATTCTGTATGCCATCAATTGAATAATTATAGCAGAGGTATTGCTTATTATGGAGGTATTGAAAAATACGATCCTACAGTAAGCACACAAGAATCATGGGCTGAAGCAAGTAGTCAACGTGTCAGCAGGTTTGATTTAATAACTTTCTTTATACCAAACATAAAAATATTTAAAAAACAGATCTCAGGCTGAAAGAGCAAAACTTTCTCAGTTGCGTAGTGATGCTGAAACTACGGTAAATGCCATAGCAACTTCAGTATGGGATTATTGGAGTAACACTAACAACGCTTTGGATCGAAGAGTTCAAGAAATGGCCGAATCTAAAAATAAAATTCAGTTGCACTTGCATAAAGTTCAACAAGAGTTGTTTGATTTAGAGAAACACATTTTCTTGTTACAGAAAGCCGTTCAAGATAAGGCAAACCCATTAAAGGTGGCTCAAACTCGTCTGGAATCTCGTTCGCATCGTGAAGGTGTGGAATTATGCAAGTATGTATATTAATACACACGGATACGTATAAATTCTTATCATTTGCGTTAAAAAATCTTATATGTAATAATTACTTCAAGGGATTACGCTCAATTACGTTTAATTCAAGAAGTTCAGGATATTAAAGATGTGGTCACTTCACTGCATACTAAGCTTCAAGAAGCAGAGGCTCAACACCAGAGTTTATTGAAGACGCGTTCCACTTTGGAGGCAGATTTACGAAACAAAGTTAATGCTTTGTTTATTGATCGCGAAAAATGCATGGGCTTGAGACGTTCTTTTCCCGTCAATAATATGATTAAGTATTAGAAATTTGGAATGAAATAATCTGTTTTTTTTTTTTTTTTAAATCAAATTTTATATTGATAGAGATTGATGTAATAAACTTTTTATCCCTTGATATATACATATTCATATGTACATATAACAAGGATTTACATTTAAATTGATTTTCAATAGTAGAAGTAAAGAGACAGAGATTAACATAGTATAACTTATTTTTACTTATATGTATTTATATTTCGGAAAGATATTAAGGGCTCTTAAAATATTTGGCTACTTGCAAGCGTACATAAAGAGAATTTTGTTGGACTTTTGAAAAGAAAGTAATGAGAATAAAAAAGATAATTTAGGATCGGTTTTGTTCTTCTAGTAAATATTTGAAGTCTCAATTTTCATTTCAACATAGAGACAGTTAGTCGGTCGGACAGCGGATTGCGCTGTCAAGCATAACGCGAAGGCGTTTACAGCATGGAGTCTCCAAATCCTAGTTCGAATCGTTACGAATTTTGGTGTATATAAATGTATTAACGTGTACATCAATTTTAATAGAACTGTCATTGCAAAAAATTTATGGAGCAAAATCATCATGAAATAAGCACACTTTGTTGATAATAATTTTCAGTTTTAATTTATTTAATCTTGCAGGGCCGTCTATTGCACTTTCAAGTTTTTGATTTGCTTGTTTATTCTACTATTTGCAAGACAAAGAACTATCTCTTGGCAACTCTGTACACAGAAAATGATTTTCACGTTGATTGTCAGTGCTGTTGGTTGATTTTACCCTTGCAAAGGTTTTGGTAATAAAGGAAAGGAGTGTTATAAGAGCCGGTAAATTTCCCTAAATTTGCTAACCTTCCGTTTAGAAAAGACTTGTTCTTTACAACCGTAAGAAAAAGAAAAGAAAAAATAGTTTAAAGCAGAAAATAGATTAATTCACATACACATAAAAGTATTATTTTTATCAAACTGTGATCTTCGATAACATGTTGGTGACGTGAAAATAATTTTTAATTTTAAATGATTTTTTTCTGTAACTTTCGAGCAGTTTTATACAAATTGTTTCTACAAAATTTTTACAGTCTTACATTGATTTTTGTGTGGATTGGATCTCGACGTGTACAATTCGAATCACATTTGTTTATTTTCAACTAAAATAAATTCGTTTTTTTTTTTTTTTTTTTTTGTAATAAATCTATATATTTGTCCATTTCAGTGACCTTTGAAACATATCGTAAATAAGGCAGGCAATGCGTTTGATAATTTTTATATTAATACCTTTTATTTTGCAAGTGACTTTTGGAGTTGATCCAAATAATTTCAAAAAATGTGAGCAAAGCAGCTTTTGCCGGTAAATCATTAACGTAATGATATCAATAAATATATTTGTGTGCTAAAATGATTTTTCTTTTTTGTCATATATAGACGCTGCCGTAAAATAGCACCAGGAAATTCTAAATTTGCTCTCGTTCCTGGCTCTATGAATACATATTCAAATGCTATAACGGTAGATTTGGTCAACACAGATACTCAACATTTATTCGTAGTTAAATTAGAAGGCTTAGTAGTATGTGAATGTTATAATATTAAGTTGTCTTTGGATTACTACGGTGTTGTGCTTTTTCTCTTTTAAAGAACAATAGTTTCCGCTTAATTATTGATGAGAAGACACCACTAAGGTCTCGTTATAAGGTAGCACATGCTCTAGTAACTGAGCCCCAAACCGAAAAGTATGTTATCTTATCTTATATTATAAAAAGAAATTAATCATTTTAATACCGCTTCTAGTATCAACATTGAGAAGGAAGACCAAAATGAAGTTGTTTTAACTTGTGGTTATAACAAAGCTGTGATCGTAGCAGATCCTTTTCGTATTGATTTCTATGAAAACAATGTTTTAGTAGTATCCGCAAATGCGAAAGGTTTAATGAATTTTGAGCACTTACGTAAGAAACCGGTTAATCCCGATGAAAATCAAAATGAAAACTCTGATGATGTCAGCGAGGCTAATGAGATCGAATCAATTGCAACTCCTGAGGAAGATGATCCGGGGGCATGGGAGGAGAATTTCAATTCTCATCATGATTCGAAACCTTATGGTCCTGAAGCTGTTGCCTTAGATTTTTCCTTTCCCGAGGCAGAAGCATTATTCGGCATACCTGAACATGCGGACGGTTTTATTTTGAAATCAACTTCGGGTACTGAACCCTATCGCTTGTACAATTTGGATGTTTTTGAGTACCTTATTGATAGCAAGATGGCTTTGTATGGTTCAGTGCCAGTGCTTTATGGTCATGGGTAAGTAAAAGCGTCAAAAGTATTATCTATAAGTTACGCTAAATACTTTTAGACCACAACGTACTGCCGGTGTTTTCTGGTTAAATGCTGCTGAAACCTGGGTAGACATTTACACAGCTGAAAGAAATGTGGTGTCATCTATAGTGAATTTTGTTTCGGGCTCCCGTAAAGCGGATCCACAAGCCGCTCATTTCATGTCTGAAACGGGGATAATTGATTGCTTCATTATGCTAGGTCCTTCACCTATGGACGTCTTTAAGCAGTACACGTCTTTGACAGGCACTGCACCTTTACCACAAATGTTTGCTTTGGCATATCATCAGTGTCGTTGGAATTACAATGATGCTGCTGATGTAGAATCTGTTGTCACCAAATTTGATGAATTCGATATACCCATGGATGCCATGTGGCTGGATATTGAGTATACCGATGGGAAAAGATATTTCACTTGGAACAGCTATAAATTTCAGGAACCTTTGGAAATGATCAAAAATCTTACTGATTTAGGTCGTCATTTAATTATTATTATTGATCCTCATATTAAGCGGGATAATAATTATTTCTTCCATAAGCATTGTACAGACGAAGGTTACTACGTCAAAACTAAAGATGGAAAGGATTATGAGGGTTGGTGTTGGCCGGGTGCAGCTAGTTATCCGGACTTTTTCCGCAAGGATGTACGCGATTATTATGCTCAACAGTATTTACTTACGAATTTTAAAACAACAACGGCTGATGTGATGTTATGGAATGATATGAACGAACCTTCAGTTTTCAACGGTCCCGAGGTTACTATGCCTAAAGATTTATTACATGAGGACGGTTGGGAGCATCGTAACTTACACAATTTATACGGACATATGCATATTATGGCCACTTTTGATGGTTTACTTGAGCGTGATCCCAAACAGCGACCATTTATTTTAACACGTTCGCATTTTTCTGGCTCGCAGCGTTACGCCGCTATTTGGACTGGTGATAACTTAGCCGACTGGGGTCATTTGCAGCATTCAATAAAAATGTGCCTGTCGGAAGCGGTAGCTGGTTTTTCGTTTTGTGGTGCGGATGTTGGCGGCTTTTTTGGCAATCCATCGCCCGAATTATTTGGCCGGTGGTATCAAACGGGTGCATTTTTACCCTTCTTTCGATCTCATTCTCACATTGATACGGCGCGGCGGGAACCATGGCTATATCCGGAAAGCACTCGTATGATTATCCGTGATGCCATACGAAAACGTTATTCGTATTTACCGTTTTGGTATACTATGTTCTACGAACATGAGTTAAATGGCGGTCCCGTTATAAGGCCTTTACTTGCCCACTACTCCAAAGACGTGAATACCTTTACTATTGACAATCAATTCTTGCTGCAAAACAGATTAATGGTACGACCTGTTATGGACCAAGGCGTCAGTAAAGTTAGTGTCTATTTCCCAACTATAGACGATAAGAAAACATCAGATTTATGGTACGATGTCGACAACTACCAAAAGTATGATCAAGCGGGTTCGCACACTATACCTGTAAATGATTACAAGGTAAAAGAAGTAAATGAGAATCATGAAGCATTATTCTGATTACGTTACATTTATTGCAGATTCCTGTGTATCAACGCGGTGGTTCAATTGTGCCCAAAAAGGAGCGTATACGTCGTGCAGCTACCCTCATGAAAAATGATCCGTATACTCTAATTGTGGCCTTAGATAGAGATGGCAAAGCTGAAGGCTCTCTTTATATAGATGATGAAAAAACCTTCGATTATCGCCAGGGAAAATATATTTATATTAATTATAAATTTGATGGTCGCAAGCTATTTAATGAGTTTATCAATAGATCGAAGTATGCTTCGAAGTCTTGGATTGAACGCGTTATCTTCGCTGGTCTAACTAATAAACCAAAGTCTGCCACAATTATTGTTGATGGTCTAACTCAAGAACTTGAAGTTCAATCACAAGAAAATGCTTATATTGTACGTAAGCCGGGTGTAGCCATAAACAAAGACTTTGAAATCAAACTTAATTTCTAATTAGATTTGCAATCGTTCGTGATTTCTGTAAAAGATTTTAAAACTTTTTTAATGCTACATTTGTAAAAATTATATTTTGAATAGTATTCCGGTATTATTATGCTAATTGACACATCTAGAGATTGTTTATTAAGAAATCCTTTTTAAACCCATTTTTAATTCTTTTCATTTTTTTTTGTCCTTTGTTACATTTATACAATAAATAGTTTTATTACCAAGTCTTGCGTATTTATCACTAATTGGCTTGTAAAGATAAGCAACAGTTGGTTTTATGCAACAAGTACTGCAGCACTGGAATTGTTGCTTAACAACGGCAGACACATAATTAGGCACCACCTACTTTTTCGAATCTCTGAGTTTTATTGGCGGTATTTTATGAATAATTGAAAAAAAAAAAGATTGGCTTCCTTTTTGTTGGAATTTTAGATTCATAAAAACCATTTATATGAATCGTGAAGCGTTCTCAGTTATGAACTTGCGCACAATAAATCTGAACGCTACTGAACTGTGCAAGAGAGTTATGAGTCATATTAAATAAATATATCAACTATTTGTCTTTCGTTTTATATGCAATACGAAAGTTAGTATGCATGATGGCCGAATTAAACTCGTGAACAGGAATAAGGTAAAGATTTAGTTATTTATGAGGGAGCGTTTGGAAATCTCAACGATATAATATTTAATATTAATGCTGATTATAGAGCAGCAAAATAAACAGAAGGCATACGGCATAGTACCGGCCTTTGTCTTACGTTAGCGAGCACAACAACTTTTCCTTCTTTGCTAGCAACGTTAATTTCATTAATTGCTTACGCTTCGATAGATTAGATCGTATTCGAATTATGAAAGTACGGTAAGCGATCAGATCTGCTTTGTCTACCCGTAGGTAAGACGTCATATTCCTTGAAATAAAATAAAATAATAATAAAATACAATGTCTAAGCAAAAGTTCATAAGGGAAATTGAGGAAATTTCAAACAAAACATATACATAAATATGTCAAAAAATTGGTCTCTGAATATTGACATATTTGATTTCCCTAGTATTTAACTGTCAATCGGAATCGATCAGTCTTGAAATAAAAACAAACTAAATCATTATAGTCCGGCGAAGCTAACCATTAAACACTCTACACCACTGTGCCTAATACAATTCCTCACATGTTTTCCTGAAAAAAAAAACTGTACATTATACTTTCTTATTTTCATATAGAGCTTTCTATGGGGAGTGGTTGTGAAAATATTCCAATCGAACCCATTTGCAATAGCGTTTTTCCTTGGATTAAAATACATCAGTATAACAAATTTCGTGAAAATATTTAAAAAATTTTGTGTGAAACACAAGTTACATGGACAGATTTCCGAGGGACAGACAGACACACGAATAGACAGGCTTACATCGATTCAGAAAATAATCCTGACTCGGTCCTAATAATGAAAGGCCCTCCTGAGTATGTACATGCTGATCCCTATTTAAGGATGAAATAGTTTTTTATTTCTAGTGAGAACGCAAAGCATTAGACTGAAAGGAAGAATCGGCTCCGAAGAAGGCATTTTTATTGCCGTCTGTTGACAATGTCACCGCATTCGCTTTTAGAGATGGTATGGGATAATTTTCATTGATTATCTTCAAAAAGAGAAAGCCATCAACGACGAGTATAAAGCGAAATGCGGAGCAGTTCGCATATTCGATCTCACGGTTTCTTCATTTAATGAATTAAGGTTTGAATTGCTTCCTCGTACGCTTTATTCGTAATTCTAGCATCTTTATTAGTAATTCTAGAAAAATTGCTCGCTGATAGATGGTATGCCAACAATGAAAAGATAAAATCTGTGGTTAATTGCTATTGTAAGGAGCTCGTCAGTTCTTGCTATAAACAAGATATTGAATCCATTGAATATGACTGCGAAAAATATATTGAACTAAAAAGAGATTGTGTTAGGAAAATGAAGATATATATTTTTTTATTCGATTTTCGTTTTTTCTTTGTCGGGTCTGATGGTTTTGGGACTGCTTCCATGCTTCGCATAGCATAGCTCAAAGCTCAGATGGATTATCATAATAGATTGATGGTTTCACGAACACTATATATTTTTATAATTTTTTTGAGAGGAAACTTCGCTTCGGAAACTGCATGAGATATATGTATATTCAACTACCGGAAGATACTTCGTCGATTTAATTATATCGGTCCGTCTGGCATGCACTATTGGAGAGCTGAACACCATAAATTTTGACATAGGGAGAATGTTATAGATTCCTCTGATGATTGAACAACAGCAGTACATGAACTTACCTCAGCTACTGAGGAATGTTATTTTGTTATTTTAAATTATGACCAAGCACTTCAACAAGGCTAACGATAAGCTGATAAGAGTTGACGATACGAATGAAGTTTTGATTTGTAATTGTTGATTTTCTTCTGTACTTTATTAATAAAAAGTGCTTCTTTTATATTAAAACCATAATACGTTTCTATAGACTAAAGTGAAGTAGAATTATGTTCTCACTATGAATTTGGATACCTGATACTGATGTCCACATTTTACAAAAGATGTAAATAGGCTTTAAGTTTTGTAACCTGACAATGTCCAGTAAATAAGCAATTTTTCATATTTGATATGGTCAAAAATTTCTATGTGGTCATCACATTCATTGCATTTAATATAAATATATATATATATATATTCGGTACATTTTACAGTTTTTCTTTGACAAAGGCGAAAATG
>KK351020.1:247575-340754 GCA_000671755.1 Glossina brevipalpis
CATTTTGAAGTTACCTTTAAAATGGCAACAAATCATACAACAAAACGGTGCATATTTGACCCAAATCGGACAATCCGAAGCATGTTAAATAAAGTCCTGAAGTTCATATAACAATAATGGATTTCTTTTTCCCCAAACTAATACATACTAATAATAATACTAAATCGTGTAAAAACGAAATTGAATAAATTTATATCGAACGTATTGAATTAAAACCGATTGAAAAAAATCTGCGCTTTATTAGTTAGAGTTATAACAGATGTATATAAATTAATTAAAATTTTAACTTGATTTCAGAGATAAAAGATATTCGAAAATCATGTGATATTTCAGTTTCTCGTTTGATATTTGGTGAGTGTGTACGAATGCAGTGTAAGTGAATGCAAATTGAACTTGTTTGCGCATACAAGGTATATTAAATTTGTGTGAGTAATATAACACATAGAAGTACTTACGATATTTTATTATACCGAGCGATTTAGAATCATTTCCTCACTCGATTTAACCCTATCTGTCCGTCTGTCTCTCTGACTTATGTCCGTGCATACTGTGTGTTCAATTTACAGATCGAAAATTTTTTAAATATTTTAACGAAATTTCTTATACTGATGTGTTTTAGCCCAACTAACGCTATTGAAAATAGATTTAATCGAATCATTTCCACGACTACTACTCATATAATGCCCCATCTAAAAAGTTTTTATCGAGACAAAAATTGTAATTTCTAATATTTTTCAACCAAAATCAGTAGAAAAGCGTTTTTTGGTATAAAAACCAGACGTGTAAAATACAAATCGTGTGACATCATTTTTTGAATCATTTTCCACACAACTGTTCATATCAAAATTAAGTGTTTACCTGGTAAAAAAAGTCTAATTTTTAATACTTTATGATGAAAATGAGTTCCTAATAGTAATTTCACATAAAAATTATCTGTATTACATTTGGGCCACATAGATCTATTTTCTTAAATGAGGAAAGGGTCTATTTTTTAAATATTTCATGTTGGAAATTGTTTTATAACAACAATTCGACGTAGAAATTAACTGTACCAAAATTTTGGGTTTTGTATAACGGTCCTTAAGAAAAGCAAATCTTTATAAGATAACAAAAACTAGTTTGTAGTATTTCATGACAGAAATAGTTGAGAGATAAGAACTCTGATAGAAAAATTAAATTTGCTAAATTTAGGCAGCGTCAATTTACGGTTCAGATTCCCTTCCCTATAGGGGCTCTCAAGAAAAGAATTTTTAACATAGAAACAAGATATAAATTACAATTTTTATCATGAAACTAAATGAAGAATTGCATTTGTACTATTGTTTGGATCTTGCTATTACTTGTATGTGCGGAATACAACATCATTCAAATTTCCTATACCGCACATCTTACAGGACTGGAACGTTTTGAGGTAACTTTCAATGACGCCTCTGCGCGTAACATACGTTCATTTTTAAAGTGTCAAGAGTTTGAAGATTATTCGCATAAACTCGATTCATAAAAAAAAAAATCAGCAGAAATCGCACGATCTGGGCGACCAATTCACATCACCAAAACGTGAAGTTACATGTCTGGGAAATTTGACGTGTGACCTGTTGCACATTCTTGTTAAAAACACATACCTTGAATATCCACATATCTTCAATTTCACCCCGAAAAAAATTTGTAATAATGCGAATGTAATGATCAGAATTCTGCATGCGCCGTATTATGGATAAATTTAAATCTTCTACACTTTCACTAGTAGGAGTAATATTTTCGGTGTGAGTCTTAAAGAAAGCTGGTACAATTTCAGTTTCCTCAAATTCCTTCACAGTTTTGCTTATTGCGTGCTCAGATGGACGATTATATTGACCATAATCTGTTCACGAAACGTATCTATGTTACTAACTTCAATGATTATCATTTGATCCATATTACGAAATGGCAAATATTACACCAAACGTAAGATGGATAAGAATCGTGTTTAATTATGTTTCTGAAAAGAGGTTGCTAAATACGCACCACGAAATGGATGATCACTTATTTTATAATTTTGATCTACCAATAAGACAAAAAAAAAACTCAGGTAGTGAGGAGGATATGGTGTCTTAAGTGAAAGCGTTAACGATATTGAAAAGTTCTGGATTATGTATCATTCTTAAGAATTTACCGTGTCTTCTTACAGTTGATTAAGCATTTTTACAACAAACTGTATGAAATGGAGTTACGTTTTCAACATACGACTTCCATACAACGCCATGTGGATGTCAAAGCGAGAAGCCCTGAATATTTAGTTTAGCGTGCTGAATAATTTTATTAATTTTTGAAAGCTGTATTCATTTGACGATATTGAATTAAAAAATTAAATATCAGTGTATTTTAGGTTACCATCAATGGCTATTTAATTTTTCCTGACATAAAATAAATTGCATTAAATGGAAAAAGCAAACAGAAAAAAAAAGAAAGAACGTTCTATCCGCACAAAAAGACTTTTGCTGATAATCATAATCACTAGAAAATGTATTATAACGCATTTGTGGCAAAAATTTTTTAAAATCTAATTACAAGCGAATAATTAAAATAACAAATACACCTAAAAGGGTAAAAGTAAAAACCTCTAATGTTAAATGAGACAAAGTGTTTTGTCTAAAAAGTCTGATTATTCTGGTTGTAGGTTTTTTCGTTCAAAACATGCATCTATGTAACAACATTAGGAATATAATTGTAACGAAATGATTTTTCTTTTTTTTTTCTCGTTACACACACGCTATACGACGGATGTGAGGCTATTATCACAGTGGGTAATTAATAGGAAAAAATTATTACAGTGGATGTTTGAAAGAATATAATTAAGGCGCGTAATTCACCGATTTCCTTTAAGGTTTTTGATCAAATTTGACGAATAGATTTAGCGAAAAAGTTAATATATCGGGTACATACTTCTCTTTAAAATTTCAATCATTCTTTGTGATTACATTTGGTTTTGATTTGGGTGAAGTGAATATGATTTCGATTACGAAAACATATTATATGTAATTCATTTACGATATTCTTTTATGATATTTTAAAAGTTTTTGTACTTCGAGGAAGTTAGACATATCGCGAAGCAATTTTTCGCGATCGGTAGCAATGGATTAGAAGAGCGGTACGAAAAAAGTAATTTTAGAAGGATTTCCGTGTCTTCTCAGATCTGATTACTAATTCCAACCTCATAAGTGTGCAACGCCATTCATTGGTATCCCACAGTAGCGATGTTAAGTCAATATATCATTTAAGTGCGATATGCATCTTAGCTAAGATGATTCCACGCGATCTATTGATTAAAGGAAAGCTGTAAGAACAAAATCTGAAGTCAAAGAAAAACTCGCCGTTTTGCCAGAATTAGGACGTTGTGAGAAAGCAAATTCGGTAAAAGCGTTCGCAAAAAGAGAGAGGGACAGATTATTTGATACCAGTAATATAGAAGATTTGTTCTTGCCACAACACGATCAAGGCTGCTTCAAAGCATATTCTCATCGCTTCAAACATCAAGACGCCCAACGATGTCAGCATTACGCTGTAACAGAAGGTGTGGAACACGCTTCTTCCGGTTCGTCCCGTTCGAGCAATAGAGTAATTAACTACGTTCGAAATTTGAGAAGATGACCACACCGCAAAATTTCACGTAAGGCGTGTTAAAGGCAAAAGATAGATGGGGACTTGTTAAAAATTGCGCAACAAATATTTGTCATAACTTACGGATCCAGGAAAGTGATCGCTTTAGAAATCTTATTGCTGACCATTATTAAATGAAGCAATAAATTGTATTATTCTACCGGTAGGGACTATATTCTTTGGAATGATTTTGGAGAGTTACCACGCATATCGCAAAAAAACTCCCTTTCCTTAGTCAGGTGGTGACTAACCGAAAAGATGGCTGAGTTAGCTTTTAACCTCCCGTAGGCGGTTCCTATTTTCGAGCATTTTTTTTTTTACTAAGTTTAGCATCATAGTTTGTTCAATATGAGTTTTTAATGCATGAATAGAAATTGATTTATTGTTATAGATCTACGACTTTAGATCTTTTACAAGGTATTGATTAAAGTTTCTGTTTAGTAGTTTGTTAGCGGATCACATTCGATTTTTTTTATCGCAGTTTTAAATGATTTTCGCAAAAGTGGTGTACTCAGTTTTAGACCAATATTTACTATGAATTGTCAGTTGTAGTTTTTTGCCTTTTATGGGTATAATTGTGGCGATTTTTAAATTGGGTCTGTGGCCATGAATTAAGGTCAGATATATGGACCTAATTTTTGCCACCGTAAGTAACAACAATCGAAAATCGGCTTAGTATTTTGTACTGCGTAAGAGTATATACGGAATATTTCGCGGTCTATTTGATCCGTATTTACAGATGCATATAATAAATGGGAAGATAAATATGGTATACTCCCATTTTTCAGTAATGGGTATAAAAAAATTAAATCATTGTTACTTCATAACATCTGCTAGTAAGTTACATAAAACATTTCAACAGTGGCGTGACATTACGGCCACCTCACAATTGCCTAAAAACTTGGTTGTAATTTAAAATCATTGTCTGTCAAAATAAAAAGGTGCTTTAGATTTCTCTATCGTTTGTTTAATAAATCGTGCTGCATATTGACTATTATCCGCCATTTTTTTATTATATAATAAATTTTTTGTTAATAAGGATTTAGTTTAATTGCACAATCCTGGGTTTGGCTTAAGATGGTCGGATCTGAAATGTTTTGAAAATATTATAATAATTGCCAGAGCAGATATGTAGGACAAAGTTATATGAAATACTCTGCCATTAGAGGTCACATAATATATATTCCGCTTCAGCATGAGATTTTGAATCTACTTGTTTGCGCGTGAGTCCCAAGATCACATTAATTGAATTATAAACCTTTAACTGGACACATATTTTTTTGGTTTAATTCTGTCAATCATATATAAAAATGAACATTATTCACATGTAAATAAGCTTATAGTAGTCAATTAAGTGAAACAATATTTTTGTGAAATTTTTACGACTTGTGAGCTTAGCCAACTTGAGCTTAGCAAATTTGAAATAATTAGATTCATTCATTAGCTCTGTAAGCATCTGAAAATGTCTTGTTAAATATCCCTTGAGTTTCTCTTATTTACCTTAAAAATATTTTACAAAGCGTTTGGGCAAAAGAAATTCGTTTCAAGTGAAAGGCTAGAAACGCTTGAAGTCTAGATTTACCTTAAATGATGGTTAGCTTTTTAGTTTAGTTGAAGTCGTATATAGAAGTTTTCTGTTTATTGATGAGCTATAGCATAGAGAGTGATTGTTGCTTATGACTTAAATGTATATTCACTTGAGTGGACATTAAAGCAATGAGAATGTAGAGTGACAATCATTATAACTAAGCACTATTCATTCAGATTTTCCTAAATGATTTCTTTGGATTGAAATGATGATAAATAATTGAGTAGAAAATTTGGTACAAATTCGTTTGCGATTTTTCCACAGTATATTTCAACGTATCATTTATTGAAATTGCTGTCGTTATTTAATAGTGTCATGTCAATGATGGTAATGATAATGATGACGATGATGACGATAATGACGATGATGATGATAATAATGATGATAGTGTTGTGGGTGCGTAAATATGTACGTGCCTGTGTATTATTGTCTAATGGAAATTTAATTGAAAATTACCAACAATACCGCAGTATAATTTAGCTGGATGTTGTTTAATCGAATCTATCAAAAATTATACAAATGTATAAACACACACCCATATGCAAACAAGCACAATAGGCTAAATGCATAAACACATAAGTGAATTTAATGAAGAGCGAAATACATACATACACAGATGCATACATACATACATACATACACATATTAGTTAGTAGTTCCGGTAGAAATACGATTTTTTATTCATTTTTATTTTTTTGAATGTGAGACAAGGATATAATTTTTTCATTTTCAAAGAAAATTTTTCTATTTTGTTTATATCATAATATTGTGCATTTATTTAATAGATTCTTATCACTGTTCTTTTAAAATTAATTTTACTATGGTGAAAACGAGGTCTATATTAATGTTTTGATGCCATTTTGTAACATTTTAATAAATTGCAAATTGACTGGCTGGCGGTTAGGAACGAAAAGACGAAAACGTTAGATATTAGTAAGTGGAATATTGCTGGACAGATAGACAGAGTAAATTAGGAAAGAGAAATGATGGTACAAAGCTGGCATAAATTTGCGTTTAAATTAAATACCTTATGGTTTAAGTTACGATTCAATATATAACTTTTAAAATCTACATTGAAGGTATGTATGTATAATATTTATGTGAAACGGGATGTATGAGTTCTTGACTTTATCGATTTCCAGTGGAAATAGTCAGAAAAAATATTATATGAACATAAAGGACATTGAAGGTCTCGAGTTTAGTTTAAAAGGAGATCAAATATATTGGAGATCAGTTGTTGTCAATTTTAATTTCCAAAGCAGAGTATAAAATGTCTTTAAAGATAAAATTAAACGTTCAAAAAAGATCAAAATATTCCCTAATTTATATACAATACGTTTAAGGGTAGATTCTCTTTTTTTAAAGTCAACTTGCTTCAAGTTGTCATCAAGGTCACGAAGTCGTTTTCGATCGATTTTTATTGAAATTTGATCTAATTTTTCTACAATTCTTCATCCACTCCAACAAGCATTTCCAACATCGAAACTTCTAAGATAGAGGGAATCAACTGCTGCATTTGTCTCTTTGTCAATATGAGATTTCAAAATGTAGTTAAATTGTGTTGAAAGATCACAAGATTGATGTAAGTATTTAAAAAAAAAAAAGAAAGAAATTATTTAAAATGTCCGTGAAAGCAATTAAAATATTTAATCTTATACCTATAAAGGTATCAAGAATAAATATTACAAAAAAAAAAAAAAAAAAAAAAAAAACTCAACTACTTTTGTAATCGCCGTAAGGCGAATATTTAAAACCCTTCATCTCAAATAATCCCGAAAAAAAAAATAAAAAAAAAAACGCACGTTCTAATTTATCGATCGGCAGCGTGCAAAAGTTTTGTATTAGAATTTAGACTGACATCCCTTACATTCTGTAAGATACGGTTTTTTTTCATTTTAGTTTATATATTGGTCGTCGAAACTTTCTTTTCGCTTATATAATCCTTGTAACAAGTTCATCTCAATATTGCTATGAATTATAGTACTCGTTCTGCGGCGATGTATACACCAGAATTCGGTTTTCTTTTTCCACTTTATGTATGAAGCATAAACGTGCGAAAAAATAGACAATAATCGGCTGACCGATGTTAGATTGTTTTAGAATCTTGCATTGTATTAAGTTTATTACAAATCGGATTATAAATCTAGTAGATCCTATTGTGGGTATAGATATAACTTTTACAGCAACTTTTACATATGTATGTACATATGTTGATAAGTGCTGCTTAAAAGCAGACAACAGGAAATAAAATGATTTCAAATGTTAGCAAGAGAAACCACTTTATACTCGAAATACAAACGTTAGAAACTTCTGAATGTGATATGAGACCCACCACCATAGTATGCTACTGTACCGTAAATGAGTTTTGCAGTGTTTAACAAAGATTTGACTCGTTCGTTATTCATTCAGCTATTCGGTTATTGTGTGCGAGTGTATTTATTGTCTATGGTAAGTAGCACGCTTGCATGACCATGAAATGTTAAGAGAGCAGCTATTACAATCGCCATATAATAACAACAATAAAAATTGCTTAAGTATACAATGTGCGACATATATAAATATATATATATACATATATATAATATATATATGTGTACATATACAGATGTATTCATATATAGCTTCGGTGGTCTCGAAAATAATACGGTTTTTTCATTTGTTCGAAATTAAAGTCAAAGGCATAGGAGACTGGAAGCGTTAACTACACAACTGACTCAGAGAGTTTATGAAAAATCCGGTATAGCGAGCCAATTCGCTGGCACTTGGATGTATTGAATGATTAAATTCAACTTACTCGAAAAAGTGCATGTTTTTTATATTTCAGCTTGCAAGAATGCATTTTATTTTTGGTTTGAATAGGACTCGATTTAACTTAATTGACTTTAAATTGATACGTTAAGTTAATCACAGACAAAGCGATCAATTAAAACGAAAGTGAGACCACACGATGAAGAAATTTGAACGAAAATCCGTGATTCGAGTACCGCATTCACCAGACATTGCCTCGCTTGATTTCTGTTTATTAGTTATTCAAGTAACTAAAACATATTGAATTTTCAAAGACGAGACTATTAAACGTCCGATGAAATCATGACTCTGAAAGGTTGCGGGTAAGATAAAAAAGCTTTTCACAATATAATGCAAACTGAACTGATTTTGGAAAAGAAAAAAGCGTATAGTTAACGCTTTACTTGTGAAATGACCTAATATTTACCTATGCATGTACATTTGTAATATTCTGAATACGACTTTCGCACAAAGTACAATTAATTAGCAAAAATATGTTGTCAAGGGAAAGATGGAGAGACAGCAAAAGAAAGAAAGAGAGAGAGAGAATGGGAGAGAGAGAGAATGAGAAAGAATGTGAGAGAGAGAGAGGCAGAGAGGGAAAGAGATAGTCAGGAAGAGATATATATATATATATATATATAGAGAGAGAGAGAGAGATAGAGAGAGAAGGGACAAAGAAAAGAAAATAGAAAGAAATCCTCTTTTCATTTATATTTTTTTAGCTACATTTTTTTTTCTTCAACAAATGTCTCTTACAAAGAACATGGAGCACAAAGCCGCAAAAAAAGAGGAAAAATAAAAAAGCATTGGATCGTTTATATAATACAATGACTTGGTATGCATATGTGTTCGTTAGTTAAACCATCATACACAACCGCATACTATAATAATAATACCGTGTGTAGCACACACACAGCCACACACACAAATATGCGTGTCCACATGCCCAGATACACAACACAAGTTACTCTTATTTAAGAACACACGATTACAAAACGTATGCAATAACAAAGAAAACTGACACACACGCATATGGTTTGTTTTACTTTGCTTGGGTACATGCATCTTTTGTAACATTTAATTGTTCGTAATATTGTTGTGCCGGATTAAAATCGTTTCCAGTTTACGTTTTTGTTTTTCTTTTTCATTCTCTTCTTTATTTTTTTTTATGTCCATGGTTGTGTTATGTTGACCGTTTAGGTATACAACGTGATTTTTCATTTTTATTTTTATGTTTTTTTTTTTCCTGTTTTGTTTTATGCGCATCACTTTACAGAAGTAAATGTAATCCAGAAAGTATGCTATGAAAGTTTTAAGTTGAGATCAATTAGTTGAATTTTTATTTCTATATTTGTACGCATTTGAATATAATAAGAAAGCAGGAAAAGTTTTTCTAAAATGCTTTAATTTGCTTTGTGAAAGAATTAGACAAATTTCTGTTATTGAAGGTAGGATTATAGTAATTATACAGATACTAATATATAGATGAATAAATATATGGATACTATAGCATATATAGCAGAAGCTCATGCCTTAACTTTTAAATGGCTAAAGCATACGCTTTTGACTGCGCTAATATGCCTTTTATGATCAGTCACTGTTAGTTGGCTGATATTTAAAGAAAAAATATTTATTTTCGTCTGTGTCAAAATGAAAAATTAAAACATTTACGGATAAGTATTGGAACAACAATAAAACATTCAAGACATTGATTTGAATAGTGCTAGCAAACCGCAAACTATGGCTGAGTTGTTAAAAAGCGCTTCAAGCAAGTCGTTACACTTGGTTTCAAATCTCATTGCTGTAGAGGTTTTCACAACCAATACACTAAAATAAATACACCAACGTTGTATGTTGTTAGTGCTCAATAAACTTCTCTAATCTAAGAATTAAATTCATAATAATAATAATAATAATAAGATAAGCAAATAAAAAAAAAAATAAAAATTTTCACCGAAAGAAGATTTCAATCTAACCAATGAAGTTTGTTTTAAATGAGCTTTTTATTTTATGTCTTATCTCAAAATTTATGGATTTTCACTAATAAGATTACTACGACTAAAGGACTAAATTCGACGTAAGCTAAAGAATAGGCCTTATGTAGTAATAAAAAAGAAAGAAAATAATAAACATTGAAGCATGACCGCATGCAAAGACTTTTTAAGGTGTGTAAAATCGTTGTCTCATCAGATGTCCCTCAAAGGAATCATTTCGGTACTATTTTATTTATATTGTATATTAATGATGTTCGTTCTTATGTCCTTTTCTTTTTCCAAGCTCTAATTATCTGCTGTTGAGTCCGTTCCATTTCCTATATAGGAATGATTATCGGTTTTAACAATTAAAGAATTCTATTAATATTTAGTTAATATAATTGAACTGTTTTTAGATTGGAAATTATAGTACATAAGAATTTGTATTTTTATTATTTTGTAATATTATTAAAATGAATGAAAGAAATAAATAAATGCCTGACAAAACTGATGAGGAATGATTATGTAATGATTTAATTTACATTACATTACATTATATTACAAATTTAATTATTTTATTTACACGAATTAAGAAAAATTAAAGAATACAGAGCAAACTCCCCATTAATAACACAAGATTACTTAATTAATTTACATCATCATCGACGATTCTACGATGTTATGTGGTATAATGCATGAAATTTAAATCACAAGACATGTACTATCATGATCTAAAATTAAGTTACATTTTTATTTAAAGTTAATAACTGTAAATTAATTATTGAATATTTCAAAAACTCTTAATATAAATATATTGTAATAAAATAGTAATAAAACAGGCTTAAGGAAAAAGTTCGTAGCGTTCATATCAAAATTCCCATATGTTGTCTTCTTATTTTAAATTAATTTTAAAGTAAATTAGTGCTATTTTGCCATTTTTTTTCCTTTTTTTGATGGAACCATTACAGCATCAACATTGAATTTGTGGGAAAAATCAAACCAGGTGATTTTCACATTAAATAACAATCTTTTTCGTTTCTTCTTATTGTAAGTGACCTACGTTTTGAAAATCACTCTTATCACTTTTTTTTACAAGAAATTTCTGCAAGGATTCTTAGATGGGAATACCTTGTATTAAGTTTTTCACTGTTAAATAAATATGAAATTTCTCAATTGTTTGGAAATTACTTTTGAACGATGTCTCGTTTCGTAGCGATGTCATAAAATGAAATGTGTGCGTTTTCCTCAATTTTTTAAACAATTTCATAGGCTTTATCTACAGGTAGTTGGTCGACTAAAGAGCGTCGTTAACAAATATGCGTGTTTTTGATCGGATCTCGTTTAAAATGATTGTAAACGCTTCGGCAGTCATAAGTCAGTAAATAACGTTACACATTCTGCTTACCGTAGATTTTCGCGGATTTTTTAGATCCTGCTAGGAATGTCGATTTTTCTAAATAATAAGAAAATGTTGTGGGATATTGTGGAACCATAAATTTGATTATGATTTCTATTTTTTATTAAATGTTGCGCCAAAAATTTAATAGTGATAGCTTTAGTTAAATTCAAATTTTAGTTTTTATACCCATCATCGAAGGTGAAGGATATATTTCATTTTGTCATTTGGTTTGTAACTATCAAAAGGAAACTTCGGAGACCCCATAAAGTACATATATTCTTGATCAGCATCAAGTTTAAAATCGATTTAAGCATGTCCGTCTGTTTGTATGTCCGTCTGTCTGTGTAATATCTGCGCTAAACATTCTCCTGAAGATATCGTCTTCCAATTTGACAGCAACATTGGAAGTTCTTGCACGTAGGTTGGTATCGAAACTAAGTCAAATCAGTTAAAGTACACGCTTACAATAGGAAACCTCTGCTTTTGGAAGCAAAATAGCATAGCAGATAGAATTATAAAAATTTCTAAAAATATTGCGCTAGCTATCCCGTGGCCTCTGTGCAAACATGGAAAAGGTCGACCACACCCACTTGATATAATAGAATATTGAACTTACATTTTGTTTGTGAAAATGTTTGTAAAATTAAGAAAGATGCTTGTAGAACTACATAGAATGGATATGTTCTTGATCAGTATGAAATTCGGAATCCACCTAAACGTATCCGTCGGTACGTCTGCCCGTCTGTCCGTCTGTGTGGCTGCTTAACTATCTAATGCCTCTGGTAAACATTCTCCTAGCCGCAAAACTAAAGATATCGATTTCAAATTTGGCAGGAACATTGGAAGTTCTTTCACTGTCACGCCCACCTGTTACAATTTAGTCCCCCCCTTTTATAAGATGGTGGATATAAAAGATTCGGCATAGCCGATTATAATTTTCTTACTTGTTATGAGTACAATTTGAAGACAGAGCACAGAGGCAGAAATAAATTTTAAACGAAAGTTCAATATACTTTCGAATACCCTACGATTTAAATACATGATATTTAAAAAGCACATCAATATGGTATTATAAGGCATTGCTGCTGAAAGTATTCGATTTTGAATTTTAGGTACTGTTAATGATGAGTGATTTAATGCCAGTTCGAGTTTATTCTGATAATTTTCTACAATTCGGAAATGGACATCACCAGGGGACCCATTCAAGTCGAAATGAAAACATGCAATTGGATTTATACACTTTGGTACATATAAGCAATTTAATGGCAAAGCACAAAAAAGAGGACAACGACAAATTTTAAAAGTTACAAAAAAACAAAAAAAAAAAGAAGAAAGAAACTCGTTACGAGTGTGAGATGAAACAAAAAAATTTACAAAAATATTTGTTCAATTACATCGAACGAAAGTGTTGGAGTGTTAGATGAACGAATAGGGAAATAGAGAAAGAAAAATGAATAAAAAAAAAAATCGTTAAAATCAGTGACAAAGTTATTTCAAGGGACGCTTACACAGCAGAATTGTTCGGCCAAAGAAAACCAGTTGTCAGTCAGTAAGTCAATCATGATATTACGACAAAAAAAAAATACGTACATGGGAATCACACTTACAAAGGATTTTTATGTTCGATCATTGTAGCAAAGGAACAGAAAGCAGGAAAATAATGACATTTGAGGGAAAGTGATGAAAACCGTTTGATAAAAGAGGCAAAAACTTAGAATGAAGAAAATAATATCGTTGAAGGAAAAATAAAACATGAAATTGGTCTCTACGCATCAATAGCAAAAATGATGAAATGATATGATGAACAAAAAAAAAAAAAAAAAAAAAAAAAAAAAAAAAAAATTGAAAAAGAAAAGAGGAAAATAAAAAATAAAAAAGAAGTGATAGAAACATGTGATTTAAATGATGGATTGATGAAAGTGAAGTGTTTTCATAACTTTTTTTTTCTCTCTTCTTTGTTGTTTATTACAAATGAAAATTGATCTTCGTAAGTAAGTGAGCGTAAAGTGTAAAATGGCACTAGAAAATTGTGTAAAACAAAATACTTTGTGATACGATGATGAATGACAACAATAATGAAATGGATAATAGTTATATGTGATTTCACGCACACATGCACCTACTTTACTCTGTTGATATTAATTAACTTATACTACACTTATATACAACTCAGTAGAGAGAGGTCCGAGCACATTTTTCTTGTTGTGTTTGAGTTTTATTAACTTTCAAAACTTCGAGATACATTAATTTTGATACACCTTTTGAAACGCAGAAGAGAGTCAACAGTATATGTACATATACTGATTACCTGATTACAATGAATCTGCCTATACATGTCTATGACTGTCCGCTAGTTCATACGATTTCTCATTCTTCGGATGTTGCGTATCATTTAGCAACCCATCAATAACGCATCAGTCAATAAGTCCAAGCGCTGATGCATGGATGCTTTCTCTGACGAAAAAAAAATTCCAAGTTATTTTTCGACAGTTCGAACCCTTAAACGAAATCTATTAAAATTTCATATTATCGTTTCATATTATCATTAATTTTATATTATCATTATTTTCATATTATCATTAATTTCGATCAATTGCTGATGAGTTACACTTGTTTTCGTGACACTATTCTGGTTACTATCAAAACAATCAAAAAATTCAAAATTCGTGTTTGGGATTGAATATTATTTTTTCCTGGGAAAAAATACCGTTAAAATTCAGCATAGGCTCGAAAGCTGTTCCGGCAGCTCTTTTTCGTCGAAAACAATAATTTTTCGATAGATCGCTTAAATGAATCGGTACCGCTGAAAGCGAACGCTATGTATACCCAACGTATACCCCAAAGAGATGCTTACACAAGAAGATATGAAAAAAGAAAGCTTGAAAATTATTCTTGATACTGAATTAGGAATTGTTGTTGTTGTCATCCTAAAGGTATTCATTATTTTACATGGAAATTTTGCCATCGCAAACATAAGTGCTTACTTACGTTGAACCAAAAAACAAAAAACCGCATCACAATTCGATCGCCACAAGGTTAAAATTCGAGAGGACCTTCTAGGGAAAAAGATTTGTATCAAATAATAAATTTATTGCAGGAATCATAGACTATTTTAAAAATCTTGACAAATCGTTCTATAAACAGGCATTGGAATGTTAGAGAAACGTTGGTTATATTGCATAACTTTTCCTAGTCTTAGTCTGCGGAACTATTGAGTTACTTCTCCGCCTGTCTAATCAATCGTTTGTTTATTCCTTTGCTGTTTGCAGACCTTAAATTGATTGCAGTTTAGTCGGCGTTAGTCCCAGCAATTTAAGAAAACGTGGAACTCAATTAGCGGTAGTTTATTTAAAAGCTTGTTTTGTCAATATGGCAAGAGAAGTGTTAGTAGTAATCCCCATTCTGCGATCTGACTATTCACTAAACTTATTTGATCCTCCCGAAAACAAAAAAAAAATGTGCTTTATACACTTTATCGGGATAACGCAGTATAGTGTTACGCATAGCTTGAAGATAGTATTTTCATACGGTGAAGAAAAAAATTGAACAATTGTTCGGTGGTAAAGTAAGATCATCTCTTAGGAACACATATAGGGTCTCCTACTTTTACATCTGCTATTTATCAGCATTTTCACGCCTGCGCCTTAATTTGTGTCTTTGTTTTCAGTGTCCGTTTGCATGTCTCCGTTTTCATATGTCGTTTCCCATTCGTCTGTGCTTCCCTCCACTTCTGTATTTTTCATACTAACTTCTATTTCATCTCTACTCGTTTGCTCTTTTTATGACTCTTTCCTTCACTTGTATAATTTTTCTTTCCTAACCGTATCTAACCGTCAGTCTATCTCTCTACTTGTGTTTATACCGCATGTTTCTGGTAGAATTTTACAGAATGAGCTTAAAAATGGGTAAAGCCTGGTATTAAGGCACGGTAACTAAAAAAAAAGAATTGAAATTGTCTTGAAAAACAATAATGTTTTAAATTTATGACAACAACAAACGATGTCGACATGTTGTTAGGACTAATTAAAATTTTGGAGTGAAAATGGTTTCGTTGAAAGGTCCGTTTACAAATCTGCTGTTAACTTAAAGATACTACGAGTTTAATATACTTAATATACTTGTGTGAGTTGATGGGTATTGAAGATTCGTTCTACGCGCGATAGGTTTCTTCTTTGTTTATTTAAAAAAAAAAAAAAGAATATTTTTTACGATTTTGTAACAATTGCTGTCAAGGGTTTCATTAAATTAAAAACAGTAATTCTCTACCATATTCACAAATAAAATTGAAAAAAAAAACAGGGAAAAAAGGAAAACAATAAAAATTCAAGCAAATACTACAATGTCAACGCATATATATTTACGTTTACATACAATAAATTTGTGTATAGTGTTTACATCAATTGTATTTTTCACTTTGACTTTTTGCATAATCTCTATGAACCGTGATTGTGTGTTGGTATGACATGACAGAAAAACATACAAACCATTACCAAACAAACCGCACATCACTGCGGATATGTTTGTTAGAGTGGGCCTGTATGCGATTTTGTGTTTGTGTATGTGTGTGTTCGCGTGTATGTATAAGCATATATCCTGTACCTCAATGTCAGTATTTATAGCAAAATATCGTATAGTTTTGTGTTATGCCTCTTCTGTGTCTATCTATCTCCCTGTCTCTGTTTATAAACCCAAAAGTCATCACAAAAATTTATTATTCGAAAAACGCACAAATCAGTTTAATGGTCCTGCTGATGCGCTTAACAATAACAATACAATACGTTCTTACATGAAAAACGAACGTCAACAACAACAACAACAACAACAACAATAATATCAGCAAATCATTTTGTTTTTATTTCCCACGATATTGAGATGGAGGTGGTAATGGCACTAGTGAATCAGTGGTATATATACGTATGTTCAGGAATGTTTGTATGTTTATATGCCTGTGTATATGTATATGTTTGATTCATGTTGATGTTGTTGATGATGATGGTGACGATGATGATGACTTTGACGTTATAAAGCATATGTTTGTTATTTGCGTTGGTTGCTCAGTATTTGTAAATCTGTTCAGTTCCTGGCATTTATAAATATTTTGAGTCTCTACACATATATACACCGATATATATTTTTATGTATGACTACGTTTGTGTGTGCATGAATTGCTATGTGTATATTTGAAAATATTGTGTTTGATGTGCGGTAGTGGTTATTATTTGTTGAAAGTTGAAAGTGCAGAGATTTACAAATTTTTGTTTTATGTGACACGATATGCATTTGATATTAATTATGTTTTGTTTGTTGTTACCGTTGTTGTTGTTGCTATTGCTGTTGTTGTTGTTGTTTAACTTTTCCGCTTAGCAAGTTAAATAAATTTAATTCAATTGTAGTGTAATAATTAATTTTAATAAAAAACAAAAAAAAAACAAAAAAAAAATAGCAAGCAACGATCATAATATCTTTTGTTATTCTCCATCAACTATCAAAAATTATTAGAATAAAAATGATATCACACTGTTTTCTAAAAATGCACACAAATACATCCCTCATGTCAATCGATGAACATTTGGAATTTGTTTCTAATGTAATGGGTAATTTTCACAATGAATTTTCTATGAATCTGTGGCAGATTTTTGCTTTTTTTTTGTGGAATACCGCGGAACGCGTTATTGTGCAGTCTATGATTAGTGTGAGCAAAATACTCAGAAAACAGATTTGTATTCAGCTTATTTTATATTATAGGCATGGCCTGTGACCGATATGTTGCATCTTCAATATCAACGTATGTGAAAGAAATTTGATTGTTTTTGTTAAATTGCATCCATATATCTACACTTTTGCGACCAGGATAGTTTCCGAATTTGTTACTTATTAAGAATACATACATTTGATTGACGCTCTGAATCTTTTGTCTTGATTTCACAAGCATCTTCACGAACAAAATTAAATTTTAATACTCTAAGATATTGAGTGGGTGACCTTTATCATTTTTGTTCCATTACAATAGACTAGCTAGCGCAATAGTTTATGAATAAGTTTAGTTTAGTTTATGAATAATAAGCAAAAATTTAAATGTTTTATTCAATTAAAAATAGAGTTGTTGTCACTTTACATTGCACTGTGGATGCGTCCTTTAAGCGCCATCGCAGTTTTTCAATACCAATGTTTAACACAGACCGACAGACGCACAGATAGATAAACAGACGGAGGGGCAGACGGACGGGCGGACGGTGGGACAAACAGAAGGACAACAGGGAGACAAACGGAGGGACAAACGGAAGAACAAACGGAGGGACAAACGTTGGGATAAACGCAGGGACAAACGGAGCGACAGACGGAGCGACAGATGGAGGAACAGACGGAGGGACAGACGCAGGGACAGACGCAGGGACAGACGGAGAGACAGACAGAGGGACAGACGGAGAGAGGCACACCGAGGGACAAACGGAGGAATAGACTTAGGAACAGACGGAGCGACAGACCGACGGAAGGATAGACGAAAGGAAGGACGGACGAACATGTTTAAGTCAATTCTAAATTTTATGCTGACCAAGAATATATATACTTAGTGGGTTGTTCGACGTTTCTTTCTAAATGTTGTAGACAAAACGAATATGTTGCCAGTTTTCGGTGGTGGGTATCAAAAAGAGCAGGTAAGCCGAGGATATCGCTTATTTTGAAAAGAAATCAGATGTTCAGACTACTAAAGTGGTGCTACGTAATATATAAAGCATTCTGATAAAAAGTAATTTGATTGCAAGAAATCCGCGTTTCGGAATATATTTCTTATAAATTTTTATCAAGTATCATTTTGTTGTTTGTATATGTCTGGGCCATTCATTGTTTCTGTTTAATCCAAAAATTATTAGCCGGAATAAGCATTCAGTTTTAATCTATGGCTATTATGTTCTGGCCTTGTTCATTAAAAGAAAGGCAAAGATAATAAAAATAGTACTAATATATCTGAACCTTGTGTTTTTCCGAGGTTCAGAAATACAATATATATAAAGAAATTAGTGTAAATATATATATATATAGTTCCACCTACTGGTGTACTTTGTACTAGAGAAAATAGTGGAAGAACGATTGTGGTTTATTTATTGCATGATGTTTCCCGACTATCAAAGAAAAAAATTGTGAAAATTAGGAAAACTTGGTAAAGTTATGTAAGCATGTGTTAAATACATTATTCTCCCCTATGCGGTAATGCCATCGCCGCCATCATCATTCTTAAGAAAAATATGAAGTTTTTATAATCACAACTACTTCGTAATTGGTATTATAAACTTTTCGTTTTTCACATTTACAATCCCTAAGAACATAATATGTTTAAATAATTTTGCGTCGAAGAAAATGAAAATCCATTTCTACAATCGAGATCTCAATTGAAAGCTTCATTTCTTTGGCTGCTCTCGTAAGGGTTTTCAGCATAGATTTTTAATGATTTTTCATTATGTTACACCACGAATGTGCTTTAAATAAATTTTTCTGTTCAGACTTGGTGAGTAAATTAAAATAACGGCATATATATATATATATATATAACGCCATATGAAGTCCAGTTGATATTCTTGAGTACATACATTTTGCAAATTTCAAATGATTTTGGAAGAAATATTTACCAAAATAATTTTTATCCTTTTTCGATAACTGAATTGATAAATTTTTCAATTGAAATCGCAAGCAAGTAAAATTCTATGATTTAAAAATTATTTTTATTTAATGCTTTCATAAATTCACACATTCGGTTTCGATTGTTAAGTACTCAACATTCGTCTTAACGCGAATTATATTGAGCTTTTTACCTCTTCTTTTATTCACTCCTTTCTAGTGGAATTTTTTTCCCTTCCATTATGTAAAAATCAACGCCATATATTTTATTCGTATATACGCATTTGTTTACATAACTATGTATGAAAAAGAAATTATCATATTTCATGCAGTCGTGTAACAAATTTTCACATGCAGGTGTTCGTAAAGTATCATGATAGTAGCATACCAAAGAATATGGCAAAAAAAGGAAAAAGACCAAAAAAAATTTAAAAAAAATTAAAGGAGGATATTTTATGTTTTTGTTTGTATGACTTGAAAGGGAGTGTTAAGCAAGAGATTAGAGTTTTTTCCTTGTGCGCCAGACTGTGTGCTTGAGAAATAAAATACAAAAAAAAAAAAAAATTAGATAACAAAAAACTATGCCTTAATATATTTTTTGGGTTTTTTTTAAGAAATTTAAATATTTTCCAAAAATATTATACTTTTAGTTAAGTTTTATAAAATTACTGATTAGAAATCGTTCACAAGTAAATGGGGTCCAATGTAAGGAACATCGGTAACAGTCGGTAAAAGTAAAGTTGTATTTTTTTTTTTTGGTGTTAGGATAACGATCGTAAATGGTGATAAGAAATAGAACAAATGAATCAAGACTGATTTTTGAGCTTCGAAACAAAACAGTATTTTTATAAAATACTTGTATTCTACTCTTGACGTGTAAGAGATATTGAGCGAATTTTAGCTCTATAAGCTCGTTGACTATTCCCTTTTTTTTTTGTCCAATTGTGCGAGCTTTTCACTTATTAGTTCACATTCGATTGTTGGAGTGTGTATAGCTGCTTTTCCCCTCATTCTTTCATTGATTTTTTCTTTCATCATTCAACTCACTTGTCTCCTCAGTCAGTCATTCCTTGATTGTTTATTCATAAATCGATGCTTTCGCTCCAGGTGTTCTTAAAATAAAATATAAAATATTTTAGTATTAAAAATATATAACGCGAACAATTATTACATTTACTGAATAACTGCAGTTGTCGAAGCGATGTGAATAATCCATGCACATTGCCTCGCCTGCAATTAAGTACAAATACAGATTTTATTATATTTAATCTAGACAATGAGTATCGAAGATGCATTCTTAACCGAATATAAATGACCGGTTGTTTTTTTTAAATTTTTTTTTCTATTATTCTGTTCACTTCCCTCTGAATAATATTCAGATACTTTCATTTGCATTTACACTTTGCCTGTCATGAATATCGGAAATTTATTTTTTTTTTAAAGCAAAATCATATAATGTCATCATATAACAAAAAAAAAAAAAAAAAAAAAAAAAAAAAATTAAAAAAAAAAACAAAATATATTTCTATTATATTTCTAAACTAACAAATCATAATTTCCTTTAACGGTGTTTTTATTTGTTTGGAAAATCATATTTTTATTAAGTGAATAACGTTTATTTGTTTTAAGTTTTTCATGTAGAGAACAAACACTTGACATTGTATTTATAGTTTATTCTAAGATACATCCATGCGTACATATTTGTATATCTCTGCATCTGTATGGGGAAGCATTCAATTGTGTTGAAGTAGTATAGGAAAGAAAAAAAAAGGAAAAAAAGAAACACAAAATATTTATATAATATTTATATATATATATATATATTTATATATATATATATATATACATATATATATAATATGTATATATGTATATGTATATGTGTGTTTACGTGCGTTTATATGCATTTGCATAGTTTGGGTTTCCTGTTTGTATAATATTTGTGTTTTTGCTTTCTTTCATTTTGTGTTCCTGTTTATGTATGTGTCTATGTATTTATCGTTGTGTGGCTTTTGTTTTTAATGGAAACACTTAAAAATAAACCTGCACCCGAGCACAAAGCATGCCAAGTGCATTTACAAAAACAACAACAAAAACATAACAAAAAAAAAAAAAATAAAAAATAAATAAAAAAAAAAAAAATTTTTAAAATAAAATAAAAAATAAAAAATAAATTAAAAAATAAACATTAAAACGAAAACCTAACAACAACAAAAATATTGCACTAGATTCTATTTTCAATTTCTATTGCGGCTGACAATAATGGCTTTTATTTTCCGCCTCAACTCAATAGAAATTTTACCCTTCGCATATCACTGAGTAGTTCAGTTTATAAGTGTATAAGTGTATATGCATGTGTCTATGGGCCACTGAGTTTTCAGGTTTCACACAATTGCTATACGGAACTGCATATTATACTTTTGCTATTACTACTGCTCTAACATAGTTTGGTGCGGTTTCAGTGTAGTCCTTCTATAACTCGAGCACATGACAATTCATTGGAACGTTTGTTTTACCTCATTCCGGCTATTGTACGCTCTTTCCTTTTGTTTGTATGGTCGTTTCGTATTTATATATATATATATATATATATATATATATATGTATATACATACATTTATATATATATTTTGTTAAAATCAAACACTTGTGTTTGATGATCACAATGATAATAGCATTGTTTTTATATCCTTGATAGTTTTCATTCTATCATTCAGGTAGCAAGAAAGAAATAATTATTTTCCGTGGGAAGTAAAGGTTTCCCTTTTTGGCCTCACTTCCATCGATAAATTGAAATTTAATTAAAATCAACATGAGATGTTGGTGTGAGATTTAATTTAGTTTTCTGATAAAAATGCGTTCATACTCTTAAGAGGTTATTAAGTGTAATTATATATATTCGCGATTAGGTGTACACATGTAATTTTCACGATTCTTTCTATTGAATTAAATTCAACTTGAAAATTTTCAATTTTCTTCGTTTCAATAAGCATTAATATCGCGCGAATAACTTTCTTTACCTTTTTCAATCTCTCTCCAAAAAAGAAAAAAAGCAAATACTTTTTTTTGCTCTACAATTGTAAAAAAAAAAAAAAATAAATAAATAAATAAAAAAATGATGCAGGCAGCTTTGATTAAATTATTAATTATGGTTTGCTAAGTTTAAACGAGGCGAAATGGGCACCGAGGACTATGCACGCAGTGGACGCCCCAAAGAGGCTTTTACCGACGAAAAACATCAAAAAAGTCCACAAAATACTTTCGGATAACCGTAAAGTGAAGTTGATTGAGATAGCTGAGACTCTAAAGATATCAAAGGAACGTGTTGGACATATCATGAATGAATATTTGGATATGCGAAAGCGGAAAAACGACCTCATTTGAAGAAGAAGAAAGTGTTGTTTCATCAAGACAGTGCGCCGTGTCAGAAATCAATGAAAACGACGGCAAAATTGCATGAATTGGGCTTTAAATTGCTTCCGCATCCAACGTATTCTCCACATCTGACCCTCAGCGACTTTTTCCTGTTCTCAGACCTCAAGAGAATGCTCGCTGGACAAAAATCTCGCGCCAAAAAATTTGCTTCACTAAATATGCTATAACTCCATACTAATAGTGCAACAGCTGTCAAATCTATACACGTGTCTTTTGAAGGTTAGGGCTAACTAAAAATCATATGGATTTATTACTAGTAGCGCTATCTATGTGTCAGCCTGCGAAATTTTCAGCCCACCTCTTAAATGCGACGATTGAAAGTAACCATATAGCAAGAAGTTTAAATCTGATTTCATGGCCGCTGCTAATATCATGACTATAAACGAATCACTAAATCACGAGACTAAGACTAAGCACAAGGCTTTTAATTTACATCATCATTACTAAAATAGGCGGCATCGGAGTTCTTATTCCGTTCGCTTGATTGCGAAATAGTAGAAACGTATAGATTGACCTGGTGCCCGTACTTAAATTCAGAATTAGAGTTGTTCGCTTAGAAATATTTCTGAAATTTGTAGCCAGATATTAATCTAAAAACAATTGTAGTCAGATATTAATCTAAAAAAAAAAAAAAAAAATCATTGAAGCAAACAATTAACTGAGTTTTAGAACTTTAGAACTGAGATTTAGAATTGAAAATTAAAATTTCAATTGCAATCATTGGTGTAATTAGAGACCATGATGCCTGATTAATTTTTGACAAATAATTAAGTAAAGATAAAGCGTAAGAAGAGAAATTAAGATGACAAATATGGAAAAGGAATATTTCTTGCGGCAATAAGAAAACGAAATCTCATATTTTTAATATAATTGAAAATAAGTTTAATTTATATATTTGTTATGTGTACACACACAAAAAATCAGGCGAGCACAAGAACAATCATTATTTTTTAGAAAAACCAAACAATGATAAGTTTTGTAATATTGATAAAGGAAATCGAGTGAGATAAATCTGAAAGACCCAAAAAAAGAAAAAACAAAAAGCAAAAAAAGAAAAAGAAAAAAGAATCAAAACAACTTCAAAGAAATTTTTACTCAAGTGGCTTTTAAGTATATTAAATTGTAAAACTAACACAAATGTAAACCTGATTTTTTTTTTAATTCATTCTATATACATATGCGATATTATCGACTAGAGATGCTCAGGGGGCTTTTTATGCGGTTTACTGACTTGAGTGCTGTTGCTTTGTATAGAATTTTTTTTTTTTTTATTATTTTTCTTTTCATTTTGTATCTAAACGCAGAAATATGATACTTTGAATGATGTGATTGTTAGATTTGATATACTGTTTACTTTCGCAATAATGTCACTTTATAGTTGATAATATATGTAATGTTATAAAAAAAAAAAGTATAGACGAAAGCAAGTTTGTTAATTTTGATAATTCATTTGTAAAATTTGTAGACAAAAAAAAAAAAAAATTAAGTATCGGTGTAAACCCATATATATAGAGGATGATCAAGTTAACAAATTTCGAAAAATTCGTTTGTTCGATCGGGTTAATGAAATTCTCAAAACATAGTAATGATAGTAATAATTGAAAAGGCAACTTTAAGCTTCTTTATGACTTATTGCTGATAGTAGAAACAAAAAATTAAAAAAAGCTAAAAAAAAAAGTCGAAAAAAGAAACGATAAAAAAGTTCAATAATTCGTTTTTTGATATTAAAATTTTTATAAGCTTAAAATTCAATATTAGTTTAAATCTCAATAATTTAATTTCTTCTTATTCTTATTAAGTTGGATTCAAAAATCAGTTAAATCGATCTATATATATTAAAATAAAAGAAAAAAATAAATAAATGAAATATTTTATTTTAATCTCTAAAATGATTAAGAGGAATAAACTATTAAATTAATTTTGATCAGATGAGAGTCTCTGCCATATGTACTTCATAGGAAACCAAAATATATTTATATAATAAATATATATGTTAAATAAATATTTATATAATAAATATATATATATATATATATATATATATGTTAATAAATACATTTTAGATTTTATCTTTATCTTATTGCTATTTTTTGTCTTTAAATAAAATATATAAAATATCTTTGTATTAATAATATTTAAATAAATAATTTTTCAACTTTAATAAATCTATTCAAAGACCTTAGAAACGGCCTTTACTCTCCACATAGATCATTTCTTCTAATGGTATATATATATATATATATATTATAGATTTTAAGTAACAAAAACATTCGTTCCATATCTAATATAATCTTTTTCTTCATTCTTCACCATAGTTATTTCAGAATTTTAACTTTGCACTACGTGCCTTTGAATGGTTTCAATAAATAAAGCGTTTGCTATAGTGTTTTGTTTTCTTTTGTATTCTCTGTTCTCTTATCATGAGAATTGCATGAAAAATCCTTGAGAAACACAATCTGTTTAATGGTTTCACATATTCTGGTGTTGTTTCTCTCTATTCCTTGCACAGAAAAACAAAAAAAAAGAAAAAAAATAACCGAATATACATAATGCTTAGTCGCTCAGTAATCTACATATATGACAAATTTCAATCACGTCTAAGCTTTGATTGAAAATATTTTCATATGAAAAAATGTGAAAAGAAATGCAGTTTTTTTTTTGTTTAAGCAAACGCCGGCAAGATTTTATCAGTCTCTCATATCCAATGTATTTCGCATAGTACTCACAAGTTCAGTTTCAGTTTGATGTAATGTGATAGGTATAGGGCCGCATTAACTGTCAATTTGTTTGCAACTGGAAGAAAAACGGATTAGAGTAAGCTATACTTAGCCGGCTATTCTTCCTTCTGTTTGCGTGTTTTTGTTTTTTTTTTTTGCTTTCTTTTATCCAGTAACTTGTACGGTTTTTTTTTTCTTTCTCTTAATTCTTCATACTTGGTTTTCGAAGAATGATCTCTTTTTGTCCACTAATTGTGCAAGCCACTACTTATCTGTATGACAGTTCGTATCGCCAGCACTATCTATCTATTGTGTATATATTTTAGTATCGGTATATCTAAGTGTAGTTTTATTTTTTTAAAACCTTTTGCTCTTGACAGAAAGATAAACTTCTTTATATTAGTTTTCTTACTGTTTGTCTATGCCTCAGTCAAGTCATTTATTGTTTATTGATCCCCTGCCCCAGTCTTCATACTTTTTGCGTTATTTAGTGTTGGAATTTTGAATATTTCAAAAATATAGACAGAAATTTCATCCGTATAGTTAGTGGATATTTACAAATCACAAACTTCGCCTATCAATTCAAGAAAATTGAAAAATTTTAAATATTTTGTGGTCAATAATTCACATCTAATTATCTAATCAGATATATATCTAAAATATTAAGCAATTTCATTATGAATTCTGAAGTAAAATATAGTCTAGATTGTGACTTAGTAAAACGTCCCGTATTAACATACGTATGTTCGCTTAATGTAGATGGTTATGTGAGAGTCACTCTAAGGCGAGTATAACTTCGTTTTTTTTTTGTTTTTGTCGCTTTTAAGTTGAAAAACATTTTTTTTTTTAAAGAATTTTTTAATTTAACGCTCAATATGATTTTGAGTTAGCTTAAATTTTTACTACAGTTCATTGTTGTTGTTGTTGTTGTTGTTGTAATGTTATTTTTTCAATTTCTATTTATATAATGATTCTTTAAAATTTTTGGTTGTAGTTGTCTTTATTTCGTGTTTGTTTTGCTTCACATTCCGTTTTACTATTTTCACTATAATTTGCACTTTGCAGCTGTTTATTTTGCTGCATCAAGTATAGCAGTAGTAGTTCACTGTTAACTTAAGATTTCGCTTCTAAGATTAATGATTATGTAAATTGAGTGGTCTGTGAACTCTTTGCATTAGTTTTTCTTAAGCACAAACATACAAATACAAGCTTATTTGCAATTCTTATGCATATATCGGATCATATTGTTGTTAGTGCTTTCTGGTTAATGCAGAGAGTTGATGAAAATACGATGACGCTCCCTCTCTCTCTCGTGCATAATGCTTGACAATAACAACACAACATGCCATGCAATATGAAAGAGTTAGAATTTGTAACACTATTGTGTTATACAATATTTTTTCAGTTAACCCATTTCTCGTTTCGTTTAAACGTTTATATAGCTTTAGGCTTAGACACGTATGCATAATGTACATGCCAGCAGCAGTATTCGCGTATACGTTTGTATCTTTTTTGCCCGGCACTATAAAATTGTTTGATATGTTAAAACTATAACAAATGCGAATTGCTAAGACATGCATTGGGTGGAGATTTTGACAACTTTAATTATATACCAGCAAAGAAAGTAAAAAAAAAAAAAAATTGAAATAATTAACTTCAGTTGAAACTGAGTTTTAAGTAATGAATTCACAAACAAGCTTAAGTATTTTGAATATTTTCAATATTTTAAATTTAAAAAAAAAAGTTTTTTATTTAATTTTGGGTCTCCTCACGTTTGCAATAATTTTAAATTTTATCAATTTTTTTTTCTAAAACAAGTTTGAAAATTATCTAGCGATAAGATACCTTTGTCATCTTAGATTAAGAATTAAAATTTCGATTGAAATCACTGTTCATACAGGAAATTGTGAACCATATAAAAAATAAACGAAATGATAATACGTAGAAAGAGAGTATGATAAACAATGTTATGCAGTAAAGTAAAAGTCTCATCGAAAGTTAATACTTTGAAGAATGAGCTCTATTCAGACGATCTCGATTCTAGAAATGTTTATCTTTTGACGTAATTTTTGATGATTTGTCTGCACATAGCGGGCAATTATTATCCCATAACTTGTCGTGTGTTCTAAGTTTGAGGATTTGTTTGCATAAACTCGATCCTTTGCGTAACTGAACAAAAAAAAAAAATATCAGGCGATGGGAAGCCGTACAATCTTTGGGGACAGTTCGCCAAACCGTGAAATTGCACGTCACGAATTAATGCCAAACTGGAGTGTGTACTATGACTCGTTGTACTCTCCTCTTGAAACCGTACATCTTTAATATAGATATGTTCGATTTTACGTCCAAAAAAATGAGTAACAATGTGGATATGGCGATTAGAATTCTGTGCGCGCCGTGTAATGGATAAATTTGAATCTTCTGCGACACTTTCACTACTAGCAGTAGTATTTCTGGCGCGTGTCGACGATATGTGGGTCTTAACAAATCTGTTACAGTTACAGTTCTTTTAAATTTCTTTTCGGGGCGCTAAGTTTGACTACTATCGCGATCATAATCTGCTCGTAATGCATGAAACGTAGCTATTACTGAAATAGCATTTTTGTAGTAAGTTCTTTCATCTAGCGATTGTTAAACGATCCATAATGTAAAATGACAAACTTCAGGCTAAATATGTGAAGACCTGGACGACTGTTTTTTTTAACATATTTTAGTGAAATAGAGTGGTAAAATCCAGGCCACGGAATGTATGACCGTATATATATACATGTATAATAATTATCTTGATTAAGTAGAGAATAAACATATTGCGAAATTCTACTTTACTCAGCAATATGATGCAATCGGTCCAAATATTTTAATGCACGATTTATTAAGATCCCAAAAAAATACGCTTTAGTTTTTGTAACAAGTTAATTATCATGATCCAAATCATTTTTCTTGAAAATATCGCTGGGAATTACAACTGGAGAATACGATGAATGGAGCAGCAATTCGTACTTTAATTTATACAACTTTGTCAGTGCTTCGAATCAGCAACATCCTGTTCTTTTGTGAGTAAATACGCTATCCATTTGTGTGTGTGTGTGTGTGGAAAACATTTTTTTATGCCCAAAACTTCGAGATGGAATAGTGAACACATTGGTTTTAAATATCTTTAGAACACTAACCATCTCCTGCAACTTCACATTTCGATTAATTCTCAGATAATTTTGCGAATAATTTTCAAATTTTTTTTATGTTTTCTGAAGTAAACATGTTTCCTAAGATCCACTGAAGTTGTATATGATCGGTGCAGGTACGATCTCGTTAAAAGTGATCAAACATCGTTAATATTTTATTTTCGATAGAAAATAATTGTCATAAGACTTTTCAAGGCAACGATTAGTATGAACCGTATTTTTTTGCCGCCAAAAAGTAATGTGTAATCGAATATCTAAAATTTCGATTTTGTCCGCGACAATAAAATTTATATAGCTTAGAAATAAATGATCGAAATAACCCCATCGTTTGCGGGTTGACCCTGAAATTATGATTTTTTTTTGTCAAAGACGACATCTATGTGTTATCTCCGACAATTTTTGATCGATGTATTATAGATTACAAATTCTTTTTAAAAGCGAAAAAGGTAGATCGTTTGTTAAATTCACAAATTTCAGAAAAAAATAAAAAAAAATAAATGTGTGTGTGAATTGTAACATATAGTTATTTTTATGGCCGCCTTCCAATCAAATATACTAGATTTGTGCTTCCGTTTGAAACATTAGCACAGAGACTTCAAAAAATTAAAATCATTCTCGATCACTATAAAATTCGTAGCTTATTTCTCTGTCCGTCCGTTCGTTCGTCTGTCAGTTACCTTTTTCCTGGGGCTGCTAATGGTCACAAAAGTTGATATAAAAATTGCGCTAATATTTGTTCTATATCCCGTTAATTAATGATCGCAAATCAAATCTGAAAATGGACTGAATTCGATCATTCGGTTTAAAATATCTGAAAACCTATAACTTCCGGTATATATGGCATAAAATGCATTAATCTAAAAATAGTTATAAGGCAAAGAGTAAAAAATCAAAATAAAAATTATCTCGATCGACTATCTGACATGCTTAACATACATTTAATAAAATATTTCGTAATCATGATCTATTAGTTTGAGGTGGCGGGTACAAAAGATTCGATTGACGTCGAATACGACTTATTTGTTCCGCATAGCTTTATATAATTGTATTCGTGTAAAACATGAAATACCCGCACTTTGCTAACCATGTAACCTCAAAATATAAAAAGATTTCATTTCTATAGATTTATCGTTGATCTATAGAAATGTATTACATTTTTCACACTGTTTGTGGCAATTGAGTGAACTTTGAAATGATGCATGATTTCACCTGAGTTTTTCGAGTTTTTCTTTGTCATAGTACTGTTACATCGCGTAGAGAGTGATGCAAATATCTTAAGGTGTTCCTAGTAAACTCGTATCGGAGGACTGATGTCGACTAACTTTAAGGACTAATGAAGGCATTGATTGCTGTTGGAAGTAAATTTATACGGTAAGTATGAATAGACATAATATATGCATAAATGAGTGTGTACTTAATTGACGGTTTAAGTTAAGAAATTTTGCTTCATCTGACAGTGATGAGTATACACGATTCGTTCTTTAAGGAGAATTAAGTTTTCGATAGTTTTGTCGTTTTAATTTACAAACATACATTTGTTCATATACATATACATATGTATATATGGAAATATACATATATACATGCATGAATATGTCCACATGGCATATATATGTACATTTATACAACCACACATGATTGCATATCATGTCATATGGGGTTATGCTCACATAACGTGTGCTTGTGTTATTGACTTTTGCTGACTTTCTGCATATTTCTCTCTTTTGTTGTTGACTATATTTGGATTTTCTGGTATTTCTTCGTTTTTTTCTTTCTTTTGCTTCTTTTTTTTTCTACCTAAACCAAATTCAAACAAGAATCAACAGGAGTTTATCGTATAAAGCTATCAAGAGTATTAAATGTTGAAATAAAAACGTATATGCTGATGTTTGAGTGTTATGCGCATTTATGTGTGTGTGTATGTCACAGAAAAGGTTGTAAGACTATGAAATAGTCATGATGTTGATATGTCCTTCTATGACATGTGGTTCTAGACACATCAAGTGGTGCTTTCATTTTGGTACACTTAATGCATTTAAGTTTCAAATAATTTAAATTTTATACAAAACGAATGTCTAAGAACAAGACTTGAATAGAAGAATTGAATTCGAATTTAAAGTAATTACAATTGTTTTTTTTACAAGTAATGAAATAAAGAAAAAAGGAACTGATATGTGTTTATAATTTTCATTTGTGTGACATAATTAAAAAACATCTCGAAAAATTTTATAAAATCTACTGAGTTAGAGAAGTCTCTTCATAGGTTAGCAGCTAATTAAATAATGAGTAAAGAACTATGATTCGTTTTAAAACAAATCTTGAAGACACTTCATTTTTCATATTTTTTCTAGAAAGTACACAAGGCTTGTAAGTGAGGATAGACGCATATAGTTAAATGATGTGAAAATCTTGCATGTGTCAGTGAGTACATACGGCTTGGGAACTTTCCAGTGCTTATTACAGTAGTTAGCGCGGATACTGAATTATTTACTCTATTCCTACTTTTTTTTGGGGGCAAATGTAATGAAATGTTCTGCTAAAGGGATTGTTTTTTATTGATTTGTCGGTAATACTGTCATACTAATCTATCAGTTGGTGCTGAGAAATATTTGTGTCAAGTTTTAGGTAAATCTGCTATGGACACTAAATTACACTTTTTTTCCTATTGTGGGTGTATTTATAGGCAAATTACGTAATTTCAAAAATCATTTGCGTCCGTTAACCGTCATCAGGTCTTTATATAAATTACTTTAGAATTATTCTGTTAAACAAATTTGCTTAATTCAACAGTTTATGAGATTTCCAATATACCTTATCGCTCTTTACAAAACTCCCTATAGAGAATAGAAGGTATCCACTGTTATAAATTTAACGTACCGTGCGTAGCTCACTTTTTTATATCCACTAACCGAACTTGATTCATGTTGTCATTTTGTTTGTAATGCCCAGAAGAAAACTTTAGAGATCTCAACAAAGTATATATATATATTCACGATCGCAATCAAATTTAGAATGGATTTAAGCATCTCCCATCCATCTGTCTGACTGCCCTTCTTTCGGTCTGTCCGTCTGTCCCTCTGTCTATCCCTCCGTCTGTCCCTCCGTCCGTTCTTCCGTCTATCTCTTCATTTATCCCTCCGCTTGTCCCTCTTTCTATCCATCCGTCTGTTTCTCCGTCTATCCCTCCGTCTGTCTCTCCGTCTGTCTCTCCGTCTATTCTTCCGTCTGTCCCTATGCGTGTCTCTCCGGCTTTCCCTCCGTCTGTCTATCCCTCCGTCTGTCCCTCCGTCCGTTCTTCCGTCTATCTCTTCATTTATCCCTCCGCTTGTCCCTCTTTCTATCCATCCGTCTGTTTCTCCGTCTATCCCTCCGTCTGTCTCTCCGTCTGTCTCTCCGTCTATTCTTCCGTCTGTCCCTATGCGTGTCTCTCCGGCTTTCCCTCCGTCTGTCTATCCCTCCGTCTGTCCCTCCGTCCGTTCTTCCGTCTATCTCTTCATTTATCCCTCCGCTTGTCCCTCTTTCTATCCATCCGTCTGTTTCTCCGTCTATCCCTCCGTCTGTCTCTCCGTCTATTCCTCCGTCTGCCCTGGCCGCAAAAATGTAAATATTGGCTTCAAATTTAGTGGAAGTATTGAAAATTTACAAAACCGGTCAAAGGACACGCTCGCTGTACAGACAAATGTGATGTCCTGGATGATAGTCTTGTTTTAGATGTGTTACTAAAACTAGGTTCACCAAATCTAAACCACGAAATGGATAACATTATGTATTGAAATTAATATTTATTTTTTTTTTTGTATATCCCAAGAAAAGTATTTTCGACAAACCCCTCCGCTCCTTGTTTACGAATTTTACGAATATTATAATTTATTATTTCGTAAAGAAATTTCAATTAATTCCATTTTTATATTTTATTTGCTAAAATTTTTACCGTTTATTGAATTAATAATAAATTTTTTCTATAATATATATGTGTATATGCATATATGTATATATATAGGACTATTTCTTAATATTGATGTAAAAACAATTCAGCAGACACACAGAAGCATTATTCCATTACAAGATGTCTTTAACATATATTGTTAAACAAATGATGATGACAATGCCTGAAGATGATAATTGTATAGAAGGTTAGGATAGAGGTTTGACATTTAGAGGTAGACAAAACGCTTGTTTGAAATACGTGCAATAACTCTGTAAATATTTAAATGATTAGTTACGCGAAAGTACGTATAAGTACGTGTAAAAACGTTTACGTTAAAAGTAATTGAAAATAACAATAACAACATAAGTCGAAACGAGACTATATCTCATTATTTAACAAAGCATCTTAAGTTTACTTATGTTTCTCATACAAAAACACGCTGGAAGCTTATTAATTGGCAAAGAATTCCTTTTAAATATTATATAGAGAGAAATAAGAAAATTCTTTTACGTATCCCTGTGTATATGCAATTTAACTAAACATTGTTGACAGGTAAATAGGATAATTGAAGCGTTTTCTGTTTATGAAGCGTAAGTGTGCGTATGTGCATTTTTCTGTAAATACCGTTTACGGGCATAGTATATAAGTAAAACCTTATAAGTTTCCTTACTATTATTTGATATATTTCGCTTCGAAAATAATTTATGTTTATTAGGGATATATTTTACATAAGCAGATTTGTCTCTTATCTAAAATTTTTTCAAATGATTTATTTGCGTTTTATAACTGCAGGTTATGAAATACACATAAATTAGAGAAGACTTAAATCTCTAAAAGATTTTACACAATAATTGTTAAAGAAAGTTTCTTTAAAGAAAATTGCATTTCAAAATTTTACTTTATGTTGCTATTTTGCTTTTAATCTTTACTGTTTTTTTTCTTCTTCATTGTGTATATAGTCAAAAAAAAAAAAAAATTTCGTGCCTTGATAAAAATTAAGTACAATTTTTATTTTCAATGGGTTTTTTTTGCAAAATAATATGAAGAAACCACATGAGCTTCTACTATGTGCCCGAGAACATAGTTTTCTCTCTCACATATGTACCCATAATTATGAAAGCAGTTTAAGTCAAAAATTTAAAAAAAAAAATTAATTTATCAATTTATTTTAATTTAAGTTAGACTAATTTAATGTAATTTTTACGATGTCGTCAACAATTAACCATTAGATACTGTTGTCGTAATATCAATATTATATGGAATTCATTTAGTGTTAATCATGGAAGTGGTGTAAGTCAAACTTGAGTTTCCATTATTTCCATGATGGCAATGTCAAGATGTATGCATGGGATGAAACTGCAGACTCAAGAAGTGCACCGGAAGTCGTATCATTCATTTTAATGTACATGGAGAATATAACTACTGAGAAAGATGTAATAGTTTATGGTGATGCTTAGTGATGCTTCAGTTCAGTACCATTGAATTGCTTAGTTTTACTAAAATTTTTGATTATCATTTACACACGAATATATACAATTTATGCGCACATATTATATTTGAAAAAAATTGTACTTTTCGTTGAAATATATAAACATGTTTAGGATCAGTTTAACGAATATTTAATAATAGAATAAAAATTTTGTTTAATCATAATTAAAACCAGAGCGAGAAATATGTTCATTATACAAGACTACGAGCAGCCTACAGCAGCATCGTATAGAAGTTTTCAAGTGCGTAAGTTTTAATATATTCTTATTTTATTTTTTTTTTTTTTTGCTCTCCCTACTAAGCAGTAGTTTGTGGCCAGCACTTGACATTTGTTGATAAATGACTGTTTATCATTATTACCGACGGACACTGAATGTTATGCACTTATACACAAGAGCTTGCAAATGCAAACACATGTAACTTCATATAAGCATGTGCGAATGAACATAATGCACATTATCAGAGATGTCAGCCAAAATGTGCATAACGAAACTTTACCCAGTGTATTCGCAAAATTTTCAAAGCAAAACAAAATTTGAAAAAGCGGTAAAATTTTATGATGCATAAATGAATGAACGAATGAATAGACGAACTGACTGACCTCACCATATTTCAGTAAATGTTCTAACATAGCATAGCGAGAATGGAACTTTGCATTAAAATTATTAACTTAAGTCAGTTTTCGGATCGTTAAAGGATTTCACGATGCACACATAGATAGATATAAGAGACAGAAATGAAAAAGAGACAGAAATGAAAAAGAACACGTTATGGATTATGGTGGATTGTTGCAAGTTCTTTCCTTTTGGATTTCTTCATGAGCTTGTGACAGAAATAAAGTAAATTTGAAGAAGCAGCTTTAATGGTTAATACATTTTCTTTGCATTTTTTTTTATCGTCTTAAATATCCCTCAAAATGTCCAGGAATAATAATATGTGAAAGTTTTTAAGGCGGCTATGATTATCATATAATATGATTCAAATGTTTACAACTTTTTTTTAAGAAGTCATTACTACTACAAATAATACACAAAATTTCCAGTACTTGAGTTTTTTTTCTTTCAAGACTATGTTTTCCGAGCTGGCTGTACAATCTATTGATTTCAACTTTAGATTTATAATAATATTTTCTTGTTGAACCCAAACGATTTTATAGGCGAGTATTAGAAGATTTTCCAAAAAATGAACAGTTTTCTACGAGATACCTTTCACTATTTCTTTGAAATCATCGATCTCATATGCCGAAGATAGTCTCAGATATTCCTAATTGACGAAAGAGTGCCCAACGACCTCAATATTGTTTGGCATCCGCCTAATATGGGCTGCGTTCTACTTACGTATAGATGCATTCAGAGTAAGACATAAAAGAAATTTGTCTGCCAATCATTTCGTGTACTAGAATTAATTGGCTTCCCACTCACCTGTCCTGAACACCCTATCGCCGCTCATCTTTTTTTAATCGTATTATTCGTTTCAGTCTTAATTCTTTCAGACGGATTGACTTCAATTACCTTATGTTTCATTATCAAATTTGTCGTTAATTTCCAAAAGTCAAAAATTTTATACAATACCACCTAAATGTCCTCAACGGGACATTTTACAGGACTGTATACTTTTGGGGTTGTTTCCGTTGACATATCTTCACATAGCGGGCAACAGCTCGGTCGTAGCTTGACGGATATTCGTTTTCAAAGCATCAAGAGTTTGAGAATTATTTGCATAAATCCGAATCTTTGCGTAACCTTACAAAAGAAAGTCCAGCAATGAGAAATCGTAAGATCTTGGGGGAGGGGGTGGGCAATACACATCACAAAATACGAAATTACACGTCCGGGAAATTTCTCGCGCAATAATGTCAAAACGGAGTGCATTGTGTGGCGCCGTCCAGTTGAAATCACGGATCTACAAGATCCGTATTTTTAATTTCACGTGAGAAAAATTTGTAATAACGTGGCTATGTCGCTCAGAGTGCCATGTACATGTAATGGATCAGGTTTGATTTTCACTAACCACAACAAGATTTTCCGTTGAACGTGAACTTGAATAATGTATAAGCCTTAAGAGATCTGTTATCTGATTTAGTTTCTCAAACTTTACACATTTTTGTCTATAGTGCGATCAGATGAACAATTATGTCGACCATCATTTTTTTGCAAAGCACGAAAATGTACTTACAACAGAATTAGTATTTTTGTAGTAATTTTCAGTAAATTTTAATACATTCAGTGTTTATTAAGTGATTCATATTGCAAAATGGCAAACGTTACACAAAACATGTGATGCCCTAGATGGTAGTTCTGTTTTACACAAGCTATTGAAATAATGCCACCAAATCCAAACCATAAATTCGATGGCTATATATAAGTGCATAAGTCTTCTACGTATGTAATGTTAGAAAATAGTCGGTTTTACTTAAAGGCGTCAAAAGAAAATATTACAATCACTATAACAATGATTGATTATCTCTATGATATGCTTTTTGAAATAAATGGGGTTAATTTACTTAAGGTCATCAATTTTTCAAATATCACAACTGCACATTATTCTAGTTGATTATCTTTAATCTTCGGTAAAAGACTTCACTTTGGCGAAGAAAAGCAATCATTGCATTGTAAGGCTTACATAAGTAGGTTCGCAGTGTCCAAATCGAAAAATTTCCACCGTACACTGTTGGAACATTCAAGAAAAAAAACTGATGTTCATTTGATATTTTCATTAAATAGAGCTTTTCTGGGAATCATTTCAAAGATATAAATGATGGTCAAATTAGGCGGAATCTTCACGCAAAATTTAATTATTCCTTTAGTCATACCGCTATCTAAGTGTAATATAATTAAATATATGTATGATATACCAAGAGATGTTTGTTGTTTACTAATAGAGTAACTGATTTTCGTATAGTTGATAAGCTAGATCAGACCTAAAATGGATAACTATAATGTTTCCATCAAGTCGAATGGATCTTGTATATAAAAAGGTTTTTAGCATAATAATACGCAATTGATAATTCTAAGGTGTTGGTATAAAGCTGTGTGCGTAACCGTTTTTCCTTTTTTTGCTGAAACAAACATCGTAAACCTGTTGCATGTAAATTTGCTTCAACAGCACGCTGCTAGATGTAAAGTTTTGTTCACGACAGATTCGCCGAAAGTCTTTGCGCCTAAGCGCTTTTTTAATTATGTTTCCCCCCTTGATTCTCACACTTGTTAATTTTGTTCGATTCACGTTTCTTTTTATAACACAACAACAACAACAACACCAACAACATAAATATCAATTATTTTTGTTTTTTTTTCCTTTTTGTAGAATTTCCCATTAATTGCTATTTTGAAAGAAAGAAAAGTGGAAGAAGCAACACACACACATTTCTAATTTTCACTTTAAATTAATAAACATAAATTAATTCTAAACACGACTTTTGCAATTTACAACTCACACACTTTATAACACATGTACCAATATATATATATGAAATCTTCAAACATATACATCGTTTTATTGCCCACCTTTCTTGCTTAAGACGACGTTAGGTTTGCATGTTTCACTTTCGTTTTGAGAATGTTTCAACGTTTAGTACTTAAAATGCTTTTAATTTTTACAACACAGATTTCGTGACGTTTAAAAAACGCCTTCTCCACCCGACTAAACAACCAAACAACTTATTACCATTAAAGCACGCTTTACTGCTGTTGTCTGAACTTTAACTTTGCCTTGTATACTACTATGAATGTGTATTGTTTGCCCGAGCGCCATTAGATTTAAAGAAAACGCTTTGTAACAAAGTTTTCTGCCAAAAAACTGTTCATTTCCCTTTCGGTGTTATCGTTGTTTCCGCTGTTGCGCTAATAACTCAATGCCGGAAAAGTTACCAGTAAATGCTTTAACTTCATGGCACAAGACCAACAAACAACATTCAGTATGAGTTAAAACATTACTTAAAAAAAAAAAAACAAAAAAAAAAAATTGTAATGGCTGAATAGTAAATTAATGGTAGAGTTCATTATATAAAATGTTGTTCTTTTTGCTTTCTTTCCAATTTTGAAGTTCAAGTCTTTTGTGTGGAAAATTTTGTTGAATAATTTTGAAACAAAATTTATTCATAAATATGAAGCATTTTGACTACAATAATATGTTTAAAGGGCCTTTTTATTTATAAAATAATTTTCAAAGTTATAAAAACTTTATAAAAGATTTTCATATTAAGAGTAAAACGGCAGTATTTTATCTGATTCTTTTCATAATATTAAAGCAGTGTTGATGTTGAAAAGGCGATGATGAAGCATTAAAATAAAAAAGAATTTTTGGTAAAAAAAATGGAAGTTTCTTCTTATCTGTAGCAATGAGCAGAGCACTTTGATTGTTATATAATATATATTGATCAATCTATGATGTTGAGTGAATGGAAAGGAACGGTTAAAATCTTAGTTAACAGTTGTTAAACCTAGAAGAACTAACTAAACCTTATCTATAAAGAGTCTAAATTATATAAGAAACAAGTAAGAAAATTATATTCGGCGAATCGATACTTTTATACCCACCAACTTTTTCTTAAAAAAAAGTATAGGGAGAATTAAAGTTTAATAGGTGGTCGTGGCAGATTATCGCTAATTTTGTGGAATACTGTGGAAACGGGAATATTTAGCACATACATTGCACAGACGGACGGACGGACAGATGGACGAACGGACAGACATATAGACAGACGGACACACAGACAGATAGACAGACGGACAAACAGACAGACAGATAGACGAACATGCTTAACTCGATTCTAAATTTGTTACGGATCAAGACCATATGTACTTGGTGGGGTCTTCGAAATTTCTCATCGGCCATTACAAAGAAAATGATAAAATGAATATACACCTCTCACTCACCTTTGGTAGTGGGTATAAAAATGCAGACACAATGGTTAATAATGCAATGCGTAATATTTGATCCAAATCTTAGTCAGAACTACGTTTTATTTCACAGTTTATTGCAAAACTATAAAGTGGATGTATGTTATATGTAAAATTGTGTATTGAAACTTTTAGCTTAAAGTGTTTTTTAATCGTCTGATAATAGCTACCTAACATCATTCGTTTGGTTTATCAACTACTAAGATTGGAAATAATAAGCTTTTGCTATTAACCGTTAACTTTTTCTTTTCAGTGAGTAGTCAAAAAAATTCGTAATCAATTTTCTCTTTTCCTTCACTTCCATCTATAAAGGATGTACGTACACGTACGTTCTTTGTCTTTTTACTATTTTATTAGTAAGTTCTTTTTGTTATGGGCGAGCCATCTCTTTTCAATGGAAAATTGACTACAACTAGTTTCACCTATTTTGACAAAGAGATACGTATGCATCGGATGAAATAAGAAAATAAATTATAGGTAAACTTATTTTTGTGCGATAGATAGAGACTGCAAGAAACAGACAGTAACAAACAAAAATGTTTTGAAACTTCATAAATAGCTATAACAATTAATATCTCATAACATATTGGAGACGATTTATTTTATGTGTTGGCGAGGAGGATTCGCATAAGGAAAATTTTCCTTAAAAAACAATGTCAAAGCTTTACGAAGTAGCGAGAAAGTGTTTTCAAAAAAAAAACACAAAATAATTAAACATGTAAAAACATTATAGTCGGCCTATTTCGATCATTGAATACCCTACACCACTTTGCTTTTTAATACGATTGTTCGCTTGCTATCGTGGCAAAATATGAAAAATTGTAAATATATTGCGGTGTTGTTCAAAAAATATGTTAGATATCCGTGATCTGAATTTGATATAGTTAATTTCTATGTCAAATTAGTGACTATTAGAGACTCATTTGAATTATAAAACATTAACATGTAAGCAAATTATATTCAGCTGTGCCGAAACTCTCATACCCACCATTTTTAGCTTCAAAAGGTTCAATTTCGACAGATTATGGTATTGGGTAGGCCTATTTTTGTGGATTATGGTGGAAATTTTTTTGGGGTGATTTGTGAATAGTATAGAATAGCTATACGCACAGAAAGCGGGGATAGTTTCGGTTTATGTTATGCTATAGGCGTCCCCTTTGGTTAGACCTATTTTTAATACCACTGTAGGTGCATGAACTTTCAATATTTGATTTGATCCAGACACCGGATATTTGGATATGCGAAAGCTTTATTCAAAGTGGTTGCCGCGCGAACTTACAATCGACCAAAAACAACAATGAATTGATGATTCTAAGCAGTGTTTGAAGCTTTTCAATCGTAATAAACCCGAATTTTTGCATCGATATGTGACAATGGTTGAAACATGGCTCCATTATTTCATACCGGAGTCCAATCGACGGTCAGGCGAGTGGACTTTTTCGTTTATTTTGAGGCTAAAGACAAATCGTACTATAAAAATGATATCGAAAAATTGTATGACCGCTATAATCAATGTATCGCCCTCGAAGGCACCTATATTAAATAATAAAATCAAATTCTATCAAGAAAAAGAATTTTTCTATGTTAGCCTATGAACCTTTCAGCCCATCTGATAGTTACGAACGGTAGACTACAGAGATTAATCTTAATAATTGCATATTCTGCGGAAGCACCAAAAATTCACTAACAGCATACATTACGCACCAAGAAAAAAACCCATTTGTTGAATGCTATTTGGATGAAATACTCGAAGTTAGTTTACATGTTTATAAATTTTTGTGAATCAGTTAACTACGGAGGGTATATATAGATCTCATAGCGGTATCTTTCTCCTTCTGTATACACCTATCAAAAGTCATGGATATTCAAATTAACAACACTCAACTCTTCATTTCAGTAAATGAGGCAAATTAATAGGAGGCTCTAAGAAAATATGAGATGTCATTAGAAACTACAGTAAATAGCCTTAAAAAAAAGGGCGATCGAAGAAGTATCGCTTTGTAAGATATCGTATCAAACATTCAATGATATGTACAGCAAAACAATGCGAAATTGTTAGAAACTTTCGAATTAAGGTTCGAGCTTATAAAGAATTCACGGAAGTAGAGTATTGTTTACAACCAACATTACAACAATCGAGATTGAATGCCCTAAAAATGAAAAAAAAAATTTTTTTTTTTTTGCTTAGTTGAAATAACGCTAATCATTCATACAATAAATCAATATTTTGTTTCAATTCACCTTAAATACCTTAATGCATAGCTTTTGTGCATTAAAAGCACAAAAGATGTATAAAAAAAAAAAATAAAAAGAAATTCAATGATGGCATTATACCAACAAGGAAAGGCAAAAAAAAAAGAAGAAAAGGAAAAACTTTACGCTTGACGCTCCACACACAAAGTTTGAGAAATTGAATAAAATCAAAGCAAAAAATAATAATAAAAAAAAAAAATGAAGGAGAAAAATTCACTTTTTTATTGATTTCAGGGACGTTGCGGTAAGGATGCCACAACAGAATGCTTCATCAAGCAACAGCAGCACTAACAACGGCTGCATTAACAGCAAGAGCAGCAGCTAAAAGAAATTGTAATTAAAAATCTTAAGATTGGCATAAAAGTTTCTAACAAAATTTCAACAATTTTCTACCCGGGAAACCAGATTGCAAATAAATTTTCTTAAAAAGTATTAAATTTTAGTAAAAATAAAAAAAAAATAAATAAAAAAGGAAAATTGAGAGACGGGAAAAAATCTATAGCAACCATGAAAACCTCTAGAAAACCGATTCAGAGATACACCAGATATATGAAGAAAGGAAAGCTTTGCCCTTTTCTTTTTTCTCTTTTTTTTTGTTTTTTTTTTCTGTTTTTGCTTTTCTTTTTTTTTTTTTTTGGTTGTTTGTAAAAGCAGTTAATTTTCTATATATAAATTATTACGTAGAAATTTATTACGTAGAAAATATAACAAGAACACCAAAGCATAAGTGGAGGGGAAAAACCCGACAACTAAACTATAAAACTTTCAACAAGTTTTAAATTTTTATTTTTTTTAATTTTTTTTATTTCTTTACTGTGTTTAGCTAGGGGAATGTTGTAAAGGATGTTGTTGCTGAGAAATTGGAACGGAAGCAAATATTTGTTAAATCTTCTGCACTCAAGTGATAAAGTGAGAAAATTAATCACAGACATTTTCGTATTAAAGAAAAAAAAAAAAAAGCAAGACAAGAAAAGCAGAAGAAAAACGCGACTGTTGACGACAAAATGACATTTCCATATATTTATAGTAATTTTTGGTTTAAAAATCGATACTATTTTTTAGTATGATCTTCTTTTTAAAGAGTAACATAGTTAGTTACCCTGAGATAAAATTACGTCAGTTTTTAAGAGACGAATTTTTGTTTTTTTTTTGAAGGTTATTAGAAGTTAATGATAGTAAGTTTCCTACGTAGCGTGTTTGCCAGTTACAATTTTTTCTTTTTTTTTGCTTGAACAAACGTTGAAAATTTACAATGGAAATATAATTGGATTTAAAATAACGCGTTTTACTTTTTATCTTACAGTGGAAGGGCCTGAAGAATACAGACGAGAAAAGGCTGATTTACAATATATTTGAGAGATCAAGCGAGGTAATTGCTTGTTCTCTTAACAAGTGTTCAAATCAGTCTATCAGCTCAAATTCGATGTTCTTAAGTTCAAGAATTAAATTTTTAAAACAACAACATTTTCGTATATAATGTTGAGAAATTTTTGATTCTTTTAAAATTTAGTTAACACGATACACGTATTAAATTATTTTATAGAAAGTTTTTTTTTTGATTTTTAAAATTGTTTCATAAATTTTTAGCTTATTTGGCAAAATTTATCTAATGGAAATATATTCATATCATTTTTTTTTTTTGCTTTCCTAGTATTAGATCCTTAGGTATTTTAACAACTGCTCTATATCGGCTGTTTATCGGGCCGAAGTTATTACAACAGCAATCATTCAGGTAACGGAATTTTTCATTACCTTCTTAACAATTGAAATTGAAAAATTCAAATTTTTGAAGATAATAAAAAGGCATTACCGTTCACAATTTTATCGTTTATCGTAAGCACGTAAGCATAAATAATGTCTGTGTAATAATAAAAATACGTTCTACGCAAATTAATCAAATTTGATTTGATTTACGATATTGCAGCTAATTTTAGATTAACAAGGGCAGGCAGATTAACTTGAATTTGTCAATTTGATCGAGGATATATGTCGATCTTACGATCTTTATAAAATCTTTATTTAAAATAGCGTAAATAATTTTTTTCTACTTGGCATCACTGGCTTCTTTACATATTAAAACAGTTACTGGTGAATGAGGACTGATTAAGCAAATTAACATAATATACGTGGAAATTTTTATAGATCTGTGGTCTGCTTTAGCTTATGACTTTAATGAGCAAAAAGCCCACCGTCGAAAGTGAGGGATGTATACAGTTTGTCATTTAGTTTGCAATGCTCCAAAGGAAACACCACAAATTATATGTATTCTCGATCAGCATCAAATTTAGTATCGATTTAAGCATCAACGGTCTGTCCGTCTGTTCGCCTGATCGTCTATGTAATGTCTGTGGTAAAAATTCTCACGGGGTTCAAATTTGGTAGAAAATTTGTAAGTTCTTGCATTCAGTTTGTTATTGAAAATGGACCAAGTCGGTCCAAGCTTACAGTATAATATAAACTGAAAACATCATTGTTTTTTGAATGTTTTGTTGACTACTCATGGATTATATAACAAAAATTTCCACGGTATTCCATAAAAATAGAAAAACTCTGCTACGCCCATTTATTAAAATTTTTTGTGTAACTTTTTTTAGATAAAGGTGTGGTGGGTATAAAATATTCGTCATTGCCGAGTATAATATTCTTGTTTTTTTATAACCACCACCGAAGGTGAAGGGTATATTTCATTTTGTCATTTGGTTTGTAACTATCAAAAGGAAACTTTGGAGACCCGGCAAAGTATATATATATTCTTGATCAACATGAAATTTAGAATCGAAGACAAGACAATTTAATTTTAGCAACAATTATTTTTATCAAAATAATGAGAAGATCATAACTCATGCGCTCTATATACGTTACGATAACTTTATCTTCATTTCTATGAAAGGAACTTGAATAAATCAGTCACAATAATTTCTTTTCATGCATTCGATGCATCCAGTTGATTACGGCTTACTGGTTGACTGGTCCGATCAAATGTGTGGAACGTCATAGAGCATTAATCGTTTCTCTACAGCACTGGTTACCTCTGATCGATTAGCTGGCTATTGGCTGTTCATTATTGCCCACTTGTGATTACCTGATCGTCTTTAATTGACTAGTTGTGTATGGTTGATTAATTTATATTTTGACTGAATGATTTGTTCCTGTGGTCATGCGTCCTTGCCTCGCTAACTGCTTTGTTAGTTGATTCAGCTTAGTTTTGCTGATCGACTAAGACGTGCTAGTTTGTACTCTGATAACTGCTCGATTTTAATACACTCGTTTCTTCTGGTTGACTTGCGGGTTATTAATTAGCGTGTCGGCTATGTATGGCTAGTTGGGTGGGTTTGACCGAATGAAGTTGACTATGGCTGATTGAATATAGTCTAGTAACTGTTGTTAACTAGTTCCTGTTATATGACAGCTTGGTTAGTTGGCTTATTAGTTCGCTTGTTAATTGTATCTGCCTGACAAAGTATAGCGAGCTGTCTAGGGTTAGTTAGAGGTTGTTGGCTGTTGACTGTAAGCGTAAGATGATAACTGATTGGGTTCATTTGGGTTTGTTCGCACTACTGCTGCCCGTTTTGGGTTAGAGTTCTACCCAACACATAGATTAACTATACATAGATACATATATATATATATATATATACGATGTGTGTGCGTGTTTGTGTGTGTGTTCGTGTGTGTTTTGATGATAAATTTTCTTGGCACAGTGAGCTTTATAATTATATTTTGTGTATGACATGCCATTCGCCATTAAACTAAAAGTGAAGCCAATAATAATAATAATAAAGGAGAAGATGCACAATCAAGCGCACATCTACATTTGTATTCAGAATGAGCCAACCAAATAACCAACCTGGTAAACCGTTCAATTTACTGTCTCTCTAGTTTTTTTCCCTGTGGCAGGCAAAATAGTGCACATAAAACATATTTATAAGTGTGTGTATGTGTGTGTGTGTGGGGGTGTGTATATAAAAACATATTCAAAAATATCCATAATTTGATCAAATTTTCAATAATGTAAAAGTGCTTTTATCCTGTTGAGTGCTTTTATAAATTGCATTTATTTTAAACCACAAGTTATATATGCATGCAGGTACATATGTATGTTTGTTTATATGCATAAATACGTAGGCAAGCTTATATTTCTTACATTGTCAGTACCTACAGTAACCCGTCGATAACAACAACAACAACAACAGCAATAAGGACAACATCGTTGACATAACATTATTAAATGCGGCATAGTATCGTGTTGGTGAAACAGATAAAAAAGAAAAAAAAATCAAAAAGCACACACATACACACACTCGCATACATAACTAGCAAAAGAATCGCAATGCATGTGACGAAAAGGGTGGTTTCAGCTTTTTTTTTCCCAGAGTATAATTTTACATACGTCTATATGTACGTATGCGGTGACATTTATCCTGTTGTTGTAAAGCTTAATTTTACATGACCGCATTGTAATGAATTTAATTAATAATAAAATTTCGTAAAAAAAAGAAAAAAAAAAGTTTGGGATCATACAACGTTTTTGTCAGCAAATATAAAAGCAACTAAAAAGAAGATAGAGCATCTATGTAATTACATATAAAATATGTCCCTTCCTGCTTTTAAATCAATTAAAAGTAAAAGCCTTTAATGCATACGCATTACCGTAACAAACAGAATTTATGAATATATAGAGTAATCTGTATAATGATTTTCTAAATGCATCGTTTCTCAAAAGCTCTATCATTACTCTCGAAGGGTAAGCGTATATATGTAATAATTTTGCTCCATAATATATATAGTAATGATTGATTCTCGATTTAGTCGAAACATCACACGCGTCGCTGTAAGTACCTTCAATGACTTTAATGAACATAAAAAAGCGAGCAATTTTATCCAAGTTCGTTTCAAGTTCATTGAAATTCTCATTGTGTCAACAATTATTTTCATTGGAGATCTATTTACAAAGTTCCGAAACGGATGAGATTTCTACTCAAATATAGGTAAAGTCCTTAAAAAAATGAACATTAAAAATGTTTTCTTTAACATAAAATAATTACTTGCTTTTCATGGAAAAACCTCCATATATCGATTTTTTAAATTAATTTCTTAAATCACTTTGATGGTATTAAAAAGATAAAAGGACAAATCAAATGAATTTCAGTATGATCCACATATATGAAAAGAACATGTGCAGTGGGTGAACTTTTCTTCTCCCACTTTCGCAAACTTAATAATACCCTTCTCGGCAGATATAAAAAAGGTTTAACAGGCTGGTTTATATTTTTCTCTCTCTCTCTCTCTCGCAAGACAGTTGCAAGCAAAATAGAGACACAGAGAGAGAACGCGAGAGAATGTAAGAATTTTTTTCGCGCTAACTGAGAAAAATTCTCAATCTGTAGATTCTGTCTCAATTCTTCAAAAATACCGGCTGATTATTTTTTAAGGAGGCACAAAAACAAAAATTTTGTAAAGTACCGCACAACTGGTATTCTTCTTTTCAATAGATGGCTTTTTAATTAACTACTTTGACAGTTTAATTACCTCGGAGTGATATTTTAGGAAAATATGAATATTAGTAGGACGCATCGAGTACGTCTTCAAGAAAGGTAGAAAGGTTTTTTCGTTATATTAGTGTCACATTCTAAGTGTGACATCCAAAGGTTCTAAGTAAGTAATTTAAAGTGCCTGCGTATAAACAAATAATTATATTAACAATTTCCTACTACTTGCCTATTCGGCTTAATATGTTGTCCTACCGGATGGATATAATAGAACAGGAGATCCTCCAATATCGCTGAGGAGATGTTCGCTTAAGGTGTACACGTTCATGGTCAGAAAGAAGTATGGGGACAGAAAGAAAAAGAAAGAGAGCGAGAGATAGAAAGAGAGAGAGAGATTGGGGAGAGCGACATATATAGGCAGAGAGAGAGAGAGAGAGGTAAGACAAAAGAGAGATAGGAAGAGAAAGAAAGAGAGACAGAGAAAGGGAGAGAGATAGGGAGAGAGCTAAGGAAGAGAGAGCGAGAAATAGGGGGCAGAGAGAGAGAGAGATAGGAGAGAGAGAGAGATAGGAGAGAGAGAGGTAGGAGAGAGAGAGAAAGATAGGAGAGAGAAAGAGATAGGAAAAGAGAGAACGAGAGAGAGAGAGAAAGGGAGCTGCTTGTAGAGTGAAAGCTGCATTCCCCATTGTTATGCCTCTACCTACCAAACACATATAGCTACGGCTAAACAGCAATCGTAATCAAAATACGCTCTACTGTATTGGGGATTGAACCTGTAATTCTTAGCCACTTGTCTGCGCGGTAGGTTGCTCGAATTCTTGCATAAAAAAGTTGACAGTGCTACAATGGTCACTATCATGGTTAGAGGGTTTATCAAAGATTAAGTACTTATCAATGATGTCAATAATTGACAATTCTTCCATAAGTAACGATTTAGTACAAGATTTAGTCAACACCAATGAATATTTCATATCTATGTGCTTACTTGGTATACATAGACACAGATAATTATCTATTAATGATAAACTTCTCTTTTTCTGCCCCTGGAGATATATTAGTTACAACTTAAATTGACATATAACACCAGTCAGTATTTCGTCGTTTTAAGCTTAGTTTCAAATTAGTTGTAAATAGATTTAAATTTAGTTTGTAAATTAGTTATATAAATTAAATGAAACTCTGAATAGAAAATTAATTGTCCCTAGTTTTGTATTTTCTTTTTTAGAGAAATTAAAATTAAAACAAAGTTTTAAAAAATTAAATTAAAACTGAATTCGTAACAAACGCAATACGTGATGTTAATAAAATGGTTTTAAAAAATACAATGTGTTTGTTGGAAATATTTAACTTTCAAAAATTTGTTATTTAGAAAAACAAAAATAATATATAACTGAGTATACCGTAGTCGCCTTCGGCTCTGGGTAACTTTTGATAATTTTGGCGGTATATTTTGAAAAGATTTTCAACAAAGGTAGCATGGAGAGAAGTACGTCTAACAGTTAATGACGATCAGATATTCAGTTTTCTCAGGTATAGAAACCTTCATGGCGGCAATGGAAAATTCCATCCTATCCGACATTATTATTGGAGTTAACAAAGAATTATAGTTTCATAATGAATTAGTTGTTGGATATTGTTTCATATTTTATGTCTTGTAATTAATATAAGTGCAAAACTTAAAGCTTAAAGCTGTATACACATTGCTTTGATAGGAAAAAAAGTTCATGCATAAAAGATGAGCATCTTTATAAACTTTTCAGTACATTTAATAGATTTTAATATTGAATGAAAAATACGAGAAATTTGAATTTTATTAATAGATACTTTGGGCGTAGGAACTGAATAAGTAGCGTTTCTTCTGAGGATAGTTTCTTCGCGTTCGTCCTTAGAATCTTAAATAAAACATTTTCTGTATATATATGTTATGTCTCATGTTTTGTTACCTACACTTAAAAAATCACAAAAAAAAAGGAAAAAAAAGCAAGTAATAAAAGAATTATAAGAAAAATTACATAAACGATTCTTAAACATATAATCATAGCTTTTTTTTTGTATGGAAACCAAAAATAATCAATATGAGAAAACAACAAATATTTCTATAAGAAAAAAAATCATAATAATAATAAAAACTTTTTTATTAATAGTGTGTTAAGTCAAATGGAAATCAATATACAGTTGAAGATAACTTTTTTTCGAGAGACTTCTATTCTTTTTAATATAAAAATATATAAAACAAAAGTTTTATACAACAAAAAAAAAAAAACAACAACAAAAATACAAACTATGAAAGCAACAAATTCATATTGGTTTGGAATGCACATACTTATGAACGAATGAAAATAAGTTTAATGAAAATAAATCAAGATAACGCTTTAGAGCAATTTGAAGAAATCACCGATAATTTAGCAAAGATACAAAACTTTATCTCTTATTATTATTATTACTAAGATTAAGTTAATAATGTAAACTAATATAATACATAATGTAATATATAATATAATATATAATATAATATATAATATAATATCTAAACTAACAATATACCGTTTTCCTATCTTTGTATGAAATTTAAGAAAAATCGATTTATTAAATCGTTTTTATTAATTATTTTTCTCTAAAGTTACCCGAAATCCTCCTTTCGGATGAAGATTTCATTATATTCTAATATTATAGTTTATCATTTAATTTTGAAATGGAATATAAGATCACATGGAACATAATTTGGAAATTAGCACTTAAAGCTAATAGTTATCTATACCTTATATTCAAGACGTTGCGCCAAACAAATGATCTCATTCAAGTCGAAGTTCAAGCACTGTACAAGGCAATCGAAAATATATACTATTTATCGGTTACAATAACAAAAACAACAGAGAATTGACGAACGAAACTTATTAAAATCATTTGGTTTTATGCTGGTAAATTCAAAGTTTAAAACCTTGTAAATAAATTCTTGAAGAAATAGAGGATATTCTAATAAGAAGTGTAAAGGTTATCTATTACTAATATACAGTGTTTAAGTACTCGAAGAAAGTTGATTTTAAGGAAAGAATTTCAACGTACGGTCTCATGAAAATGTAATTTAAAAAATTGTATTCTTAATTGAAGGTTTTATCTGCAAAACATAATGAAAGTGATGAAATTTTGTAGTGATTGATAACAGATACTGAGAAAAGTGAAAGGTACGCTTATGGTAATAATTCCCATAGAGGAATGTTGTCATAGCAATAATACGAATTCGAAATTCAATAACAAAATCTAAGATTGAAACTCCAGCGTTATATTGTTAAGTTGGTGTAAAGAGATGCTTCTGGCAGACACGGGTCCGAAAAGTTTTATGACATTTCCCTTTGATTCATTGCTTTCGAAACTATTTACTGTTTAATGTAATATCTCAACTATTGGTAGAACACGACACACGCCTTAAAAGTTATTTACAAGCAACAATTTTTTTTTTTTTTTTTAATAAACTAAAATTTAATCTAAATATTCGAATGAATTTTTGAATCGAATTCATAAGGTTTTCATATTAGCATAAAAAGAGGGATTAGTACGAGGGTATACTCATGACTATTGCTTACGTATCAACTTATCGGATCTTGGTTGAATTGATTGTCTCTGATATTTAAATTTCCATAAGACGCGGAATTATATGCCACCAAGCTGACAAAAGATTTGAATTATTATTGAATTATTGAGATTAGTTTGATTCCTTATATTTATATATATATATAGGAATGCAACAAGTCTAAGAAATAATTAGTTTCACAATGCAAGTAACATTACTGAGTTTCAAGTGACATTTCATATATGAAATATACAGAAAAATTAATTCAATGAACGAAATGAACATATTCTGAAAGCTCAGCATTGTTTAAGTAAACAACAAAAAAAAAAAAGAAAAAATTTTTCTTTTATTTATTGACTTTAAATTAAATGAATTACTGTATAGTAATATTTAGTACGGATTAATAATATAAACGGATTAAATGTCATATTTATTTTGTATATAAACATTTTTTTTTTATATTAAACTGTTGGATCTAAAGGTTTGAGTTTTTATTCATCATCTCATTGTGATAATGTATACACACCTACAGAACTATAAATCATCTAAACGAACTCATATATATTTTTGTTGTTGTGATTTTTATTATAAAAATTAAAAAAAAAAAACAAAATCGTTTGATCTACGAGAGAGTATAGGGGCACAGTTGAGTTGAGTGAAACACACAATAACTCTGACAAAAGTAAAACATGAATTGAAAGGAAATGTGTAGATAAAATGGGCAATGGGCCCTATGTCGACATTTGATTTTTTTTTTTTTACTTTTCGAAAATATGATTAAAACAGTGATGAAGTGTAAATATTTGCATGACGTGCTTCAATTTGTTTTGTTGGGAATTTCATTTCTACATATTTTTTATGGTTTTGTGGTGAAGTTTTCGTGAATGAATATCTATTTGCAAATGCTTTTGTTTTATGTGTATCATCATGCATATTTAGGTTGAATTGATTTGCACTATTTTACTTGGTTTATATATCAATTCAGCCTAAATATGCATGAATTGTACCTACATACATACATACATATATACGTATATATATATATATATATATATATATATATGTATTATATTTGTGAACAAAGCCAAAGGAAAAAGAATTCATTTTCACTTGAGACTGACACCTACCTCCAAGTTGGCTCTATGAATATGTTAGTTATCAAGAGTGCCTTTTTCTAAGTTTCGACTTTCAGAATGACTCATTTATACTCTAAAATCATTTCAGCAAGGAAGTTGCGATATATAATTTACGATATATTTATTTCACAGTTTTCAAATTTATAGTTGCGTTCAACGAGAAGCGATACGATTATATTAATACGTACTATACGTTTATTCGTTCGGTAGTGAGTCAGGTTACAAAAATGTCTTCAAAATCAATGAATTTTATTCAGTCGACTAGTATAGTCTTTGTTATTATAAAACAAATAGAAACCCTTTATGGGCTCACTTCATTGAATGAGTATTTTACCTTAAAAAGCAAATTTTTTTTTTCATATTTTTTTTACTTTTTTTTTCCAAATTGAACGGTTACGGGGCATATATATGACTTGAGTCTCTAACGACCTATCTGAACTTATTTATTTAACCTTTTTTTTTATGATTTTTATTTCTAAGTAAACAATATTATTGATAAACATTTATCCTTTGTTTTCTCTCCTTTCTGGTCATCTTATATATACATTTGACACAAATGATGTTTGGGTAGAGCAAGAGTGTAATTGTCTCTCGAACATTTTCTTAAAATGAGAATAAAAAAGTATGGAGAAAAAACTTTTACGAGCTTGTAATCGAAAAACTTTCTTCACACATACAGGCACGGTCGCCATCACACGTTATACAAACAGACAGACACGCACACACGCACACACATATATATATATACACTTCTGATGCATATATAAGAAGAGCATATAGGAAATCTAAGCTTATTGTTCTTGTGAACTTTACGTTGGAAAACCCTCACCGCTTGTTAGGTCGTTAGTTTGTATCGGCAAAATTACACAATTTTTTTTTCTATTTTGTTTCCTTTTTTTTTGCCTGGTTAGCAAACACATTTATTGCTTTAAGTTTTGTTAAGCGGGAAAATGTCAAACGTTTGTGGGTGTAAATGTCGGTTATTGTTTGGTTTAAAGTTTTTCTTTTTTTTTGGAATTTTTTTTTTTTTTGTTAAGTTACTCTTAAGCAAACTATTGCATTTTCGGTTTTCGTCAACTAAGCTGACACCTAATGCGTGTAAAGTGCAAAACTTTAACTATTAAATATTCAGCATATCAATGTTACTACTGATGATATTGAATTTTGTCTTTCTTGTTAACGATATAATTAAATGTATCTGGGATGGTTGTTTTCCAACAAAAATTTATAAAATTTTGTAATTTAATTTAGCCTTTAAGAATATTTGAGTCTCACTATCGAAATCATATATTATCCTGAGACATAAACTAATTCTGTAATTTCTAGTAGCTTATCAATGTTATTATAATTTATCCATATCAGCCTAACTAGTTCTATTTATATGGTGTCAAGTCGATTGTAATGACAATCATTCGTAAAAAACTTGTTAAAGCCGCCGTCTTAGCTGTTTCTATTTTGAATTGGCGCTAACTGTTTACGTTGTCTTGTAGATATAAATTTTAGTTTTTCGAAAGAAAGTAAACAAATTTTCACATTTTCTGGATTAACATTTAATCGTATATATAGAAATAATACAAAAAAAGAAACTTTTTTTACATTTGAGATTTATTATTAAAAATTATTATTTAATGTTTTAAAATGTTGGTCGAAATTTAATTTTTATCACAATATTCCAAATTTCTTATCATTTATTCATTTAATTTTTCTGTAAATAAAAATCCATTGTGCTCAGTACATTTGCCATGTGCGCAGTATAACAGGTGGGCTGAAAAGTTCGTGGGCTGACATATAGATGGCGCTACTAGCGTTAAATCAATAGCGGAGACCCTAAAGATATCAAATACCATGTTGGACATATCGTGAATGAATATTTGGCCATGTGAAAGCTCTGTTCAAAGTGGGTGACGCGCGAGCTCACAATCGACCAAAAATATCAACGAATTGATGATTCTAAGCAGTGTTTGGAGCTTTTCAATCGTAATAAACCTGAATTTTTGCATCGGTATGTGACAATGGATGAAACATGGCTCCATTATTTCATACCGGACTCCAATCGACAGTCAGACGAGTGGACTTTTTCTAAAGACAAATCGTACTACAAAAATGATATCGAAAAATTGTATGACCACTATAATCGTTGTATTGCCCTTGAAGGCATCTATATTGAATAATAAAATCAAATTCTATCAAAAAAGAGAATTTTTCTATGTTAGCCTACGACCTTTTCAGCCCACCTGGTATCTCACACATATTTTCATGCTTAAAGATCAAAATCCATCGCTCAGTACATATTTGTGTGGATTATAAAGAGTTTTCTTTCTATTCCAAATTTCTATTAATTGATCCTTATTAATATATCGAACTTAAAATTGATCGATATTAATTTTTGATGGAAAACTATCAGTGTTAGTTCATAATTGCCAAAGTTATTATTAGTCATTATTCTGTTCTTATCAGTTCTAAACATATCTGTTCTTACACTTATCGATGCAAATTTATTTATGCAAATTTAGGACCGTCGTACGATCACATTTCAGTTTATTGATGGAAACTTAACGAAAAAGTCGATGCCTTAGGATACAAGTCTGTCAATTTATTCTCTTTCGTATTATTTAAATTAAACTTTTCCTAAATTAATAGATCTAAGGGTGAATTTCCCTTTAACTATATTCTGAAAATCTAATATATGTTCTGTAAATAGGGTGGGTTTTTTTTAGCGATATATGTATAATTTTTCTTATTGATTCTTAAAGCTTGAAAAACATTTGTTTGGCTTAAGACGAATTTTAGATGCTTTGTAATTTTGCTAAACGATTTTTTTGTTGTTATCTTCTTAAATTATAGATATATGGTATTCCCGTGTGGTAGTATAATTGCGATGTTTTTCAAAAAACAGAAAAAAATATTTTAATAAATTATTTAATTAAATTAAATTTCAATGAAATTACAAAGGCTTGGTCAATGTATATAAGTAAGTTGAGGTTTCCTTTTTTGTAAATGTAATGATAAAATTAGTACATTTGCTATCCTGGATGGTATTGTGCAGTGTGTGTCTTGCACCATATTCTCTAAGGTATCATCAATAATTTGTGGAGAACAATTGATAAAATTGAATTTCTTTGTAATCACCTTAAAAGTACTACCTGGCGTTTATTGGTCTCCAAAGAATAATTAAATTTATAATTAAATTTGGAATTGTTTGCGTGTATATATGTATGTCTGTTTGTGTGTGTGTGTGTAAGGAAAATAGATAAGAACAAAAGTTTATATACAGATACGCGCATTATATGTATATGTATATGTATATGTTTGTATATATATTTATATGGATATGTATAGGTATATATATATATATATATATATATATATAACATAGATGTATGTGTGTCCGTTGCATTTTCATTGCAACTTTTAATTAAAAAGGTGTTAATTAAAAACAAAGAAGGCAAATGCTTACGAATCTTATAATGTGAGAGGGTTCATTTCCTTTTAATTAATGATATTTTAAATAGTTGTATAAATCGATTACTGAAGGGTTCTTGTTGTATTATAAGCACCCTTTTGCCTTTGAGAAGCAAAAATGGTGTATCATTAAACACACATCAAATACAAATAATTTTAATTTTATGAAGTTACTGCTAATTAAATTAAAACGGTATTTTAATTATGATTACTTTAAATGATTTTAATTAATTTTAAAGCTTTAAATGCGACTTTGATAATAGATTAGAACAAATTGAGAATTGAATGTTAATACACACTTACGTATGCTCGTGTATGCGCGTGTATGCATAAAATGATAATTTAATGATTTTAAGGGGACTTTAGTGTTAATTAGAGTGCGGTTTTTACTTCAATCTTCATTGCGGTTTTTACTTCAATAGAAGTTGATGTTATATCACTTTCGCGTTCTTCTTGTCGAAGATGAGTGTTTAATTAATAAATATTATGCATTATGTCATCGTTTCCAATATAACGTCATAAATCTTAAATCTATTTTCTGCGGTTCGATTTTAAAGACAACATCAAAAATGTATAAAAAAACATTTGTGAAACAATTTCTTAGTATTATACGTAAGTTTTAAAAACTAGCAAAAATATTTAGAAAACTTTTGAAAATTATTTCAAAAGTGAGAAGTGCTTATAAAGTCTCCTTTGGCCTAAGCTAGTTAAATTTAATTAAAATTTTCCCCCCTTTTTCTCGTGAGCTGTGTTGTAATTATTTAACATCGCAAAAGTTTTTTATGAAAGAAATAAAAATATTATAGTCGAGCAAGTTCGATCATTAAACACTGTACACTATTTTGGTTTTTTCATTACAAAATAATAAAAATTATATATCGGTGGCACTTAAAGAAGCACTATTCTTATATTTGAATAGGACCAAAACGTGAAAAAATGTAGTGAAATTATTTTTTTGCTCAAAAGTGTTATTTATTTTTATCACAGAAGAAGATTTTTTTTCTGTAGAGAGTTCTATTAAAAAAAAAAAGATCTGTATGTGTGTGGTTCAATTTTAGAATCGTTAATTTTTATATCAAATTACTGTTAGGGACTCATTTTATATATAAGTCTTAAATATATATATATATATATAATATGAGGGATTATTTTTCAGGTGAGTTGATGTACGTGAGGAGCTTCAAAAATTGATCCATTCGATGCACATTTTTTTACAACAACTAAGTAGTAATAGTGACGATATACTACTACTTAGAGAATTTTATCGGGGAAATTTTGAAAATTCTTTTTATATAACTACTTTTTTAAAATAAGTCGTCATACAAGAGTAGAGATAAAAATGATCCAATCGAATCAATTTTCAAGAGATTCCTTCACCAGCTGCCCAAACACGTTAGTATATTAAATGTTATCAAAGTATCTAAAAATTTTCAATCTGTAAAGTGAACTGTAGAATAGGTGGACACACGCTTTAAACAAACTATTTCAAGGACGGACAGACAGAGATATTTAAATCATTTCAAGCGTTCGATACAGACTAGACAGTGAAAAAGTAAACTTAACTAGCAATGAGATATTGAGATATAAACGATTTTGCGGTAATTGTTGGTTTGCTTTATTTCAATTCTACTTTTTTACGCAGTGTCCTACTCTCTTCTGTTCTATTCTGGATGTTAATTTTTAATATGATTTGATTAAATTTAATATAAGCAAGTTTGGACTACGTGGGTCTATTTGTCGGACTCGTCCATTATAAGGTTTCTTATGAAAAGTAAACCTTTGCATTTATTTATAAATTTTTTTTCTTTGAATACGACCAATCATTTAGGGTTTGTTCCTTACACACTATGTACATGGTATTGGTCAAGTTGAGAAAGAGAAAGAGAAAGAGAAAGAGAAACATGCAGACTACAAGATCTAATTTTTTCCCAAAATACGGAGTGGTGTTGTGCTTGATCATAACTTTTTGTCTTGCTTATGTACCGATATTGTTGGTTTTATTCTAATCATGCATAGATTTTTTTAATAAGAAATATTCGAAGGTCTGCGATAATTATGGTGAGGAAATAATTTATTATTAGTTTTCTATTCATTTATCTTGAAATTCGTGCATTGCGCCCGTCTTTAAAAGTAATTATCTGTAGGGAGGTAACCTCAGAAGTATAAGATCTCAAGTATTGTTTGCTGTTTTAAAAAAAGCTGTTACAAAGAAAAGCAACTCCATTAAAAAGTTCAAGGTTGGAAATGCTATGTTGTTTAAGATTCGTTTAACAGTTATCGATATAGTGAATGAATAAACCTGGAAAAAATTCCTCATCACTGTATGACTATATGGTAGTATGAGGAACATTTTAACTTAAATATTATAATAACAAATTCAAGCTACATTTTACTATAAGTAAGTGTCTGTTCTTAAGTTGACAACAATACAAAGTGTTAGATTATGAGATTTAAAACACGAACATGGTAGTTGACGACCAAGTGAAGTGATTACTTCACAGAAGTGTTGAAGGAAATCCACTAATGAATGATAAGTTGCCGCACATTTACTACTATTAATACAAAAAATTCATACTCGTGTACAGATGTTTCAAACATAAATCCGATCATAGCTGGCGATGAAACATATACACACACATGTTGAGTACTATATTTCATAATAGCTGAGATGAAAAATTAGTGATTATTGGATAGATGAAAAGAAGAATTTGGTTCTGATGAATTCGAAATTAGATCTGTTAACGAGTAAGCAAAGTATAAAAGCCATTAAACATCGATGTTATATTAAGATATTTTTTTTTTAATGTGTTGCACACTCTTTGTCAGTTCCAATACATTTCCCATTACCCTCATATATATAGATGCATATATATTTAATTAAAGCATTTGTTTATTGCACATCTTCTTAGCCAAGTCAATGATGATACACTATGATAAAATGCTCGAGCTTTTATTTAGGGACAATATTGGTTGCAAAAGAAAAGCTTGAATAATGAGCATAATTCATTCAAATTAATTCGGTAATAAAACAAATCAGTATTTAATCCGATTAAATGTACATTGACATTGAAATGTCTTACACCTAAGATGAATTAGATATGAAATATATAACGTGTCTGTCCTGTTCTTATATATTTTTGCATTATCTATGCATTTCTTTAAAATGAATTGGAATACTTATCTCTGTTTGCTTATAGAAGATTACCAAGATATTCGTTTAAAAATAAATAATCTACGTGTATGTATCGAAAGAACATTATCTATGTTATAATATATATAGTCATCTAAAATATTTAGTTTTTTATCTAGAAAGTTTATGCGATACTTTTACGGTAAGCTTTACAATTTGATTTTTAAGTTGCAAGGAAACAACCAAAAATATCAATTTTATTGATTCAAAGTAACGTTTTTCAAATTTTCAATCTTTACATCTTGTCGAGAATATTAAATATTACTGTAGAATTTGAAAATTAAGAATACATTGTTTATGTCTCTCTCTCTCTCTCTCTCTCTCTCTCTCTCTCTCTTTCTCTCTTTCTCTCTCTCGGTACCAGCAAAGGGTATTCATTGCTTTTTTATATCTATCATTCTTAAAATATACAAGTGATTATACTTAAGGTAAGGGAGCGTAAAGCTTCAGTGTGTTTAAAAAATAAAAAAAATTATTGTTTGCTTCTTAAGAAAACTAAATAAACTGCCAATAACACTAAATATATTGCATATAACCTTCACTGTCAAAATTGACAAATTTCCAGCTTCCCTTAAAGGCACATACAGACCCACAACCATACACACCCAAATACAGCCATATACACCAAAATATAAAGAATCAAAAATAAAAAAACAGAAAAAACAAAAATAGACAAGAAATTTATTTACTTTGAAATATTACCTTAAGCCAAGAACACATAATAGTTTTTCTTTCTGTTCTTATTCTCTCTCTTTTCTGTTAAAATTCAATTTCTAAGCCAACTACTGACAACTGGAACTTATAAACACAGCATTTATAAGGAATGTACATATATATATATATGTACATATATATATGCATATATATATATATATATGTGTGTGTATAGTTATCCTACAGTATTATTAATGGCTCCAAAAGTTATTGTTGATGTTATACGTATTGGTAGCTCTAAGCATTTGTAATAAACGCGTGCATATGTGCGATAATCTGTGTGAGTTTTTTTGGTTAGAGAAGAAGGTTTAAGTCACAACTAACACAAAGTCAAGTCAATAACAAGGTTGGGTCAATTGGCGGTTTGTTCTCTTCCCTTTGTGTGCTACGTTAGAATTATTCAATGCATCGTTAAATGTTATGTTATTATGTTGAATACGAATGTATGAAGGTACTTAAATGTTAACATTTTTCTTCTTTTTACGTTTCATTAATAAAATGAATTATGAGTTTGTCAGATCAAAAGAGGTGCGATTATGAAATATTTGTTTATTCAATCAGTTTAGTTTATACAATAGACACATAAATATGAAGTAGTGAAGCGATTGAGAATTAATTATAATTTAAGAATAATGGCTTTAATTAAGTACTTATTCATATGTGATTTTATTCTCAATCAAAATTAAATTGTATTAATAATTTATTGATATTTTTTTGTTTAATTTTTACGTTTAAAGGACGATTATTTGTCAGACTTTCTGTCTGTATGTATATGTATATGTATGCATGTATGTATGGATGTATGTTTGCATGCATGTGTGTAAGTATGTATGTATGTATGTATACAAAAACTTTATTACTTTGTAAGCAATTATAATAAAACTTTATTTAGCTTGTGTGTCAATGTTACAACAACAAAACTAGTAAAAATATTATATACGTCCTAAAGCGAATTTTGGATACCTTTAAGTTTCTGAATACTTTGAAATCATATTATATGGATTTTTTAACGAGTTAATCAAGATATTTTCGATCGATATCTACTGTGAATGGTGAAAATTCGCACTTGAAAATATTCTAATACTGATTTTTCAAGAATGCTACAAATTTTTTCGCTTTCGTTTTCGCGATCGACTAAACTTATGTTTTCAATTTAAGAAATCTAATTTTAAAAAAATTGTAAGGAATTTTTTAAGTTTTAAATACAATTTTTCCAATCGTAAGCATTTTAATAATAAATTGAAAATGAACGGGCACAATGAATGACTTCGCTTTAGAATTAGAATTAGTATTAAGAATCGATATTCGATTAAGTTAAATGAAAAACATAAGGAGACAAAAAGCTAAAATAATTTTTCAGTGCAGAATTTATTTCACACTTTTTATTTACACCACGAATTTTATTTCAACTCAATACTTTATCTCTCTAGCGTGTTGGTAATGTTGGTAAAATTTATTTTCAAAAAAAATTTATTTTTAAGAAGTATTTTTTATTTTTTAAACAAGAAAAATTCACATAAAAAGACTAAAGAGTTATACTGGATGTTGTTCGAATTTAAGAAACAAATGTGATTAGAGTCACAGATGAATAGGGATTTTCTAGAAACTGCTCTATACTTCCCTCTCCCTAATATAAAAAAGATTAGATTCGTTAAAGTGTTTACATACACTACACATACAGTCAAATTCAGTTGTTCCTCTTATCACAATATCAATCAATAATGTAAAGATTATATTAAGATTTAGTAGGGTTGGAGGTGTTTTTCTAATCAAAACATGATTCATTTTTTAGCGCTTTATATAATTACATGTTGAATCCTGTCTGTCATTGTTCTTGAAAGACCGTACATTTAAGAGATTTTTATAAAATTCACAATCGACTAACGAATTAATCGATTTTAAATATTTTTCAATTTGAAATAATTAAGAAATTTATACTTAGCTAAGAGTTAATCTTCTATACCTTTCATCTCAAACGACTATATAAAATAAAAATGTAAATATTTTATTAATTAGAAGCATTTTTTTGATCAGACAGGGCACTGAAACTTTAGATAAAATCGAGAAGATCTTGTGCGTGTGTGTGTATTAATTTTTTAGTTTAATATCTCTAATGACTTTAGAGTTATAGTCGTTTCTCTGAACTAGGGTTGCGCTGTGCGTGCGGCCGAGTTTCCATTTCACTGGACGTAAAATGATCAGATATGCTTCATATTACATGTCTCTAATATGTCTATTCAGGGTATAGAGGAAATCTTTATCTATATTTTTTGAATGTAAAAATGCATAAAAGAATTAATAACTTGTCTGTAGTGGATTTTCTAACATAAGGTGAAATTTTTAATTGAAAAAAAAAAACTTTATATCTGAAGAAGTTTTTAACTAATATTTGAATATATTCCTAAGTGTTGCCAAATGAATGTAAAAACTAAAATATCGTTGTCCTTTGGTAACGGATGCAAAAACAAAAAAACAAAAAAAGGGGAAAAACAACTTTGCAAAAGACAAAGGAAACTTTAATTTTATATATACGTTTATGTGTTATAGTTATATGTGTGTATATATATATAGCAATATTATTACCCTCGAAAATAAAACTACTCCAAACAATTCATTGCTCTTCTCTTACTTACTTACACACTATATTCTGTTTTGTTTCTCATATCTGCAGTTAGTTTTCTCGTTTGTCTGGTTCCATGCTGTGTTCTAGTTAGTGTTTTATGCATGTGACAATAACTTTATTTCTACTATTTTTTAGGGATTTTTTTTTTTTTTTATATTTCTTTCTTGTGCCTCGCACGGAATAATGCTTGAGCTTGTTGGTGATGGGTGGAGGAGTTCAAGAAACTTTTATGTATGCTAATTTACATTTGTGCAAAAATTTTAATTAACTGCGCATTTAATAAGTAAGCAAGTAAGCAAGTAGCAAGTAAACTACGTAAAAACGTATACGTAACATATTCTAAATCGGAAATAAAGTGTTGACATAAATGCTATGATTGTGTAAAACTATTGCAAAAAATTTGTTACAATTTCTCATATATAAGCGTTATACGATGAATGATTAAAGCTTTAAATTTCTAAATTTATGCACAAATACTAAGCATTATGCATTCAATATTTTTTTTTTTTTTTTTTTTTTTTTGAAACTGCCTATGTGATGAACTAGTAAATTTTAAATTTTAAAATTTCAGATTAATGGTTTTTCATTCTACTTCCTTTTTCTCTTTCTTCCTTCTTTCCTTTTGCAAAGAAACAAAACTTCTCTCGTTTAAGATTGCAATTGAGCGATTGTACCTTTAAAGAACGATATCATTATCTTACTATCTCCTGGCTATTTCGACATACAAGAGCCATCATTATCATCTTTTTGAATTTCATTTTGAGGCTCTCAATTTTTCGTAGTAACTGGGTGAACTGGGTGTATTTCAAATCTATGATATTATTAGAGTCCATTGAATCAAACGATTTTGAACGCCATAATCATTCTAAATCGATTATGCATGAACGTTTTGCTTTTTTTTTTTGCTTACAAAGCAGTAATATTGCGCATATAACATCTACTTTGGAGTCCTTTCATGGTTTGGTTTAGAAACCTTTCCCATAATAACTTATTTAGAGGCGATTATAAGGGGTTCTCCAATTTATGGTTCCGAAAATTAATGTAAATAAAAATTAAGATCTCGATTACAATTTTTTTTCAATACATTTTCTATACCTTGCCATTATTTGTTCAAATACTCTTTACAGGACGTCTGACAGAACTGAATCTTTTTAAGGTAATTTTCGATGATTTATCTGCACATAACAAGCAATAGTTCGGCCATATGAATCATTGATACTCTCCTAGTCGCTTTTGTTATGATAGCTATTCATTTTGGAAATGTACAAAATGAACGATAGTTCGGCCATAACTTGATGAATGTTCGTTTTCAAAACGTTAAGAGTTTAAAAATTGTTCACATAAACTCGGTTTTTGGCGTCACCATACAAAAAGAAATGCAGCGGTGAGAAATCGCAACCATTTTGGTGGCTAATTCAAAACACAAAAACGTAAAATAACACATTCGGGAAGTTTCTCGCGCAACAATATCAAAACGGAGCGTGTTGTGTGGCACACATTTTCAATATCCATATCGTTAATTTCACGTCAAACAAATTTGATAATTACACGGCTGTAGCGATTACAATGCCGTACGTGCCATTGAATCTTCCTTGACAGTTTCACTAAGAACATCAATATTTTCGTTTAAGCGAGCGTTTTGAACATGTATGGACGTTAATAAATCTGCTATAGATGAAGTTGCTTTAAAATTTTTTCTCAGTTTTACTTATAATTCGCTCCGACTGACGACTATGTTGACAATAATTTGCTTGTAAGGAGCAAAAAGTACCTACTACAGAATTAGTCTTTTTTTTTTAGTAAGTTTTTACTATTTTAACTCATTGAATGTTTATTAAACGATCCATATTGTAAAATGGCAAATATTGTAATAAACACATCATGCTTCATATGACAGTTTTTTTTTTATATATCTTACTGAAATAATGTTGTCAAATCTGGACCACAAAATGGATAAGCTTATATGGCATAAATATGCTGTAGTTATTATTGTCAAATAATAATTTTTAGCATTTATTTAGATAGTGAAGAAAAAATTTGTAGCATTCTTTTAAGCATAAAATATAATAATAAATGCAAAATATATAATTTAACGTTTGTTTTCAAAGCAGAACTTTGAAAGTTTGAAAGATATTAGTGAGATATCAATAAAGTGTAGAATTCGTGTCTTAACTTATCGAGATTGCATGATATTGATATATTTTTGTTACTTTTTCTTCGATATTGATATGAATGTGTTATGACTCTGAATGAAAATGATTTAAGTTAAATGATGTTAATGTAATAAATCAAGGTGGGTAAGAGCGTGTGTCATACGATAAATATTATGTTAATTGTTGTAACATTTTATGGTTTATGATCTTAATTATTTTTAAATTTTTAAATGTTTGCTTTTCTTGCTATTGAACTTTATATTTTTATGTAAAATTTAATTAAGAAAACATACCCTTTGTAAACTTTATGTTGACTGGTGCAGAAGAATAGCAAACGTAACAAAATTTTCCTTAAATGACATATTAATGAGTTCTTCACATAAATTTGTTGCTAAATGTCAAATACATGAAATTTGAAGAAATGTTATTGCTGAAAAAAAAACAAGACAGAGATTTGAATTTTATTAAATACTTGTATATTGGTTATCCGTCATCTTTATCAATTTGTAGGTCTGAATTTCTCATTTTTTTTTTCAATTTATTTTTTCTTAAATTCTTTGCCATTATTTAATACAATTTGTATTTTTACAAAATTGTATCACACTCTAGAATGCAGTATTGATGATTTAACAATTATAATAAAATAAAAAGACATAGCAAGTAGTTTAAAAAAAGAATTAAAAAAAAAAAAAAAGAGCAAATCAGAATATTTTGCGTATATTTTGCACTAGCCACCTTTTTTAGTCTAAACATCAAATTGCAAAATATTCTGTTAAATGAAAGTATGTTAATTGGTCAATCAGAAGGATTTTTGCTATCGTCTTTAAATCGCGGCTTCAAAACGTGTGCTTCTATCAAGCTTTACATTAATACTTCACATGTACTGTAAATAACAGTACCATAGTTTGTCTGTTGTAATCTGAGAGAGACTTTTTTTTCAAACTCGATCCGTTAAGTTTATGCCTGATTGTCTCAATTTCTTTTCAATAGCACACAATCCGATGGACGCGAATATGTCTCGAATTGGATCCGGTATCTTAGGGCTAATCAATTATATAAATAACTTAAGAATTAATAGACGATGATGATAATGATCTTGTGGCATTAAAAATGCAAAAAATAAAAAAAAAATTAAACTTTCTCTCATTCAATATCCTTCGGTGGTGAATTTTTGCTTATTGATATTAAAATTGTGTTCATAAGAGTAAATATATACAATAATAGGCATTAGCTTTGAGAGATCTAGTATTGAAGAGTATAACAAAGTGATAAGAGAAAGAATAGATGACACCAAGTTTTCCTTCAAAATTGCATCTCAGAGTAGTTATCAAGTTTTGATGGGTACTTTAAGGTTCGACTTATACTCTCTTGATATTTGTCTAACATTTCTCATATTATTTTTTCCTTTTATAAAATTTGAAACAGTCGTGGTTGAAATCATAACAAAGACTGAAGCTTTGTTTCTCAGTGATTTTTTTCCTTTTTTTTTTTTGGTTTGTTATTTTGATCCAAAGCAATTTTTAATTTCCGCATAACAATGCACAAGTTATTAAAATTTTTGTGTTGCTACACTGCTTGTTGTTGTCTTTTATTTTCTAATTTTTTCCTTTTTTTTTTTTTTGTTACAACTCTTCTCTCTCTTCTCGTCGGTTACATTGTTGTTTTTTTGTTGCTTTTATTTTTGGATTTTACATTGTGCCTTTGGGTGATAAAATTCCTTTTGTTTTATCTACACATACATGTTTGAATTTATTTATTTTTTGATTTTTTTTTTTTAAGCAAAATATGTGCGTTTCAACACTTTTCTGAATCGGATTTTTTGTTTTTTTTTTCGTCATCTTCTATATTTTGTATAAAGCAATTCATCAGCATTCTTGTAATTCTGGACTTATACACTCTAGCTCTCTAGTAAAACATATTTTCTTTTGGATAGATGGGCAGCAGCTATACATTGATGTGTTTGCGTATAAAAATATATGTAAAGGCCACTAGTTCTTCTTAAACCACAATTATGTGTTTTTGTAAGGGCTTGCAGCTATATTGCTTCAGTTTGATGAATAAACATATATAAGACATTCAAAATAGCTAAAACAAAATTATTTATATTAAAATTGTATGCTTTTGCCAAACCTAACATTTATTAATTTCATTACATATACATAAGTAAGAATATAAAATAAAAATTATATATTAAACTTGATAAAAATTATATATTAAACTTGAAGCGAATTCTGAATCCACTTCATTTTTTGGTAGTATTTTATTTTCAAAATAAATTAATTTGACTTATACAAGATCTTGTTGTTCCTATATATGGGGATCAAAAATCAAAACTTGTTAACCATTTTCCATATTATGTCACTTAATATGTAATATAATTGGCTGATAAATGTGAAACTTTCTATTGATTTGCCTGATATTGTTTTAATTATATTTGGTGTATTTTCCTTTGAGTTCAATACATTTTCTCCAGCTATTCTACGAAATTTAAATATAATCTCATAATTGAAGTAATTTTTCGAAAAATATCCAAAAATATCTTTTTGCGGTGCTTTTGTTTGATTATTTGATGGAAAACATTTTGAATCGTTAGAGATGAGGTTTGAAGGTGAGGTTTGGAATTAAAAGGAAGTCAGGCGAACAGAGTAGATATTCTAAACATTTCAAATTTTATTTGCTTTAATGCTGTCTTTGCCGAAAGCCTTTTGTAAGCCAAAGGCCATGTAAAGATGAGAAATGATTTTCTTCTTCTGCAAATCGGATCCACTCCGTAAGCTTTTTCAAAGTTCAGAAGTTTGAAATAATATTTCCTTGTTATTTGTTTACCAGTTGGCAGGTAATCAATTAACACTAGAACTATCGACGTTTTGTGAATACCTGTTTCCATTAAAAATCATCATCATTTTGATCCCCTTTTTTTTGTACTACACATGTACTTATTACATAGACTGGGGTTATGCGAAACGTTTCAGTTCCTTTGCATAATAGAATTTGAAAATGTTCGTGAACAGTTAAATTTTGTTTAACGTTTCTAAGCGTAGGTTGATCTTCTTGGAAACTGAAAGTCCTTTTTGTTCTTCCTATAGTCGCCAGCAAGTTTTTCTGCCAATTGAAATAAAAATTGTTCTTTGTTAATATTTTTATTAGATATTTTTTGTTTGTTGTCAAGTTTAAAATATTATGAAACATTTGCAAGGCCCGGCCACATACGCGTTTCTGCTTTTACTTTATACTTGGGAGCCATTTGGTCAGGTAAATTTATTCTATACTTTATCTGATTGTAAAATATACAATTTTTGGAATTTGTTTCCTGTCATGAGCAATCCATATGATTCTATGCTTTGAACTAAGAAATGTTTCTCTTTACATCGTTTGCCTTTGTAAACTCTCTCTCTTTCTGTCAGAGTAACTTTATTTAATTTATAAGTACTTATGTGGAATGAAGAGTCGTGTTATTTTTTTTTTTTTTTGACTTGACTGGCATTTCTGGCTTATTTGCTTTCATCGTTCCAATAATTCTGGCTCTTTTGATCAGTAGCTTCTTAGAAAGTTTTATACTTGTAAACAAATTGTCGATTGCTATATTTCTTCCAGAGTTTAAACAGTTTTCAGTGAGTTTCTATATTATGGACTCATTCAAGTATATTTCAGATGGCCCGGAATCATCTTTACCTAAGTAAGGGAACACATTTGCAAGATATTTGCTTGTAATTTTTTCTACCGCTGACAAAAATAAGTACCGTAAAGTACTGCAAAATACTGCTTATTGTTTCCGTAGAAAAGAACAGTTTATCCACGCTAAGGTTTTAGCCGGGTTTATAACAGGATTGATTGTTTTCAATAAACGAGTTCCATATATTAGAAATTAGAACAAATTTGCCCACAAGCACGTGAACCTCCCGTTTTCCCTTTTTCTCAAATCGAATATAATTGATAAGATCTGAAATATATATATTTGTTTCTACTCACTGCGTTTAGTAAAAAAAACTCCCATTTTTGGAATCATAGATAAAACAACTTTATTTTCATAAGCATTTCGAGCATACAATATGACCATAAAAGCGTATCATTCATCTAATTCGAGTTTTCATTCTTTCAACAGGTCTTGAGCTCAGTCAAAAAGTTATCAAAAAGTACATAAAGTGATTGTATCAAAAAGCATTCAATAAATATAAACTTTACGAACTGAAAAGTCAACTATTTAAACGTTAACTGTAGAAGTATTAATATATACAGATCGGGACCGATTTTGGACCGAACATGTTTTTAGGTTTGATGAATATTCTCACGATGAATCGAAAATTATACATGAATTTATGAAAAAAATTGTCGATGTTTTTTCGATGTTGTGTATTAGAGTAGTTAGAAATGAAGAGGTAAGATGCACCTGAAATAGGTATTTTCTTCGGAGCGTTTCAAAAAAAAAGTCCACGATCTTGAGAACCAATTTACACCATCAAAACGTGAAATTAGAGGTCCGGCAAATTTTTCGCGTAATAATGCTAAAACGAAACGTGTTTTGTGGCTTGCAGCATCGTTCTGTTGAAACCACACGTTTTCACCGTCCATGTCTTCAATTTTATCGCACAATAAATTCGTACATATTTACATATGGGTATAGCGTTCAAAATGAGTGTAAAGAATAAATTTGGAAACTTGGTATATATTTATGATACTTTTAACAAATGTCTATAGCGATAAATTTGAAAATGATTGCGTTAGATTTCCAATCACGCCTATAGAAGACAAAAAAAACTTTAATTTGTATTATAATATGCGATAAATATACGACAGATTATTATTTGGAGGAAATATTTTTTCTTAGTGTATTGTAAAATGAATGAAAATAATTATAATTATTAAGAGAACAAAAATAAAATTATATTCGAGATTATTTAAAGCTTTTGTTGAAGAAAAGCCCTAAAGAATTCATTGCGTTATCAATTTTATTTAAATTGATAAGAGATTATAAAAGGCCATACAATTATTTTAAATATAAATAAGTTGGAAAAATTTATAAGATTGTTTAATAATACCATTTAAAATGCGTGTATGTGTTTTGGGTGGCGGAATAAATGGTCTCTCTTGTGCTGTGTCTATCTTAGAATATTTTAAAGATAAACTGAATAATGTTGAAGTAATTGTTATATCAGAAAAATTTACACCTAATACTACAGGTGATGGATCAGCTGGTCTTTGGGGACCTTATTTATTGGGTGATACATCGGCTGCAAAAGTCCAGTAAGGAAGAAATAATATTTATTATTATTATAAAAAATTTAAATATAAATTCTATTTTGTTATAGCCAATGGTCAAAGGATACGCATGATTTTTTAGAGAAATTGTGGATTTCTGAAGATGCTGAAGAAGCTGGAGTTTGTTTGATTCCTGTAACTAGAGTTGCAACTACAGATACGCCAATTGCTGATTTTTGGAAAGATATAGTTTATGGCTTTCAACATCTGACACAAACACAGCTTAATGAATTGAACAGATATCGTGAGAAAGAATTTAAGTTAGTTGTGCTCTAAAATATAAAGTTTTTATTATTTTATGATATACAAGATCGGCTTCAGAAAAATTTATCACTGAAGTGATTAACCGTGAATTAAGAATACAAACAAAAATGGTTTTGCAAGCAAGACGAGATTTTGTAGTCTAAGATAAGGTTCATATTAACAATCAGGAAAATTATACTTTTATCTGATGAGATTGAAAAGAGAACAGTTAGCGCAATTGATCCGGATTTCTATTATAGTTCAATTAATGAACAAGTGATTATTATGTTTAGCAGTTGAAGACAAACATTTGGTCTTTTTTCGTTTACCAAACTTATAAGATATAAAGCTAGTTTCCAAGGATGCCTAAAAGCCTCTTTGCTCACTATGTTTTCTTTTATGAGTCTTTATTATGTTTGTTTCAAACTCAGCCTAACGGCAACAATTTTTCAAGCGTTCATAAGACATTTTTCTTTTCTTCTCTTCGCTTATTTATTCATTTAATATTTTTTTATTTTTCTTAAAGGTCAGGAATACAATTTATGACATTTACATCTGAACCACGCCTACTTTTACCTTATCTAATGAAACGTTTTCAACGACAAGGTGGCCGTATATTAGAACAAAAGATTGAAAATATCTATAATTTCATAAAAGTCACTGATTATGATGTTGTCATTAATTGTGTCGGTTTGGGTGCTTTAAAATTACTTAATGATACAAACATGTATCCTATACGTGGTCAGGTGAGTCGAATTAAAGCTCCCTGGTTGTACTCTGTTTTATTGGACGAAAGTGATGACGGAAATTATATAATTCCCAAGTAAGTGAAGATAGTTTTTTTTACTTCTTGTCATTTCACATATATAATCTTTTAAGAAATATTATTTAGTTCAACTACAGTGGTTTTAGGTGGTACTCATCAGGAAAATAATTTCAATACTTCTGTCTGTTCGAAAGACAAAAAATTCATTTTAGATGGTTGCAAGCACATTATACCGGCATTAAATGATGCTCAACATTTGTATGATTGGGTTGGTTTAAGACCGGGTAGAACGTCTGTACGTTTAGAGTTGGAACAATGTGGTAAGCTCGTGTTCTATTCACAAATACACAAATAAATACAACCATATTTTTTTTTGCTTAAGGTGAAAAATTGTTAATACATAACTATGGCCACGGTGGTAGTGGTGTTACATTAGCTTGGGGCTGTGCTCAAGAAGTTTTGAATATATTGGAAAATGCTTTAAATAATTATAAGTTACGATCAAAATTGTAATCAATACAATGAAAAGGAAACGAGAAATTCTTAGATAATTATTGTAAGCATTGTATATATGTATTCGGATGATTTACGTTAACTTTCACTAAATAAATCAAAAAAATATAATTATTTTTTTTTCAAATTTATTTTTCTAAGTAATTTAAATAAGCTATCACCGAATAATCAGTTCATAACTGTTAGCAAAATTCTCGATCACCGATCAGTTTGTCTATCTCTTTATTTCATTAATCGATTTATTGTGAAAAGTTAGGCCCAAGCATATAGAAATTATATTAAATTGAATTTAGTTTATCCCATTGCAAACAAAGAAAGAAAAATTTAAAGATAAATTCAAGTTTTAAGTTTATTCTCTTGTCAATATAGCTATGAATTACTTGTAAAGGCCATTACTCACAGGCTATCTTCATATATGAAGTGATTACTACTTAAAATTTGCCCCACAGAATAAAGATAACATTTTCGTTTGTTAGTATTTCACACAATTGAAAATTTACATTGAGTACCGCAATTTACACAACGAATACCAAAATCCACTTAAGGATTGAAGTGGACTTAAGTTTACGAAGAATCCGCAAGAGCTTTCCGCATGACGTAATTGTTCCACAAAGAAAGTATAGAAGGTTTGGTGTTACTTATTGAAATGTCGTAACTAACATGTTTATAAAAGTCAAAATCCATAACTAGTTACACAGTTGATGTTTTTTAATATAATGTGCCAGTATTTTTAAAAAATTAATTTATAATCCAGTAATTAACCTTATAAACCTGTTACAGCGTTAGTAAAAAAAGAAAAGAAGAAATCGCCCATTGCCAATATGTATGGATGTATACGTTATTCAAAATGATTAATCTTTGCTTAAAAAAATTAACGCCACTGCTGATAGCTTTCAGATTAGTTGGGAAGTTGTTTCAATACAACGAGCATTGCGCGTACGATAGAAAAGAAACTGATTCCTAGGAACACAATTCAAAAACAGATTAAGATTAACTCTTAAGGAGAGATTAGAAAAAATTCTTGTGAACATAAAAATGTGTCAAATTTTATTGTAGAAAGGAAATGAAACGTTGTTTATATTGTACTTACAATAAATATAATCTTGTATGGTATATAGTTTGTAGTAGTAGTTTAACAAATATACTCTATGTTAGTAAAATGTGTCTCTCTCATTATTATATTCATAAGCAGAAAATGTAGAAAATAAAAATCTTTTTTGTCACATCGTAATGTTTTATTTATAAAGATGATATCAACAGGTGTAATCATTTAATATAACTAAATGGAAAGCAAGATATGTGCGGGACAGCCAATTACGTTACCGTGGTCCTGTTAAACTTATTTCTTAATCCGGTTTTCTTAGACGATTGCGGTATGTATATATGGTTTGTTAACAAATTTCAATTTTTGTCTGTCTTAAATTTTGTAGCAATGAGACATAAAAAAGTGAATTTAATTAAAGCGCTTTGCAGTTCTAGCGTTAATGTTAATGTTCTCTTTTTATCCCACATACCAGACCATTTATCAAGTATAGTCATTTTCTAAGCTTTCAATCTTGCGATATTTAATTGTAGTTACTATGGACATTGTATTTAATCTACTATTGACAAGACTTAATTTTTATCTTAACACTTCATTTCTGTCAACTACCATAAGATTACTGAGACAGCTAGTATGATATATAATGTAATAGATTGTCCAGTTTTTAGCTCGCTTGAGGTCACAATCCAAACATAACATACATCGGCATCTTTTAAAAACATTAAAAATATATTTTAAGATAGAACTTAAAGAAAATGAAAAAAAAAGGTTCGAAATTCTCTTTTTAACCTGTTCGGTAAAATATTAAATTTTCTTACCTAGGTTCACACATTGTGTAAAGAACCTCTTGGCATTGAGAGAAAAAGTGCTCGGAAAATATGTAATCTTTTGAAGTCAATTAATTAGCGTTCAGATTGCTTTCTTCAAACGATTAGAGGCTTATAACACATTAGATATAATAATATTAATTATGACGATCTAAAGTATATTATATGTAATGCATTATATATAATATATTATATATTATATATTATATATTATATATTATATATTATATATTATATATTATATATTATATATTATATATTATATATTATACATTATATATTATATATTATATATTATATATTATATATTATATATTATATATTATACATTATATATTATACATTATATATTATACATTATTTATTATAGATTATATAATATATATTATACANTTATATATTATATATTATATATTATATATTATATATTATATATTATATATTATATATTATATATTATATATTACATATTATATATTATATATTATACATTATGTATTACATATTATATATTGTATATTACATATTATATATTATATATTATATATTATATATTATATATTATATATTATATATTATATATTATACATTATATATTATATATTATATATTGTATATATAGTAAAATATAATATTTTTATTATTAGTGTAATATCTCATTTTCGGATTTAATCTTTTTCATTTAAATCTCAAAGAAATCTAAAAATTGGCGGCAATTGAATAATTTAATACAACTTAAAGTATCCGTTAGTTTGCCCTCCGGAAAAATCGGTGAATTCATTATTTATTTAATGCTTTCACGTGATTTACTCTTAATAACATACAGATATTTCGATTAGCTAAGTTACTTTACTGTTGTGTTATGTTGTAGTAAAATAATTACTATTCGGATTTTTTATGTTATGTCTTTGCATTTCTATAGAGTTATATGTATATGTTATAGCGATAGCTTGGATATATACTGTGAGAAGTATCATCATATACATTATGTCATAATTGATAAAAGATTTCTTACGTTTACATAGAATACTACATTTACGGCGTTTCCATGTAATAGAATCAAATGTTGTATACAATAAACAGAATCTCAAGTTATTATTATTATTATGACTGTAACAAGGCGGCTCTTTGTTACGGTTAAAATTCGAAAATTGTTATCTTATGAAGTAATGGTGTTTGTCTTTAAATTGTTTGGAAAAATATTTTCATCAAACATAATTGATTAAAATCAAAATTGTGTTTACTTTGGAAGATTATTGAATGCAACATCCAGAAAGAATTTGATGCTTATATATATAGTCACCTATTTTGTAGTTTTGTAGTAAACATAAAAAAGAACACACTTCAGATTGAGACGATGTGAGCAACAAGTTAACAAGTCTGTTATAGGTCTAGTTTCTTCCTATAGTCTGCGCATATATTGCGCTCATAATCGTCCCATGTTGATCATAATCTGCTTATGTAATGTAACTATTAAGGAATCAGCATTTTTGTAGCAAATTTTTATTATTTTCAAACATTCGACAGTTGTTTAAAGATCTATATTGTAAAATTGCAAATATTGCGCTAAGCATATGATGCCACGGACGATAGCTCAGTTTTACATATGTTACTAAAATAAAGTTGTTAAATCCAGACCACGAAAGGGACGACCGTTTCTTTATTACCGGACAAAGTCATTTCATTTTCTTTTGGCTATTCGACTTAAATTCTCCATGTATTTATCAGAATGATGCTCTTTGTATAGTTCGTTTAACAAAAACTCTTTAAATGATGGATGATTTTGACTCTTACACTGGTCGGAGTTTATGTCAACATTGAGCAATCAAGCAAGAGCTTTAACAAATTTTAAAGTATAAGTTTGAAATTTAGCACCATTTTAATGGAAGATTTCTGCTCACCTTCGGCTTCTTTTGCGAGACTTCTTCATATGAATGCTGTTAGGCTGCATACACATGGAATTAGAGTTAGAGAGTTCAATTTACGTAATATTGCTGATATATAATCAAAATTAAAAAATCTATGAAAACTTTTTACTATAATTGATAAAGAGTTTCTTAAAATAATTGCTATTTTTGTTTACTACCATCCTACACTCGACCTGTTCTGTTCTTTATATACGCAAAAACATAAACTTATCGAAATTCGTAGCCATGGTATTCCTTTGGTTAGATGTATATTTAAGTTCGGTAACTTTTCCTTCGCCTCCTATAAGTAAGACGCCCGTATTTGACACTGCTCTGGTAATCTTTATTTTTTTTTCTTTTTTTCGATGAACAATAATTCGCGACCGACAGGGTTAAGCAAGTTTAAAAACAAACAAAAAATGACTTCGTATTTTAAGCAACCCGACATGAAGTATATATGCTTAGCGTATATAGCAACAAAAAACACTCTGTAAATACTTTAGCAACATGTTGCCTAAAAAAGGTTGCATTATCTTCCCTGACGTTAAAGAAAAAAATTGGTCGAAAACTGTTTTTAGACTAAATAAATAATGAAAGTACTCTCGACGGAAGATTGCAGACATTGTAATAACGGTAGCAATATTCAAAAAAAAAAAAAAAAAAAAAACAAACAAACGATAAAATAATTAATAGATAACAGCATTTTGATAGTAAAAATATTGAAAATTATATCCCAATAAATGTAACATTTTGAGTTATGTATGAAAAACGACAATTTCTTTGGACTCTCTATGGGTTATTTTTTAAATACAAACATAGATACGTTATACTTAGATCTGTTAATTTTAGCAATTATATTTATTTGTTTTACGAACTTTCTCTTTTGGAATTTTAATTTTCTTACAATAATAACTTCTCTTCTGTGTGTTAACGTTAAAGAATAAAACTATCAGTTAAACAAATGTTAGCTACTAAGATAAGAATTTGTACTTTTTGTTTTTATTCTGCAAGAAAAAAGAAAAAACAACAAAATAATATGCAAAGAGACCGGAATTTTCAATTTCAAATATTCATTCATTTAAAATGGTATGTTTTTGTAACCTTTGAACCACAGCAAAGAACTTCAAAGAAAAGTGCAATTTTCATTCAATAGAATGCATAAGTGTTGCGAACTTTTGCGAACTTGAAAGAGTTTAAAGCAAAGAAAACAAAAACAAAAAAAAAAGGATACGTATAAAAAAAAAAAAAAAGGTAATAATGTCTTTTTCATTTGCAAAGCCTTGGACGTATTAAATCCAGGATATTCCAGTAAAACCTTAAAACAGAAATTAATTTAAGAATTGCTTTTCTTTCCTACTCTATATGAGCGTAAATAAAATATATCAGTAGAACAAGTGGACAGACGATAGTCGCGATTGAAAAGAAAAAGGCAAAGAATAGGCAGAGAAGTCAAAAGAAAAACATTTACACGGTATACTGTGCAGTATATCAACGCGTTACAAGTAGAATATTAAATTTAATACACTCTTTGAGTTTGTTTTGTAAAGCAGAATTTTACTTGCTTTGATTTACTTTTACTATTACGCCATTTATCCGCACTTTATTTTAACATTTGGTTTATAAAATCGTTTTAGGATTTGGCACATAAGCCACATTGACGGTTTATGAGTAGCGAATACACTTCGCACACACACATACCATGTTATGAATATTTAAACTTATGATGTGAAACTCTTTGAATATATAATATTCTACTTAAATGCGAATCTAAAACAGCCTTACCTACCTAGAGAGCAATAACGATTGGCACAATATAAATGCTTGCGTGGTAGCTTCAACATATCTAAAAAGAAAAGAAAATAAAAGTAATATTATATTGCTTCTGATAAGTGAAAGGATTCATATGTAAATTTATAAATTTAATATATTACAGTCATTTATTTAAATATTATAATTCTTAGAGAAATACGTTAGTTTAGTGAGCTACATTTTTATGCTTAGATTTTGAAAAGATTTCGTCACCTTACGTATCGTAATTTTTGTTTTTAGGTGGAATATTTGATTTGATGTATGTCGTTTTTTCAAAAAGGGTTAAAACATTCTTTGAATATGCAAGAATTTAATAGAAAAAGAAACTGAACAAAAAAAAAAGCATCGTGACGTCTAGTATAATGGAATTAAACGCCTACCATTATTATTGTTGTTTCATATGCTAATCAAATTTTAATAATAAAGTTTTTCCATGCATATAAGGATGTAAGGGTGAAGTGCAGCATCTACCTATGACCGTAGTGAAAATAATGAATTTCAAAAGCAAAATATCTCGGGGTATCTGAAAGAAATCTATAGTCATCATACTGAAGACATGTCACAGACGAATGAATGGACATACGAACAGATGGAGATACGGACAGACGGATATACGGATAGACGGACATACGGACCGAACACGTTTAAATCGATTCTAAATTTGATGCTAATTAAGAATGTATATATACATATATGTACATGTATATGTACATTGTCACCGAAGTTTGCTTTTGGTAGTTACAAATCGAATGACAAAATGAAGTATACCCTTCACCTCCTTCACCACCTTCAGAATTCTCTCTTTACGGCAAATCAATCCAAATTTGGATAATAATGCAATGGAAAATCAATTTGAAACTATTTTTGGTTTGAACGCAATTCAATAGGCGGCTTAACACGTAAAAACCTTAAAATATACGACAAAAATTTATTGAAGAAAATTATGTATAAAGGTTATCATTTTTCTTCTTTTAAAAGAGCATAGTGAGGCTCTAAAGAAAAATTACAAATTGTTCTTTAAAAAATTGTAGTTAATTTGTGTTTGCTGGAAGTCATTTATATTCAAAAATTTGCCGCAAGGTGAATATAATTTTCTTGCTTCAGTCTCGTTAATGTAACTTGAATATTCTTTATTCGTACATGCACATATGTTAAAGGCTTAAATTTATACTTTTTTTAAGGGTTTAGATTTAAGTTCAATACATAAAAGGCAATTGGTAAAAATTTGCCTGTGGCTTCATGCGAGTTCTTCTTTTGAATTTTTTTTAAATTTTTTTCGTGTGATAATATTAAATTAAATTTTTCATTCGAAAGTTTATTTAAGTATAATTTATATTAGTTTTTATTATTATAATTTAAGAGGAAAAAAAAAATATTAACGCGAAAACCTTTGTTAGTTAAAAAAGTGTACGATTTTTTTTTATTATTTATTTATTTATTTATTTATTTTTTATTTATTATATGTAATGGAATGTTTTTAAATGGTCACTATAAAAAGAAGAAGAAAGAAACTTATACAAAAATATGTATACATGTATGTATGCCCTTATGAATACTGATAAAAAGAATTTTTGTTTTGAAACTCAAGTATAAAAAATGCTATTAAAAATAATAATATGTAGGATAACTATACAACAATGCATTTACATATTTACAAGCAAACATTTGTATGTATATGTGAAAATGTAAACAAAAGTAAGTTTATACATAGCGGAATGTATGTGCTTCCATCCACCCAAGCCTGGTTGTCTGCTCTTGCTAGAACACGATCTTATTTGGTTCTCTTTTACTCATTTTTTTTTATTAGTGTGTAAAAATATAAATAAAAAATAAAAAAACAAATAACAAGAAAAAAAAAGAAAGAAAGAAAAAAGGTTTCGTATTTATTTTGAAGGATATGCATGTAATAATATTTATTTATTTTAAGCTCCAAATATTTTTATAACTGCCCCTGTGTGTGTGTGTGTGTGTGTGCATGCATATGTGCAAATATTTTTTCCATTTTTAAACCACACCAATTTTGCATATGCTAAATATTTGTACTGTGTTGCGTTGTTGTGAGCTGCATTGCTACATGTGCATGAACATGAACACAAACATATTTATATATATTTAAACATATACGCTTACGCACACATATGTACATATATCGAATTTTTTTTTATATATGTATATATATATGTATATGTATTTATTTGTAGATACACATAAGTTTTAATTGTATTAAAGTTAAAATCTTGACCAAGAATTACTATACAAACATAACATAGTTGGCTTTTGCTATAAGTAAGAAAAAAACAAATAAAAAAAATAAAAAATAAAAAAATGAATAATAAAAATAAAAGCAAGAGAAGAGAAACGGAAAACCGCGTTACAGCATTGCAGTAGAGATTATATATCATTTATGTATATATATGTCAATGTATATGTGTATTTACATGTATAACTATGTATATGAATGTATGCTGCATTCTTTTTTATTATGTGTTAAAGAAAAAAATCTGTGTGATAAAATATAAAACATTAAATAAATATCCCTTGAATTAAATGTGATGTTTTGTTTTTGCATAAATTTTCAAGCACTTTTTGCCTAAAACACATTACATTACAGAGACACATTGGAATGCTACACTTCTCTTTAACACTGTTATCAAATTATTTCATTGAGCATACATTGTTTCATTTCCATGGTGTGCGCGCATTGTTAATTAATTTTTTTTTTTTTTGAAATAACAATGAAAACCTGTCAAAGTATAAATTTTGACATTCAGCATAAAGTAATGATTTTACAAATTAAGTTTAATATGAGAAGCGTTAACGGTAAAATAATTTACGTTAACATTAAGAGCAAAACCGTTGAGTGTAGTTTTTAAAAAGCAACTATGATTTTTCTTCCTTGTCATAGGTTATTTCGAAAGTTGTAGAATTTTTTTGATCTCTTGAAGAAAAAATTTATTGTTTCAAAACAAGAAACCTATTTTAATATATATATATATATCTTAAATGGAACAGAATATCTAAGCTTTTTCGATTCATTTAGAAATTTTCTTTCCATCTTCGATTCGCTTTAATGCATTACAATTCAATTATCTCATTATAGACTTCAGACACTCAATTTTTTCCGGTTTTCAAACACGAGTGTATATAAGTAGCTAATGCTAGCCATATTAAGAAAAATTGTATTACATTATTTGTGATATAATGTTTTAAAAGATTTCTATCAAACTGCACTAAAACTCCTATTGGCAAATGTATCATATTTTGTTCTTATCACCTTCTTATCCTTGTCAAGTTAATGTTTTGTAAATTCATTGTCACTGTTAGTGGCATCAGACTATCTATCACTAATGCTTCAAACAATCAAGTCGTCTGTTTGATTGGAAATATATCTATGCAATCTATTATGATGCCCTAACATAGATAGTTTCTCATAAAGAGTTTGATACATTCTTTACTTTGGGTTTTCTTTAGCATTTTCACACAATTTTTTTAGTTTCATTTCCGTATTTAACTCATGTATGGCAAGCATATGTTACTATACTATTACACTATTTTACTCGAACATTTATTCCTAATCAAATGCACATATAATGCAGATTACAAATGTATTAAATTGAAGGTATAACGTATCGATAAATGTCATTTATTATATACATATTCTTGCTGCTATAATTTTTAAAATATTTTTAAAATCTGTTTTTAATTCCGTTTTTGATTTTTGTTTTTTTTTTCTTTTTGTATACACACGATTGGAGAAACTGAATTCGCAGAGACACGACGTGTTTTTAAAAAAGCATTAATAGACTTTTTTCTAGTCCCTTCAATAGTGATAAAGTGCAAGAAATACCGGAACGGTGAATCGTGACCAGAGTAAAGATTGAATAAATCAATAAAACAATCGAGTAATATAAAAAATACAAAAATTGAGCAAGAAGAAGACATTTTTTTGCTCGCTTCTTTCTTTTTATGGTTACCCAAAACTGCTAGGGTCAAAATCCAAAAGTTCAGTGTTGTCGCGCGAAACATAATATAAAAACAAAAGATCGAAGCGAAGTAGAATTAAAAAGCTCAGCGCGGTAGCTTTTAGATTTTAACCATGAAAATTCAAAAGTTTTTGTCACTTAGCGCAGACACAACCCCGATTAGAACCACTTGTGTAGCTTACGTCAAGGCTAAACATATCCAAAGCCGTACTGGTCAACTTCACTGACCGACGGCCAAAGCAATACCTATAATATCTAGAAGAAATAGTGTCGTCAATAAAGTTAATAATATCACAGCTACCTATTTTCACTACAATTCTGACGGTTGTAGGCATGTTTATTCTTATTATTTCCAGTATTTGACTATTCCCATTTTAATTAGTATCTTTATCATCTCTATTACTAACAGGGCTAAGCCTATTATTTTTACTAGTTCATTATTATTATTCCTAGTTTTCAATATCGTCATTAGTTTAACCACATTCTTTTAGCCTACAATTCTTAACAGCCTGTTTAATTCTACTAATCTTATTTAATCATTCTACTAATCTTATTTAATAATTTATCTACCTATTGATTAATTCTATTTATTTTTTATTCCATTCTCATTTATTCTATTCTATCTACTTGCTCTATTCATAATTCTACTAATCTTTGCTACCTTACTCCCTGCTTAATTCCAATGCTATTATTATTAATACTACTATTATTAATATTAGTATCATTATTACTATTAACATCATTATTACTACTATTACTATTATTACTATTATTACTATTATTACTATTATTACTATTATTACTATTATTACTATTATTACTATTATTACTATTATTACTATTATTATTATTACTGAATAGATTAAATTTAAACTTGAAAAGAAAAAATAGCACTTGCTTTCATACGCAACAACATACACAATAACACACACGCAAAAAAAAGGAAACAAGAAAATTATATTCGGCTGTGCTGAATCTTTTATACCCACTACCTTTATCTTACAAAAATGGGGAAAAACTAAATTATAATTGGTGGGCGTGGAATTGAAAGAACTTCCAATGTTTTTGCCAAATTTCAAGCCAATATCTTCATTTTTGCGGCTAGGAGAATGTTTACCAGTGACATTAGACAGTTAAGCAACCACACAGACGCACAGACGTACCGACGGATACGTTTAGGTGGATTCCGAATTTCATACTGATTAAGAATATATACATTCTATGTGATTCCACAAGCATCTTTCTTAATTTGACAAAAATTTTCACAAACAGAATTTAAGTTCAATATTCTATTATATCAAGTGGGCGTGGTCGATCCTTTCCATGTTTGCACAGAGACTACGGGATAGCTAACGCAATATTTTTAGAAATTTGTATAATGCTATCTGCTATGCTATTTTGCATTCCAAAAGCAGAGGTGTTCTTAGTCTACATCGTACTGTAAGCGTGTACTTTGACCGATTTGGCTTAGTTTCGATACCAACATATATGCAAGAATTTTCAATACTTCTGTCAAATTTGAAGACGATATCTTTATGAGAATGTTTACCGCAGACATTACACAGACAGACGGACAGACGGATATACAGACAGACGGACAGACGGACATGCTTAAATCGATTCTAAACTTGATGCCGATCAAGAATATATATACTTGGTAGGGTCTCGGAAGTTTCCTTTTGGTAGTTACAAACCGAATGACAAAATGAAATATACCGTTCATCTTTGGTGGTGGATATAAAAACAGAGAGCAATTAACAACAACAACAATAACATAGACATTAGCGAAGAGAACCCTTTTAAATCTAGTAGTAGGATTTCGAGATCATCGGCAGGCCCATCAACGCCACAGCCGCAGTCCCCGAGACAAGCGCTGCCGACACGGTCCAACGCTGCCAAAGTCGTAACGAAGGAACGCACTCCATTTGAGAAACTGAGAGAGCATATCGCAGCACTCATAGACATGCTCGAGGAGGATAAAAGGAGATAAATTCATCAACCAATGAGAGATACTATTGAGAGTATAAGGAATGCTTAGGAAGAATGCGCGTCAGGACCAGAGGGCGTAGAAGATACGGCTAAAGTACGCATTGAAAAGACGTCGCGAACACCCCCATCGGCAAGAACCTAGGTGCAACCGGTTAGGATTAGAGTTGATGCGGAAACAACGGCTGACAATGCAAAACGCAAGAGGAAGCAATCAGGAGAAGTGGGGACGCCAGCGACCAAAAACCCCAATGTAGCTTCCACATCCAGTGCGGTAAACTAACCTAGCGAGGTTCAAACCAACGGCTGGAGTGTTTTGAGGGACATAAACTGGCAGAAAGTGGCAGCTAAGAAGAGGAAAGACCGTCTACCGCAAGTTCGTAGATTTAAGCCAGAAGCTATTGTTATAGCTGCGACAGGCCAGCTTTCATATGCGGATATGCTAAGGAAAGTGAAAAGCGAGCCTAAGTTGAAACAGCTAGCCGAGGCAGTTCAGAAAATCAAGCGAACACAGAGAGGTAACTTGTTGCTCCAACTCAATAAAAACCGCGGAAAAATCGAAGAGTTGAAAACAACAGTTGGCTCCATACAAGATGACCAGGCGGCAGGTAGAAGCTTGAAACAACGCTGCTCAGTCGAGTGCAGGGACATTGATGTAGTAGCCCAAGTGAAAGATTGGGTTGACAGGTAGAACACCAAACTGAGGCCGTGTTAATAAGGAGCCGAAAGAAAGTTGAAAAGATGCGTATGAGAGTCGAATGCCACGAAATAGAATCATCTCTCGCGCTGAAATATCTAGAAGTGATAATCGACAACCGGCTAAGATTCACAAGGCATACCCAGTCCGCAGCTGACAAGGCAGCCAGGATCCAAGCGGTACTGGCAAGAATGATGCCAAACGCCAGAGGATTTAGAGCAGCAGCAAGAAAAGTTCTATCCACCGTGATTACATCGGTCTTGCTTTACGCAAGCTCAGTACGAGTCGATGCCCTTCTGGTCAAGGCCAACTCCAGGAAGATGACCGTGGTGTATCGCCTCAGCGCCCTTAGGCAGATTAGCGGCTTCCGAACCAGTCCGGAAGAGGCAACGCTGGTGTTAGCAAGCTCGATCCCGATTGACATTCTGGCCGACGAGATGCGGCTTATCCACGACAAGAGGCAGTCAGGCCAGCCAAAAGAGAACGCTTGACCTCTATGATCAGGTGGCAAGCGTGCTGGGAGAGCGGAACAAAAGGAGAGTGGACTTTCGCGCTCCTCCCTCACATATCGTCATGGATGGAAAGGCGATACGGCGAAGTTAGTTTCTACCTGATGCAGCTTCTCAGTGGTCAGCTCTGTTTTCGAAGCTACCTATATAGATTTCGGCACCAGGGTTCGCCTAATTGTCCAAGATGTACACCAAGGAGGATGCCGAGCACAGAATGTTTCGAGTCATTTGTCCCAGGTTCGAGTCATTTGGTCGGCTTAGATGGAGACTCTGTGAGACGGGCAGGGAGATCACGGAAAACCCTGACGCATGGAATAGACTGAACGTGTTCGCGAGGAGAACGCTCCAAGCGCTGTGCCGAATAGAGTGACAGTCGGCGAAGAGAAGAGGCAGTGGAATCCAATAAGAGAGCCCTAGGTCCCGGCAAAAAGAAGCGCACTAATTGCAACCAGCCTCCGCGAAGTAATACCTAAAGGTGGTCCCGTGGAGGAGAGTGGTAGACGACGAGTGTGTGGGGGGTCGGTTTGGTACGTAGGCGCCATGGATGGCGAATCGTGCATGCTGCTGGTACGGTCCAGTAGTATCTTTGGAGCCCGCATAGCAAAAAAAAAAACGGAGAGAAAAACAAACACATTTATATATATATGTATGTGTATGTATATCAGCAAAAGCCAGTTTGTTGTTTAAGGAATTTTTCTTATATCTTTTCTCTGAAGAACTTCATGTTAATTCATTTGCTTCTTAGGGTGGTTGCTTTGTATTTCTTTTACAGTTTTTTTTGTTCTTCTTATTTTATTGTACAAAATCTTAAATGTGTTTCTACCTTACATTTCGAATGCGATTTTGTTCCTTTTGCTTGCGAAATATTTTGAATAGTTTAGGTTAGCAATGTTGTTTGTGTTGCTTGAGCCTTTGTTTTGCTTTACTTTGAACCTTTGTTTAGTTATTGCGGTGGCATATAACACTGTGGCTTAACACGAATGTGTTTTTCACTTTTGGAATTTCTCTCAAACCAAAAAGGAAAACAAAAGCTTTTTTAATTTAGATAAATATGCAAGATGGTAGCATGAAAAGAAAACAAAAAAAAAACGAATTGAAAAAGATTTCTCTCTATTTTAAATTTCTAATACGTTTTGGAATATAAAGACTAGAAGGACCACAAAATTTGAGTACATAGAAGGCAGACAAACAACACAATGCAAAGTTATGCTTTAACCACATTTTTATATTGCGAGTAGTATATCTTTATCTCGAATGATAAAATTATTATAAAATATATAAGCAATTTTTCAAAATATTAAATTTTTCGAAATAATTATCTTAATATATCAAAATTACGTTTTTATGTTATACGTAAGTATGTATGTATGTATGTGTAATGGAACATACAGCAAATAAACTTGTGTTGTATGAGGTGCGTGACTTTTCAGGCCACATAATTTATGCGCACGCTATACATTTTATTTACGTTACAAGCAAACATTCAGCTGTAATACACAATCAATCAGTAAATAAACCAAAACCAAATAAAACTATTCTATCTCTCTGCAGGTGAAACAGCTTTTTTTTTCTTTTTTTTAGCTTGCTTTGGTTTGGTTTAGTTGACAAAAATCATTTTTAATGAATTTCACGAATTCGCGAATGTTTATTTATATGGCTGATAAATAAAATTGTAGTTGCACAGCGAATTTATTCATTTGCAAATCTACATGAAACATCATTACAACCACATAAAATAATTAAGCGGATAACAAACATACACCTTAAACATACAAAGGTAGTATATACCAAAAATCAATTCTATTAAAAAGGGGGAAAGAGAGAAGTAAATTCATCTGTTGGTTATTTTTGTTGTACAATAGGATATAGACTTTATCAAGCGTTAATAGAAAGCCGAAAAGTACATAATACTTACAATGAACACACATTACTTCCCATCACATATTTAAAAAAATTCAAACAGTTTTTTTTTTATTTACATATATTACTTAATATACGATTAATACTATTATTATGCCATGAGTAGTTATTAGTTTGACTACAGTGTAACTTTGCATCTTTTAATCTTTGCACATTAACATTAACAGCTCTATATATTGAGAGAAGACTAACAAGTAATATCAGGTTGCTTGGAATAAAATTTTCGCATTCAATATTTACTAACATTACTGATAGATGCTTTTTCTCTACCGGTGTGAAGTTAGCCCATATCTCTCGGGCCTACATTTTTGTCTTTGCTGAAATATGAGCTGTCGTCACAGTGTATACGTGTCTTTGCTAAGATAATTGATAATAAAGCGGCATGGGAAAATTAACAAAATGCTTAGAAAAACCAAACAAAAATAGAAAAATAAATTAAAAACTAAAGCACACACACATGCCCTATATTATAAAAAATATAAAAAAGAGTTATTGTTACTATTCGTCATGAACAATAATAAATAAACAATAAGAAATAATACCCCTTCAGCTTTTTTAATATATCTTAAAGGGTTGTAAAAGCTATCAGAGAAACCTTACTTCATGATTCAAAGTAGGGGACATTATAGTGAAAAGTGTCAATATGCACTAATGTACTTTTGCCGTGCCGTTGTTTTTGCGGTGGCGTCGTTGTTGAGGTGCCGTCGTTTTTGCCGTCTCGTCGTTTTTACCGTGTCGTCGTTATTCATCAACGCATGGATGCATTGACGCATTGACGCACCAACGCATTGACGCATCAACGGACGAACGCATAAACGTAATGACGCATCAACGCATTGACGCAACGCAACGTAACGTAACGCAACGCAACGTTACGTGTTGTGTTGTGTTGTGTTGTGTTGTGTTGTGTTGTGTTGTGTTGCGTTGCGTTGCGTTGTGTTGCGTTGTGTTGTGTTACGTTGCGTTGTGTTGTGTTGTGTTGTGTTGTGTTGTGTTGTGTTGTGTTGTGTTGTGTTGTGTTGTGTTGTGTTGTGTTGTGTTGTGTTGTGTTGTATTTATGTTTGTCAAGCTTGATTCTGTGCCAATAATAAAAAATAAATGACATTTTTATTTTTTAATGGACCTCGTAAATACGTAATCAACTAAATATGCAAATAGTAGAGTACTATGCACTTGTGAGACGTTGCTATGAAAACGCGGACAATGATTTGATGAACATTTTTTATGAGAACTTATACTTCGTTCTCTGCGGTTCGCATCAGTGCGTTGATGCGACGATGCGTTGATGAAAAAGGACGGAACGGCAAAAACAACGGTCCGGCAAAAGTACAATAGTACATATTGACACTTTTCACTATGATGTCCCCTACTTGGTATTATCAAGTTAGGTTTCTCCGAAAGCTTTTAGAACCCTTTAATATATATCAAAAAACTGAAGTGGGTATTATTTCTTAAAAATTTTTTATAACGCGGTTTGTGCAGCTACTAGCGCATTGTTCATGATGAAAAGTGACAATAATTGTTTTTTATATTTTTTATAACATAAGGCGTGTTTTAGCTTCTCATTTATGTTTGTATTTTCTATTTTTATTTAGTTTTTGTAAGCATTTTGTTTATTTTTCCATGCCGCTTTATTATCAATTATCTTAGCAAAGACACTTACCAACTGTGAAATTAGCCCGTTTTTTAGCAAAGAGAAAAAAGGGAGCCAGACAAGTATGGGCTAAGTTCGCACCAGTAATTTTTCATACATTTGTCGTGGTTTAGAAAACCATCAATAAGTTCAAAAAGGTATTGAACCCTAGATAGTAGTTAGTGGATATTAGATAGAGTAAAGGTTTACTTTAAAGCTTATGAAAGTTTCGCATTTTTTTCTTTTTAAATTTATTTTGTTTCTCTCACAGAATGTTTATACAACTGGCTGATATTTTTTCTTTTGTTTTGTTACGATTAGTTTGGTTTTTGTATTTTTCTTAACTATTTCTTTACATTTTCTGTATTAAATCGATTGGAAAATTGTAAAGTTAAATAAAATGCAAAGTGGAAAAGTTTACGCTTAAATTCCTTCTTCTGTCTGAACTGTATAGCGATATATACATATACATATATATATGAAAAGATAAAAAAAGAAAAGAAAATTAAATAAAAGAAAAAAAAACTTAAGTCAACACACTAACACGGTTTTTTTCATTTTTATTTTAGCTAAAATTATTCATGAATTCTTTATAAATGCATTCTTTGACAAAAAAAAAAATAAAAAAAAAAAATAGCAGACGGCTGATCAAGTCTTTGATTATACAGATTCGTTTTTAGTAACTGGTCATAAACGAACTTTGACAACAGATATCGTTAGCACGCTACTTCGACGTAATAAATAATTTTACTTATATCAAAAAAAAAAAGAAAAACAAAAAAAACCATTCGAGTGATTTGATAGAACATTAGAGGGGTTTATGGCAAACGTAAGATTATCCCTATATTCGTAAGGTAATACTAGTTTAGATTTTTCAGAAAATCAATTCTTTTTCAATAAGTGCTCAAAATCATTTGTCTACGGAAACTTTATTGCTAGACATGATTCGTAAAATTTTAAAAGGTAGGTACAAAAGTTAAAAAAAGTTTCCTAAGGGATAATACCATTGTAACCGTCTAAAAAATACTTTTTAATTTTTTTTTTTTTTTAGTCATAGAATCTTAATATTCGAAGTTGTTATTAAGCGTATATTTAATTATCATTGAAAAAAAATTGTTTTTGAAAAATGGTAAAAAATGGTAACAGTACAATAATTCTCTGGAGACATCTTTAGCTCAAGGGGCTCAGAGGCAAGCAAGCTGCAAAAAATGCAAATGAAATAAATGAAAATTTTTGATATGACCTTGTTTGTCGGTTTCAAAAACTGTAATTGTTTTAAATGAACCGATGAATACTTTTTAAAAATATTTCTTAATATACTATAACGAAGGAGTTACAAATGATCGGTAAGACATTAGTCTTCAATTTTCCAGCAAAAATTCATTTTGCATAGACAGGCCAAAAGTCGAAATTGCTGTTAATGCATTTTTTTTCACATATTCTAGAAGGTTTAAAATCCATAAAAATAAAAAATTGCTTTTGGCATGCTAAGCCCTAAGTAGAAACTATCAAAAATGGATGCAGCACAAAAAAGCAAAAAATATGATATTATTCTTTAGCTCGAATTTTCTTAAAGTTTTCGAAATAATTTCTTTTTCTTTCGCCCTTTAAACTTATAAACGCAAATCTCGCCAAGTTATATAGAAAATCGCAAATCCGCTTTAGAAATTGAATGTAATTTGTAATTTGATGGTATGAAAATTTACGACGACATTTTACATAATTATTAAATTATAATTCGTACATGTCTTGGAATTTTGAAAGACATGTAACCGTTAAACAATTTTTGACAACAACGGCGGTAATTATTTTAAAAAATAATGCGACATAAACAAGTTTGAATGTTTAAGTGAGAGGGAAAGAGAGAAGTTTACTAACAATAACAATTTTTAGCAGCTGGGCTGACCAAGTATATAGAGAGAGGAAAGAATTGTAATAACTGTCGGCGATAAAGGTTTCATAGAGCTCAATACTGGCTTCCGTCTTAACTTTCGTCTTTATTGGTAATTTCTATTGGTAGCAGTTTTGTGTAGTAAACGTCAATACAACACACATTGTAGATTGAAGTTTGGATCTTGCACATCCATTATTTATGGATGACAATATTATTCAGGCAATTCATATTCTAAAATGGCAAATATTATGTTAAACATATGATGCCCTAGGTAAAAATTTCATTTTATATATGTGAGTCTCTCAAAAAAAGGTTACCAAATCCGGTCCATGAAATATGGATGACCCTACATATGGTAATTCTAACTTTACATTCAAAAATTACTTGTTAGAATTATCCGATTGATGTGATGAATATAATTATATATAATTATTATCGATTGTTCCCATTGCGGTAGAATTTTTCATAACCAATACACTAAAATAATAAATATACCAACAAGCCGATAGCCTATGTTGCTAGTGCTCAATACACCTCTTGTCTAAATTCATTTATTAATCTAGAATATAATAATAATAATAATAATATATTATAATTTTTTATTACAAGTTTTTTTCGAAGAGAATATTTTTATGCAATTTTTTTTTGCCTGCATCAGGTGTAGAGGAGATGATAAAATCGTACAGACCATTTTGGTTGGTAGCACTAGATGTTTCGTCTAAGCAGGTAAGTTGGAAAGATGAGATGATGTTTAGAATATACAGACCTCCATAAGCCACAGGGGTTTGGTTAAAAGTGACATTTTTTTGAAAGTTGTTTGAAAGTTGATATTAAAATCCTTTTAGATTTAGAAATTGATAATCAAATGAATTTCGTTTTCATAAACAAATTCATGAATAAGTAAAAAATAATTGAATTTTTTTTTTCAAACGATCTATAGTGATACTTTTATTATTTTTTTGTTTTGATTACAATATATGCAAGTAAAAAAATAAATAAATAATAAGAACAAAAAATGAAATTTTAGACAAAAACTTTGTGGTCTTTTTTCCTTTACGACAAAGAAAAAAAGGGAAATTGGTTTTCACAACAGTGACCTGTACTACAAACTTCTCTAAGCTTCTACTATTATTACTCTTGAATGTTCAATATTATCGAAAATTCCACTTTTATTTTAATATACAACCGAAAAGCACAGGTAAGATATTAAATGTTAAATTATTGCGTGAATATATGTTACAATAAAAAGCATTTTTATGGTAACTTTACCTGTTGCGTATGTAAAGTTTTGTGTTAATTTTCTTTCCATATTTTTAAGATTTAGAAATATGTGCAGACTCTTTGTGTGTATCCTGTAAGTGTGCCTTCATTTTTTTTTCTTTTTTCCCTTAACGTCAAAGTAAGAAATGAATCCAAGGAAGAGGTAGCAAATGGATAAAAAAAAGCTTAGACGAAAATAGAAATTTTAAAATAGTTACGCAACAGGGATATAAACTTCAACTAGCAAAACTATCAAAGACAAGGATGAAAGTCTTGGTCAGAAGATATCGTTAAAGAAAAGGCCACTATCGCTCATTTGCTATATTTTGAAGTAAATGAGTGTTTAATTTTATAAAAATGAAAATTTTCAATATTTTTCGTTGCAACTATTGCGCATATAAGTTTTGGACTTCACTTGTAACTTGAAATTATTTAGTAAATATTTAATGAAATTTCTTTTTTAGGTTTTTCTAGGCAATATCGTTTAATTATTTTAGATATATATACATTAGTAAATAGGTTATTTTTCTTTTCCCATGTGCTGCTCTTGTAAGGGGATAAACAGAAAAACACATTAGATTTAAATCTACGAATTAATCAGAGTTAATCTTTTTTGAGAATAAAAATCAATAGTAATTTGTTTACATTTTCTCTGTGAGACAATTTTATGCTGCTTTTGCTTGGTTTGAGGACTTTATTTTAAAAAAACGCTCCAAGTCAATTTATTCTATTATCAAGATATTATAAAAAAATTTTTATTATTATGTTTTCATTGTAATAACTTACGATTTGTTAGGCCGCTTAGATCTGCTTTGCAATTAATAATAAATTGTTTGATTCGTATGTGCTTGTTTGAGGGAGTGGTTTAGCAACTATTTTCATAGCAAAGTACAAGTATGAAGTCATAACAAAGTAAAGTACAAAGTATATAAGTATAAAGTCGAAAGAGAGAGAGAGATAGAGATAGAGATAGAGAGAGAGAGAGAGAGAGAGAGAGAGAGAGAGAGAGAGAGAGAGAGAGAGAGAGAGAGAGAGAGAGAGATGTAATTATATCAGAGTTATCTATCATTCTTATGGAATATGCATTAAGTATATCAAACAGAACGAGATGCTGATACCAAATATTATTAATAGAAATCATAAACATTTTGAATTTTGTTAATAAAATATTGAAACATGATCTATAGATTCTTGATTGGATGACCATAGAAATAAAGCATAAAAATTGGTTTTCTTTTTCAATTAATTCTTTAGCAAGACCTTCTTGGGACGTAAATTAAAATTATAATTTTGAAATTGCAAAAGAAATATAAAATTTTAAGGTAAAAATACAAGCGACAATTTTTCTTAATTAACAAAACGTTTTTTTTTTTGCAATGAAAGTAAAGAGGATTAAAAATCCATACTAAGGTGAATATAACTGTTCTTATTCGGCTTCTACTACTGTGTGTGTGTGTGTTCGTCTTTAAGAGAAAGTTTCATAATGTGTGTAGCGCTGCTGAGCATTTTCAATTTTGTAAATTGCCATTGAAATAATTTTCAATGTTGATGTTTTTTAGTCAAGTAGAGTTTGTTTGTATAGACGTTACCGTTTAAAGATTTTTTTATGAGAAATTGTTGAAGAAGAAAAACAAACATCAATAAAAAAAAAGCACAAAAAGTACAAAAAGTACAACAAAAAAAAAGAAAAAACATACCAACACTGTACGTTAAGTTATGTAAAGTTTTATCGAGGATAATGTAGCAGCAGCCCTTTGATTTTTCATATATATACGTTTCAATCACAGTTTTGTTGCGTTAAAAAGTTAACAAAGTTTTTCTTTTGACAAGTTATTGTTTTGATCCTGTTTTTTTTGCTTTGTTTACCGTTTTTTCTCTTATACTTTTATTTTTTTTTTGTTTATGCCTGTGCATATATTAAAGCTTGCGAACTTTGTGAAATTTGCACGCAAAATGTAATAACGTTTCAATAAAGAAAACGTCTGTTAGGAAATTTGACAAAGTGCCATAGAAAATTGAGCCTACTGCGAATTGTTGCTGTCAGTTATATATATATATATTCACAGTATAGAAAAAAAAGACAAAAAAGGGAAGAGAAAAAAAAGAAAAAGAAGAAGAAAAGAAAGAAAGCTTTAAAGAGGATTTTTTTTTTGTTATAAACGAAACTTTTTTTTTCTTACACTAATACACTGAATTTTAATTTATTTAAGTGGAATACTTTACCTCAACATCTAGATGTACTATACGCTAGCTAGCTAGCTAGCTAATGAATTCAAATATATATGATGCAATATGTTTGACTTAATCTGTGTATAATTGCTAAGTTTTCTCTGTATATATAGAGGAATTGTGTGATTAATTAATTAAAACTAATTCTTTTCAACGTAACTAAAGGATCCAAGACCAGGAGTATATGCGTCTCTCTCTGTCTGCGCGTAGATATAAACGTATATGTTATGTACACATAAAAACATACAATTATTCAATTAATTTGCTAATGAACTTTACACACAAGCTTAACTCATATACTTGCAAAACATAATGTAATATATAATCGTTGGTGAATTTAAAAAATGATGTTGTAATCCTTGTAATTAAAAAATTAAAAGCTCAATTATTCCATCTATATACTATATATAGCGTAATCAGTTTGTATAATAAATGAATACATCAGGGGTATAAGTCAACTAACGTTTAAAAGTATTAAATATTTTAAACAAAATAATTGTTTGTAAATATTATTATTACATTTAATTTAATTTTTAAATAAATATATAACAAAATAATGATTTTGTTGACCAACAACTCTCTCTACTCCCCTCCCCTCCCCGCCTCTTCCCACCTCTCCCTCGTTCTACCGAATCAATAAAGAAAATAGTTAGATCTTTTAGGTCGAATTTTAAATGACCAACAACAAATGAGATAAATTATTATAATACCATAGACATCAACTTCACCCCGAACTTTTATTTAATCAGAAGTTAAGAAAGTTACTATGCGGAGATCATACATATTTTTTGGAAATTTTCGTTTTCGTGAAAACTTGTTAGCCTTTTTTAATTTGGGGGCTAAGTGAGAGTAGATTTCAATTATTTTTAAATTTCATTTTTAGATTTTTAGCTAAGTAACATGTGGGCTGAAAAGCTCGTAGGCTAGCACATAGATGGCGCTAGTATTATATGTGATTTTTAGTTAGACCTAACCTTCAAAAGAAAGACACTTGTATAAATTTGACAGCAGTTGCACTATTAGTATGTGAGTTATACCATTTTTAGTGAAGCAACTTTTGCCAGTTTGAAAAAATGGACAAAAAGGAATCTGTGTGTTAATAAAGCATTGATTTTTTGCGACAAAAAATACTATTGAAGCCAAGGCTTGGCTTGATAAACATTATTTGGACTTTGCACCGGGGAAATCAACCGTAGAGAAGTGGTTTGCTAAATTTAAACGAGGCGAAATGAGCACCCACGTACGATGCACGCAGTGGACACCCCAATAGGCTGTTTCTAACGAAAACATCAAAAACGTCCACAAAATAATTTAGGATAACCGTAAAGTGAGATTAATTGAGATAGCTGAGAGAAAGATATCAAAGGAACGTGTTCGACATATCGTAAATGAATATTTGGATATGTGAAAACTCTGTTCAAAGTGGCTGCCACGCGAGCTCCCAATCAACCAAAAACAACAACGAA
>KK351020.1:356365-375627 GCA_000671755.1 Glossina brevipalpis
TTTGATGCGTATAAGGAATTTAATTTTCAAATAAAATTGCTTACAAAACTTTGTAGTTCCGCGTCTTTTTTTTCGAGGGGATTTAACACACGTACACCCGTAATACGTACAAACACACATATGGATATATATATATATATATATATATATATATATGTATACACGCAAAATTACCAACGCAAAATTTATGGCTTAACCAACTTCCCAAAATATATAATAAAGAAAAAAAAAAGAAAAAAAAAAACAGAGACAAAAAAGAGCAGGCAGTGGTTAGAGATATGGAACAACATCTACTATTGTGTGCTGCAAAGGTTAACGCATATGCGTTTCAAAGTACTTACAACTAAGACAGTATTCTAAATTTAAACTTAGATGCTATGTGCACTACAGTTAAACCCACAAAATAAAATTTCCAGCCTTTTTCTTATTCCTTGCTTTCCGTTAGGATGAAGTTTGTTCGCTTCGTTACTGTTGTATACTTTCTTCTTCTTTTTTTTTGTTTGCAAATTTTTATAGAAATTAATTTTCAAAGAAAAAAGGAAGAATAATATTATTATGACACAAGTTTTTTTTATGAGTTTGTAATTAAAGAGAAGCAAAAACTATATATATATATATATATATATATATATGTGTGTGTGTGTGTGTGTTTGTGTATATGTATGTTTTCAAGAAAAGAGAAAAAAAGTATTACGACTTTCATGGCCACACTTTTGTTAACGGAAAAGTTTTTGTAAGAAATGTGCTTCACTTTTAGTTTGTCCACCATAATTTTGTTGTATTGATTTTCTGACTAATGCGCTAAGCTTTAAAACGTACTTGAGGATTAGCTTTATGCTTCTTAGAAATGTTAGAAAAACTTAATAAAAACACAAGCAGAACGACAGAAAGAAAGAATTAGTTAAAATAGTAAATGGGTCCTTATACAATTTACTTGTGTATGCATCCTTGCAAAATGACCACACCACTAACCATAACCGTAAATGAGTAAGAAGTTTTTGAAGATTTTGATGTGTGCACTCAAACAGTACGAAAAACAAGCAAATATTGTAATATACTCCACCATATTCCATAATGCGACATTGTACGACTTTTTTCTGTTAACAGTAATAAAATGATATATAATAAATGATAGGAATATCTTTTTCATTCCGCTTCTTATTGGAAATTTTAAATTTTTCAAGAAAAACTAAAGCTTAACTTAAGAGGTAAAATTATTTTGCGAATGATCCATTAAGTATCTAAACGATTTCAGGAGTAGCAAATATACTTCAAAAGTCTCCAATTTAATCGCATTTTTCCCGAAAATATCTATCACGAGCTTTATAGTGAAGCGCATAAGATTTTCTATTTGGTTAATTTTAATAGATATTATAGCTGATGTTTTGGCAGTCTTTTTTCCCAAAAAAAAAAGGAAATATTTATCGGAATTAGCCCCATTTTCTTTTTAAATCAAAAATTAAAAAGAATCTTATGCTTTTTATTAAATATTGAAGAGCATTTCAACATTGTCTTAGTAATTTGTTTTAATTAAAAATTGCGATTCTTAGATATAGGGTAGAAAGAGCCGTTATAAAAAAATATATAGTTTTTTTTCAGAGCTGTTTTACGGTCATTTTGTTTTTAATAAGTTATAACAAATATTTTTCGGATGTCTCAACAAGTAAGTAATCACGTGTAAAAGATTTATTTTATTTTTATTTATTTTTCGATTTATTTTATTTTTTTATTTATTTATTCTTTATTCTTATTTTTTATTTTATTTCATTATTTTTATTTTTTTATTTTTTTATTTTTTTTGTAAATACATGAGAGAAAAGGATGCATTACCTCTTTAGTATAATAAAAATTTAATAAAAATCTTGTTTGGTTCCTGTGCTCACCTAACGCGGTGAATAATAAAAATTCACCTGAGGAGACCGTAGCCTTAAAATTCTTATTATTTATTTAGGTTTGAGAAATCCAAGATTGTCAGGATAATCAAAATTGTAGGTATACTAACTTTATCTCTGTATGCGTTTGTTAATTTACAGTCTGTAACAGATATTGTTCTGAAATTTACCATAAAAGTTTTATGAAACTCGTCCTCGATCAAATATTGATAGATCAGAAGACTATTTCAAAAGGACAAATTGAAAAATTAAAATACATCTCTTTTAGTAATTCGTTTAGATTAATTTGCAACTTGAAATCATTCATTTCCGAGATGACCATGATCAGATTAATAATTCATATAATTCGAGATATCTTATCACGCAAAGCACTTTTGCATAACATAGCATAAGAAGATGGCTAAGGCAAAATTCTGATCATAGCTGAATTCAGTAACTTTCTCTAAATTTTTCGAAATTTAGCTAACAAAAAAAAAAAAAAGCCGCGAACATTACATTTTTTCGTATGTTGTTCGTGTTTATGTTTTAATTTTTTCGCATCGCTTTTTTTCGTTTTTCATATAATTAAAATCGTGTGATAAAAAAAGAAGTGCTATATAAGCGCCGGTTTATTTTTCACAGTATTTTATTACACTTACATACATACGTACGCATAAATTAAAATGTTAATTACAACATTTAACACCAAATTAAATGGGCATTTATAACGTTTTATTATATAACCGAAGCATCACCTTTTTTTAACACATCTAAAGTTAAATATTTATTTATGAAACTTTAATTGTTTATTGAACAAACATTAGAGAAGTCCTTAACATGTATATGCTTTAATACTTTCGATAATTAAATGCGTAACATATGTATATGACAACTTCAAATTTTCTAGTGTTTGAAAATTAGATTAAATAATTTGAGAAAACTCATTAAATTAAACATTATTGGGTCGAGAATGTATTAAATGATTTCCATTTGATTCCATGATAATTAAATTACTCCTATTTTTTTAATTTTCTCTGATTTTATTTAAAATTCTTTTACCCCCTTAATAGTATATACAGTTCACCAAACTAATTAATTTAATGTCTATAATTTTTTTATCTTCAGGCGTAAAATTTAACGATATCCATTACCTACTTTTAGGGGTAAATAATAAGTTTTTACTTGCATGTTTTGGAGGTAAACAGTATAGAGCTATGTCTGTAATTTTCAAAAAAAGAAAAAAAAAAGGCTAATTATTCAACCCCAGGCCGAAAGATAAATTACGACTAAAATATTTTCAATTTTCCGTCATGTTGCTTAGAAGACTAATTTTGATCTTGAGCTTACAGAGAGATAGAAAGAGAGAGAGAGAGAGAGAGAGAGAGAAAGCGACAGAAATAGCGGGGGAGAGAGAAAAATGGAGAGAGAGCTAGAGAGAGAAAAAGAGAGAAAGAGGGAGAAATAGGCACGTGACCGTTTTATGGTGATAATAACTTCACAAAAATATATATTATTTGACTTCCAAAATAATTCGGGGAAATGTACAAGGAAGCTACATGAGAAGGAGTCAACAAGTGTGTGAGCTCTGGTAAATTGAACGATTGTTGCTTTCTAAAACTTTCATTATACATATTCCTCTCTGCATAAACATCAAGAGAAACTAGACGATTTCAGCGATATTTCTCAATTCATATATCAACCAACGAGATATGGCAGGCTGCATATTATATAAAATCTGATGTTATTAGTATCAAATCTAACAATATTAGCAACAAATTTTTAGTACTAATTCTCTTAAGTGTGAATTTGCCATTGATTTTTGTTCTGAATACACCAGTTTCTATGGAAGATTTCGTTTCTATAAGTATTCATAGCCCTGATCTATTGGAAATGTTTGAAGGCTTCAGAAATCGTTCAAATTCAATAGCATTTGAAGTCAAAGAATTTACTTTGCGCTAAACAATCTGGTTGTTAGCCTGTTCACAGTTACAAGATGTTATAGTGGAAGCTATTATGGTAGAAGCGGAAACTATTACACTTGTTAAGTATCATTTTCCGAAATAAAAGAAATCATTTTTATTATCCAAAGCTTCATATTGCAGCCTATCTTGTTTACCACTTCTAAAAAAAGACTTAAATACGTGTTATCATAATTGTTGCATTCATACACGAATCTCTATTTCACACTTATGTACACGATTTGATTCAATAAAAAAATGAAAAGTTTCGATCACAATACGCGTTGATTCAATGTTACTAATTTAAGCATAAATTCTACGAAAACCAAAGCTCAGGGTACACGATTTTGGTAGACGAAGACATCAACATTGTTATAGAGGCTTCTAATCACAGCTTACAATTCGGTTTAAAGCTATTGTCTAAGCTGATAATTATAGGAATTTGATGACATTGCATATATATGTATATAACACTTTGAGGAAATTTTGTCTCTTCGTCGTATGTTTCAACTTAAGCTAAATTGAGATTGTTTGAATGTTAGTTATAACGTATGACGCAAACGTATATGGTAAACTGAACTAAGTCTTCAAGAACAGGCAGAGATATAAATGGGTAATTAAATATGTCGATATGGATTGCATTATTTCTGTCTTAAAAGTATCAAATAGTAGGTATTAGAAAATTCGTTCTAAGCCAATTATCGGTTCTTTTTTATATCTTTAGATAACAACAGATGGGTGAACGTTGAAAAATGAAAAATTTTGTCAACAACACCAAAAATGTAGTTAAAATAATTATCAGGAAATTTAACAAATTATTGTTTAATGTTCAGATTAAATGCAAAAAGAAATTTTATACGCACATAAATTCATTTACACGCTATTAGGTAAACCGATGTTACGTTCAAATTGGTCAACAAATTGAAAAAGCAAAATAAATTAGACTTTAAATTTTAAACCGAACTTTATATACCCTCTCTCTAGCTCGTATATAAAATTAGAAATGTTTTCAATATTGATGTAATTATTATTATATTCTATACATTCTATACTTTGTGGAAAGTTATAACAAATATGGCGAAGAGAAGTCATTGCCAGACAAAACGAAAATTGTTTATTATTATAAAAATTATTAATGTTATGGTATTTCCAACAATTTTTTAAAATAATTTTTGAAATCGTTTTATATGTACATATATATATATATATAAATAATATAGACATATATCTAAATATATATATACATAGGGATATTAAGTAAGATTATTCATTTTATGGTCCGGGTTTGGTAAACTTGTTTCTGTAACATATGTAAAGCAGAACTGTCATCGAGGGCATTACGCAGTTAGTGCAATATTTGCCATTTTACAATATAAATTGCTTAATAACCATTGAACGTGTTGAAATAGTAAAAACTTATTACAAGAATGCTAATTTAGTAGTACATACATTCGGTGCACTACAAGCTGATTACGATCGATATAATCGTTCATCTAATCGCACTGTAAGCATAACTGTGAAGAAGTTTCAGGAAGATCGATTGTGGGCGACATTTGAATTATATTATATTCCACAAGTAGATGTAAGGTACAAACAATATATTGCAAAGAAAAATTCGATCCAAATCTCAATCAGAAATATGTTTTAGTTGCGCTTCCTACAAAACTACAAAATTAATTACTAGAAAATGCCTGACCCTAGTAATTGTCATAAAGTTTAAAAACAAGTTTCATGCTCTAAAAAAGTTTTCGTAGTGCGATTTTTTTAACAAAGGGAAGAGAAAAGTCTGCTCTCTTTTGTTTTTGTTGTTTTTAATTAATATTTTTATTTAATTTGACAAAAATGAAAAGTAAAATTTTATATCGCATTAATTATTCTAAAAAAAATTCCTAACTTTCATTATTGATTTGTATACAAAGGTAGACAGATTTCGCAAATGTCTAGAAACTATCGATAGTTATCGAAGAGTATATTTATGCAATTAAGCAAACACTCGAGGAATTTTATCGGCAGTGGTGAGCACTGAAAGAAATCAGGTAAAGAAGCTGTTTTGGGTTAATTATGAATTCATGAGAAAAAATATTTATCGGACACTCATAGAAATTCTGGAAATTTTTGGACGTATATCGTAAAAGATTTTTCTTTTTTTTTTTTTGATATTATTTTTACTTTATACTTTTTTTTTTGTAAGCAGATTAAATCCACCTATAAAAGTTGATTTCAGGATAAAAGCTATATCATATATTTTTCAATATCTAGATGATAACCCAGGCACGTTTAATTTAAACGTCTCTGATACGTATATGTAGCTGTGAAGCTCTTTCAAAAGTCAGTAAATTTTTGATAGAAAAAATTTTTTCTTGTAAGAAATTTTCTGTAACTAATATGGAAATATTTATGATTACCTATGTACCTATTTGGGAACCTGATATTTTATTGAATGACCTTCTATAATGGATGTTTGCATTCATTTCCAACGTTCATTTTTTGTATTTAAAACCACTATTTGCTTCATAACATTGATTTATTGTTGGACATCAGGAGTAATATCGGCACAGTAATGAATATAGTTACGACATCCAAGCAGTTGTGGTATTGGTTAGAATCGTTTGATCATTGCTGGAAAATGATGTTACGAGAGTGGACGATTATTGCGTTTAATAAGTATTAATGTAATAGATTACTTCTAATCTTACTATGAGGGAACTATGAATTTTTATGTCACAATAAAACTAAATTAGAATGGACAGCTCCTTCCAGATATTTGGAAAAATCATTAGAAGCTTATATTTCGGTTATAATTTAATATTTAATATATTTTTTTTTCAAGCGAGAGAAATTTCACTTCAGGAAAATTTTTAAAAGAAAATTTTCCAAACCTTTGCAAACAATATTAATTATACGAAAAACTTTGGAATCATACGCTCTGTCAAAAATTTTTCAAATATTTAAATCACTGTTGAATCTAATTCAATTCAAATCGTTTTGTATTAGTAGTATGTTGCATTGTGTGTAAATGCAGAGTTAATTGTAATTGTTGGCTGTACGTAACATTCATCCATATATTCCAACATAGCAAAAGTAAAATTATACAAATCAACAATTGTTCGTAGAATTGCAAAGTTTTGTTGTGTACGTCTATGTATTTAAGTTCATCATCGTGTGGATTTGCATTTGTGTGTATTTGTATATATAATATACATATATTATATAGATGTACATATATATATATATATATGTATGTATATACATATATATAATATATATGAAAATATATGTGCGTGTAGTTGCGCATGTAAGTCAACTGTCAACTCTGATTTATATTATTTTTGTTACAATTTCGACACTCGCTCACACACAACCAGAGAACAACTTGCTAACCGAGTTATATATGAAAATTTACATAACAAATGAAATGAACAATAATAAATTTAATTGTTTACTGTACATTCTGTTTACTTATTTATTTGTTTAAATTTCCCTTTTATTTTTTGTTTTTATTTTGTAGATTTTGTTCATTTTGTGGTACAAATCCATTGCAATTGTGGGCACATTAAACAACATATTTGCTAACACGTATGCATTTAGGTTCACATTAGTGTGCAATTGGTTTAATGGTTTATGTAAGTTTATTTTTAGTTTCAATAGCAAAAAATAAATTAATAATTTTTTTTTTTTTTGTTACTGCTGTCGCTTTGGGGTTTTAATTAAACGATTTTTGTTCTCACCGTCAAAGTACGAAGGTATACTAATTTGAAGACAAATAATATCTGATCAAAATATTAAAGTCATGTATATTTATTGCTTTCTTTTTTAAACTGGAAATTCGCGGAAATTTTCTCATATTTATCTGTCTGTTCGTCCGCGTCCAAACCTTTATTATCTGTTTTAGAATTTCTTGAGTCTTTACAATAAAATAAACTTCAAACTTGTATTTAAGAAATTGAATGCGATACATTTTCTAGATTTTAAAATAAATTCTTCTGGATTTGAAAAATCGTAATCATTATCAATTTGGAATTTAATACAAGAATGTTCTATCCAATCATTACTATTGAAGGCTTGTTGACATGCCCATAATAAAGAGAAACTTAAATGGTAAGCATGCAAGCCCTTGTCTTAAAACACAAGTGCAGTTTTCTAATAATATTTGCTTTAATCATAACTCAACGATAATGTTGTCATTCTCTTGATGCATCACTTAGAAATTCTTTAGGGGGGAGAGATCAATTAAATTATTTACTTCTTGACCTGCAAAAAAGAAAAAAACATTACTGTATCTATTTAGAAATTTAAAGAGGTATCGTCTGCTGTCCTTTTTGATGTTCTCAACTTTAAGTCGAACGTATGCAAACATTGCTCGCTTTTTTCTCTTCTCTCTTCAGCTCTTTTAAATCTTTTTAACCTTCAACGTACCTACACGTTCACTGGACGTCCTTTGAATGGTTATGATGATGAAAAAAAAACACAATATTATTTAGTTATATTCATCATCATATTTCTTGTCGAATTTTACAAAATTTCGAAAATGGAGATAGAAAGCTAAACTCTTCATTGAGTTACTTATACAAAATCTACAAGTGGCTGTAATCAGCATACGAAAATGGTTACAACAGTTGGAAAATTTTTTAGCAATTTCACACACACACACAAATACGAGTATAACAAAAATTGACTTTATTTTATGAATAAGAGGCATCTATCTAAAATGAATATCAATTAAAAAATTTGGTATAAAATACTATTGTATATTATATGTGTGTTAATCAGTCGAAAATTCTGTACTAAGTGCATTCATCTATTTGTTCGCCTACCTATCGTTAATGTTTTAAACTTTCTATAAGAGCTTATAACTGGATACATATTTTTCTTTAATTAAATATAGACAAATAAAGCTTTACAACAGATATGAATTGCAACGAATAAAATTGAAACAAATTGAAAAAAATTGGATAAAATCTAACAAAATATTGACGCTACGCTATCTGTATATTAAACGTTTGTACCTAAAGTAATATAACTAATAATTTGTCGAGTTATCGAAAAGTTTGAGATGGAAAAAGTTTCCAATTGATGAGAAGATATATCGACAATTAATGCAAAGCGTGTTAATGTGGGCCTTAACGATACACGCTTTAAAGAATACATAATTTTTTTTTTAGCTTATTTTCAAAATGTTGTTTACTTTTGATTTATCTTCAATAAAAACAAACGATTTCTTTAATATCTGTAATGAACACATATTTTATTTATTTAATTTTTTTTTTCTCTATTTACACTCATCATCAAACTATAAACAGTTATTTTAGCGCTGTCATACTTTCTCTATATGAAGAGTACGCGAAATTAAAACTAAACACAGTAAGCAAAGTAAAAATATTACGAAGATATAGAAATTTATACCTATAGGGCAGGTTTAGTTGATTTCCTGTATTAAAGTTCCAGATAATTAAATTTTTTTTCCAAAAATATATGTTACATACATTTTGTGAAGATATGCTACATATTGCATACTAGTAATTAATAACTTAAAATCTAAATAAAGGATAACTTAGATTCATGTAAATATTGAAAGATCCAACATGAGTTTTTTTTTAAATAATAGGCTGGGATTAGATTTCAAAATAAATGATTCACGTAGGTGAATTGACATAAAACTTCAAAGGGTCCTACATATTCGTATTATAAGGCACGTACCATATAAATTTTTGCTTTTAAACTAAGCGAAATTTTGATTAGAAAAGAGAAGGTATAATTACTTCTTAGATTGTAGCATTCTGAAGAAAAAAACGCTATTAAGAATTCGGGACCGGTATGATAGATAGAAAGCAGAATAAGAATGCTTTTAAGAGTGTTAAGTCAAAAAAGGTGTTATCGATACAATGAAGATTCAAAATAAGTTGTCAAACAATTAATTCTTACGAAATAGTATTTGGAAGATGGAATATATATAGAGACATCCAAGCGAGGCTAACTTCTTAACTTTCTCATCATAATTTATGTATACACCCAGTTGTTCTGTTTCCTTTTGAGGTTATATAGCTTATCAAAGTCTATCATTTAAATAATAGAGTAATATATATAGTTCAACGTTGATAGCAAATTTTTTCAGACTTTGAAAGCACTTCAGTTTCTTCTGCTTTCCTGCTGTCATAATCACACTAATAAGCGGACTTTTTGTTAGAAAAAATTTGTAGAGATGAAGTAGTGGTAGGTAGTTATGTTTATTTATGTATGTTATGTTTTATACGAATCAAATAAATGAGGCACAATAACTGAGAAATATAACTCAAAAGGTTAAATATAATTTTTTTTTTAATGATTACGTGCTTGCTTTACCAATTAGGCCTTAAGAATTAAAATATAAAAATCAACCAACATTTATTAAAATTAATACATAGATAAATGGTAAGTATTTCTGCTGTAAAATTATTTTTATGGACAAAGCCCTTGTCTTTAAAGAAGAACACCAGCCTTTAACTATCACCAGTCGCTGACAGCTTGACTTGATAATCCGACTGCTTTTAAAACAATTGAATAACATTGGAAATGATATCCACTGAGGAACACCTTTATTGAAAAATTATTTTCTATTCATAAGCATTTAATTATAAATAAAACAGTAAACATTGATAACGATCTACAAATATGTAGTCGAATTAAACAAAATTTAATTCATAGAATAACTAAAATAATCTACTAAAAGAAGAAAAATAAAAGATAGACAAATAGAGAATATCACGAATAGTGCTTGCGGATGCGATGATCTCGAAGCTTTAAAATGAAGGCAAAGAAAAATTACTGAGCTAGATTTTGTCTTAATAAAAAAAAAAGTTCGCATAATGGATGTACTGAGTTATACTTCAGGATCTCAGGATAATAATTATTAATTCTTGTTTCAACATATTGTTAAGACCTTGAGATTGCATGTGGACTACAATGTCATCCAAATGTCCTCCAACGCAGCACCTTACAGAACTGGAACGTTTTAAAGTAAATTTCGATGAGTTATCTGTACAAAGCCGGCAATATCTCGCCCATAACTTGATACATGTTCGTCTTTAAAGTTTCAATAGTTTAAGAATTGTTTGCATAAACTCGATTAACAAAAAAAAAGGCCAGCAGTGAGAAATCGCACAATCGTGGTTAACAATTCACATTCACAGAACATGAAATTATATGTCTGGGAAATATCTAAATTATTTATAAAAAATAAAAAAAAAAAAATACACTAAACGCATAATGACCTGATCGGATAATAGTTCTGTTTTACAGATATTACTGAGAGAAAGCTGAGCAAAATGCGGACCACAAAGTGACTGATCCTATATAAAATAATGTAGTTCGATATGATCGCCAGTTGAGCTCAAAATTCAGAGTAGAAACGAGAATATTATTCAAACTATCATATATATGTGAATATATTTTAGAAATCCGATTTTGTAAGGTTTATTTAAGTTAACAAATTTCCTAAAGTCTAGTTCACAGTTAATATTTTTTTTTTGTTTTTTAAATTGTTGTTTTTTTCTTTTTTTTTCAGTAGAAAAATCCATTTAAACATAAATAAAAAATCAGTCTTTTGACTGGTTATGAAAACATAAACAATTACGAGAAAATAAGTGATGTGTGTAAGTTTCGTTTTTTATATGAATACATACATACACATCATATACATATAAGTTTACATAAATGTATGCAGTTCATAGATAACTAGGTGCTTAATCTCGGGATGGGGGTATCCTGGGATTAACAAAAATTCTATCAGCGTTGAATTAAACACTAGTGATTGGAATATCACATAACTAACAGATTCATGAACTTATGTACACATACATATATAAAATTAATGATGTGTTAACATCTGTTATATTTCTCGTATTCTCTTTGTTCATTTTATGTATTCCGATTAAAAAAAAATTTCATTGAAAATTAAAACAAATTTTCTAATTACTAGCTCGGTTTTTAATAAAAAAAAAAAAAATTGTTTAAATACAAGAGAAAAGTAAAACATATTTTATTCCATCATCTATCATTTTTCTCTCATAGTTCTGGTAAAATATGAATTCCGTGTCGAAAGGACCTTCAGTCTATTGAGATTTAACCATAAAGTATGGCCATAAAAATAGAAGTGCTGTTCAAGCCGACAATAAATGTCTGGTTCAAGCAGGTGCTAATTAAAAATGTTTTAACTAAAGTTTTCTGAATAGATTCTGCAATAAGTCATTGGGGGTTGTCCTGCTGAAAAACCACATTCTAATGCAATTTTCTTTATTTTTTACCTTTATTTTTTTTGGTTAATACTTATCTTATTATTATCAATTATTATATTAGTAATATGTTATGATACAAGATTTGAAAGCAAAAGATAAAAAGAAAAGAGAAGCAATGGTTAGCCCAGGTAATCCCATTGTTAGTAGGAAAATAAAGAAGTTTACATTTGTTTGAAAAATAAAAGCATGTAAATATTTTATTGGCTGAAAGATGTTTTTGCCACAAATTTCTGTATGACAACATTTTTACCTCTAATGAAGTAAGAAAAGCGAAGCACATGTCCTAAATCGTATGATTGTTACTTATGCGACTTAAATTTCTTCATTTGTTATAGCAAAGATACCTACAACGATGTATGTTATGTATGGTGTTACGTTGGCTTTTATAAATTTTTAAAGTTTGAGAACTTTTTAAAATAAATTGTTTTAAAATAAATTTTAAAATAAATTGATATTTGCCGGCGGATCATAACAATATTTTTGCTAAAGCTATAGATGGCTCTATAAATATATTGTGTTGAGTTTTAATTATAAAATTTAATTATTATTGAATATATGTTCAAATTATTTTTTCGATTCTATGCGGATCACAACGTTTTCGAGATGATGATCGAGCGAATGATCAATTTGAGTTTTCTTTCACAATAACCGTCACTGTAAGCAAGTATTACAACAGCTTATGGCAAACAAGAGAACGGACAGATAGCCTGTACTGTATTGAAGAATATTTATGTTATACTTTAAATTATCTCTGATGCGTATCTTGCCGAATGCCAAGTCTAGTATGCTCCTATCGTTTGGTGGTAAGTATAACAATGATTCTCGTTTCGAAAATGGCTATGGTCGACTACTTAACATACTTAAGCAATAAATAACGAAAAAAAAAAAAAAAATTGGTTTCATAGTGACCTAGTGACCTCACGCTGATTTCCTTACCTTTGCTGACATTTTCATTGTTTTTAATTATTATTTATCAATTAATATGATGGCTTGTTACAGCATAACTGTAGTATTTATCAGAGAAATAATTTTACTTTTTTTTTCTTCCTTATAAGAATTATTTACTTTTCGTTGCTTCAATGTCGTTGTGTAGGCTGCTATCTGTCTCATCCTTTTTTTCTACCGCAAGAAATGTAACAGTTAGTCAGTATGTTATACCATTTGACATCAATGATTATTTCAAAAATAATGTAATTCATTAGCGAGCAATTCTTATTTGATTTAATTACTCCCGTCCGCTAATTTATTGTCTTCTTAGTAGTACATTCGTGATAGAAATAATTTTAAGATCTAAATAAGAAAGTTTCTTATTAAATAATAACATAAAATGATATATAAATAATAATCTCGCACGAATTATATTATTTATCTTACATCTCCTATAAGTATTTCATACGAAAAATATATCCATTGTTGTATAGATTTTTAGTATAAATTTATGAAATCTCTATATATAGAGACATGTTTCTCCAATTCTCAAAGAAATTGAACAACAATTTTTCGTGGTTTACCTATTATTTATATTATAAATAACTTATACGCAATGTTTACCTAACATTTGATTCCATAATAGATTAGTAGAGCCAAATGAATTATGAATGATTAGAGACACACACGCGGGATATTCAAAATTATTTAAATTACTTTGTTATCCGCTTAAACTTTCGCTGTAACTGAAAAATCCCGGAATCTCAGACAATCCTTTGGGATTAAAATTTTTTAGCGTATACGTATACATATATACATATATGTATATATGTATATATATATACATGAATATATATATGTATATATATATATATATATATATGCATATAGTATGTATTATTTTCGAGTGATTTTTAATTTTTGTAATCCAATATTGTAACCATAAAGAGAAACAACAATTTACGGATTTTTATCAGTGCAGCTTTATTATTATTTTATCATGCGGGGATGAATCATAACGGGAAGGCTGGCTAGATGTTTGCCTGGCTGCTTGGCTGGCTGAGTGGTTTGACTGGCTTGATTGGCTTAAAGCAAAAGGCGTATGGCAAAATATATATTAAAAGGCTCTTACCGTTAGTATCATATATATATTTTTATATATGTATGTATATACATACACATACACACACACAAATATATATATATATATGTATGGCATATATACATGTAGCATAGATGTAAAAACACACACACATGTGTTATATATATATATATATATATATATATATATATATGTATATATATACATAGATGTGTGTGTTTGTTCATATATGTATGTATATATATATATACATTTATCTATGTTTGTAAGTTTATGAACACATATGTTCTACTACTAGTATATGTGTGCTTGCCGTTTGGACGAGCAATAATGCATGTGAGTCATGTGGAAAACAAGAAACAATTTCATCATTCACAAGAACAGCAAGATATGCTTTCTCTTATGAGTTTTACTCTTTCACTTTTTTTTCTTTTTTTTTTTAATATTTTTTCTTTTTCTTTTCAACTTTTCTGTAACTATAAAACAAAAGAACTTATGAGGCTGAAAAATAAAGTTTTATATATGATTTATGCTACACATTCTCCTTTTTCCTCTGTGAATTGTCTTTATTGTGTTGCATTTACCAGAACGATAATATATAATAAATTTAAATGTTTAAAAATGTTATTTTAATTTAATTTTTAACTATTTTTTTTTTTTCTTAAATTTTCATTGTTTTGTGTTTACTTCAACGGCGGGCGAAAAGTTTGATTTTGGCGTTGAGCAGGTTTCTGGTTTTATCTTTTGTTCTTTGTCCACGTTGTCTTCGCAGTATTTTAACAAAAACCAGTCTTGTGCTCTTGTCTTGCTTTTTTTTTTTTTTTTTTTTTTTTTTGCCAGCATCTTGGATTTGGAAAGTTTTATATCTTCTCTTAATTTTTTTTTTTTCCTTTCTTTTTATTACTTTGTTGATGTTGTTGGAGTTGTTTGTTAGTTTTCTGTTGTAATGTCAACAGTTACAAATAACTTGAAAAAGCAGCGTATCATGATTTTAACTGTTGTTAATGTTGAAGTTTCCCGGCACGCACAAAAAAGAAGTTTTCTTTACCGCCATATAATAGTATTCCACGGTTGCATTGAAAAGAGAAATGTTTTAAATTCTCAAGTGACCATTTTCCTTGCATTAGGTAATGATTTTATATAAACTATGGAAATATGTTTTAGCAACGCTGACTATGAAAAATTTCAAAATTTCTTCGTTTTTTTTTTGACAGTTTAATAAGAATTAAAAAATGAAAAAAAAAAAACCAAAAAAAAACATTAGAAATTTAATCAAAAACAAAAACTTAAAGAGCATTTATGAAAGTGTTTACAGATCTTTAGGAGATGCAAGCATTAGAAGTCAGGCATTGGATATTTCTTAATGATTTTCAAAATATCTCTTCTACTTTTCCAGGTTTTTGGAATTAATTTTTATGACATTTTTTTCGACAACACACACACACACACACAAATTAATTATTTCAGAAAGTAATTCTTAATCGATCGGTATAATAAAAGATGAATTTATCTTAAGCCCTTCTGAGTGTTATATATGAGAGAATTAAATAAAATAATAATACAAGTAAATTGAGTATATATGTTAAGTGCACTTTGAGATAAAATTCAAAGTAAATATTTGTTGTGGCGCTGTTGGTAGACGCATTATGGAAACCAGAAGTTGCACAAAAAAGCGACGGCTTCAATTGCGACAACTGACAAGTGATAAGTGATAAACGACCAAAAGAACGAGAGAAACGAGCACCATTAAGAGTTAAATCAGATTCAATGTAGTTTGTCATTTTAAATACTTGCAAAAATTGTTTGGTTGTATCGGTATAAAAAAGTAAGTATTGATGGAAAGTGAAAGATGATTTCGTATCACGTGTTTCGTATTTCCTGATTCTCTGTATATCTCTACTGTAATAAATAAATAGTTGTGTGTGTCATGTTTCACTGTACTTAGATCTTTTATATCCGCTATTGGGATTTATTTTCTTATTTTTCTTAAAAATAAAGATGACCGTTAGTGTAGTCGGGTTTGAACTGCCAACAACTTTTGTGACGTTTGCTTCATTGCTTGTTACATGCGATGATTTTTGAATGTAACGAAATTTCAAGTTTTCTGGATACATAATTTTTAGTATATTAATCAAGAATCATAATCGCTTGATGCTTGAATTATACGATAGATAACATGACTATGTGATGTTTTGCAAGAATAATAACTGATTTGAGTGGATTTGTTTTGTATACGCGACTGCTGTAGCCATAATTAAATTGTTTGATCTAACGCTTTAAAGTGCCTCTGTATTAGGATTAATTATGAAAAGTCTAAGTAAGCTGATCTGTTCATTGGAATTGAGTACATTTTGGTAGACCTGTTTAAAAAATCATTGCATAAACATGTTCATCTTTCCGCATGAAAAAAAAATTTTAAAGTAGAGACTATAAACGAGTACGGTTCGTAGGAAAAAGTATGGTAAATATTCTGTAGACCGTAGAAAGTTGAAATGAAAATCCCACATTCCACTTACCAATATTAGAATTGTTATATGCTATTAAATGTCGATTCGATCGTATGCGTGTATAACGTATTTATGCATTCATATATGGTTATCCATTTCCTGGCCCGGATCTAGCAAGCTTGTTTCAGTAACACAAGTAAAACGGAACTTTTATCTAGAGTTTTACATGTTCAGTGTAATGTTTGCCATTTTATATTATTTGTCACTTAACAACTCCTAAATATGTTAAATTATAAAAATTAACTAAAAAAATGCTGATTCTGTAATAGATCCGTTTCATAAATGGGCTAAAAAGTTCGTAGGCTGACACATAGATTGCGCCACTAGTATTAAATCCATATGATTTTTAGTTAGCCTTAAGCGACAAAAAACACGTGTATAAATTTGACAGCTGTTACACTAATATTAAAATATTCTCCATCGCTAGTTACACATCTTGTCTATCTTCCGAGCAGAGACAACGACAAGAAAAATTCCGCTCTTGCCTCGTATTTTGCTTAATATTTATACAAACAAAAGCCATGATCAGCAATTATATGACCGATCGATCCAGACAAATGGTAATCTGGAGTGCGATGAGTAAGCCGTCTAGACTAACAGTTACCAGTTGAGAGAGCTATAAACGTGTCGAGAACCGGTCCTACTATATGTTTTGAAAAATAGATGTCATTGAAAGAAATTGGTTTGTGTTGTCTTCTTCGATATTCGAGTAATTTTTTGAGCAATGAACGGTTGAAATCGAGCAATCGTTGTTAATAGCATTTGATATTAACCGTCTCATCAAGCATTAATAGCTCTCCATAGATCACTTTCTCTTGGTTTCGTCAAACACAGAGCATCGTTTTCTTGTTAAAGCGGTCTATACGAATATGAAAAGACTTTCTCAATTTATTGTTGATGACGCAACAAATTTATTGTTGATGGCGCAAATGCCAAACCTTTCTATTGCATAAGGTGCAATGGTGCGTCATCAATATCTCAGAAGAATATTTCATATGTATATACTGACTTTGATTCGCTTTATGAGGGGTATAAACAACAAATTTTAGATTTTTTCATTAATTGTGGGCGTGTCAGCGGACTCTTAAAAGGCACTGAAAAGTAGTTGTGACACAAATTTAAGACGGAAATCCATTATTCATTGTAAATTGATTGTTGTTGTTGTAAATTATTTATATAGTATTTAATGAACCATTTCTATTTCGTAACTTGAACTGCAGACTTAAGCAGCGTCTACTTTTGCGAAATATCAACTTTCTGATTACAATCAAAAGAGTTTCAAGAATGAAAACAAAAAAAAAGCGGAGAAATGAACATATGATGGACCTGGAGCAGTTTGCAGTAAAAATTTCTCTGATCACTGCTTATATACGGTACGAGTGACAAGATTGATCTTCAATCGTAAGCCTAAAAATATGAAATCTTTTTCAAATGCTTAGGAAGGAGTCAGGTACATTTCCTGTCTTAATGTTTGATATTAATTAAAAATATTTCTATTCATCTTTCCTTTCCTTTCCTTTCCTTTCCTTTCCTTTTTAAAAGATCCGCTCCTTACTAGTAAATAGATAAGCTAGAAATCCATTTCCTCTTTCGTTTACCATTATCTTGTATTTATAATGATCTAATATGATCTAAGGTATGCCAGTAATGTTATTATAATATTTCAATCAACATTTTTTTTTTAATAATATTTCCTTAATATATTATATTTTTAATTAATTCATTTATTGATTTATTTATTATTAATGAAACGCACATTATTCACTATTATTCATTAAACTGATATAAGCCAAGAGATCAATGAAAATAGTTTTTTTAAATTCGAAATTATCATTTATTGAACTGATATGTTACTGGCAGTAATAAAAGAAAAAAGAAAGAAATATTCACATATTTAATAAATTTCTTATTACAGTACGAAAGCTTTTTTGCAACATATCTGTATAAAAAATAAAGAAGTATATCACACATATATACTAAATGCTCTTATAAAGAATGCATGCAATGTGAGTGTGTGTGCATGCAGACGTTTTATATCATAATTTTTGTGCTGTTAGCTTGCAAAATAAAAATAAACATTAAAAAAATTATTTTAAAGATATTACCGTAAACACAACAAAAAAATAACGTATAGAAGAAGAAAGCGCTAAGTGTTAATAACTTTTGAATAATTTATATGAAATAGAAAATATCTTTAATTTCTTTTCCTTTCCTTTTTTTTTTTTAATAATCAGACTTAAATAACTGTTAAGTGTTTAAGTTATGTTTCCTATATATTATATGTATGTGCATGTATGCGTATACATATACCCTTTGCATATAAATTAACTATCTTTAGAGATGCTGTGACGTGCAATTAACATAATCACGCGGCTGGCATATGGCACGTTATAGAAGAAAAGCAAAGTCTTCTTATAATTTGTAGTTTGAGTTTCTTTTGAAGCAGCTATACTCAATCCTTTCGTAGTTTATAGCAAAGTGAAACAATATACAAGACGCAAGAGGCAAGAGGCAAGAGACACGACACAAGAGACAAGAGGAAAGAGGCAAGATTCAAAAGGAAAGAGATAAGAGATAATAGGCAAGATGCAAGAGGCAAGAGACAATCGACAAGGGGCAAGAGTCAG
>KK351020.1:376015-505349 GCA_000671755.1 Glossina brevipalpis
TGAGGCAACCGGCGCGAGGCAAGAAGCAAGAGGCGAGCGGCAAGAGACAAGAGACAAGAGACAAGAGACAAGAGGTACGAGGCAAGAGACAAGAGGCAGGAAGCAAGAAGCAAGAGGCACGAGGCAAGAGGCAAGAGACAAGAGGCATGAGGCAATCGGCGCGAGGCAAGAAGCAAGAGGCGAGCGGCAAGAGACAAGAGACAAGAGACAAGAGACAAGAGGTACGAGGCAAGAGACAAGAGGCAAGGGGCAAGATACAAAATATAAAAATTCCCCCTAGTTGAGGATTCAATACCAGAACAACTAAGGAACACCTTTTTCCATCTAAAGAAAGTACGTGAAGTTCATCAAGAAACGAACTTTGAGCACAACTGTTCTAAACTAAATGAAGCGACAGATAAATTTATATGTATTATCTCTTGTTGCAAGACGATTATAATTAACATTATAATTAACACATTATGCTTGAACGGTATAAAATGCATTTACATATTGCTGAAGTGTCTTCGCTTAAGCGTTTATACTTTTAATTTCTCTTTTTAAGCGTTCGCTTATCATAAATATTTACATTATAAATGAAGCTTTGCAAAAGATTAACAATATTTCTTTTTTCTTATGTCGATAAAAGACAAGAAAAGAAAAGGAAAGAAAAGCCTGCCTCTACTTATAAATTGTGCATTAATTATGCATCAAAAGAAAAAGTAAAAAAAAATGAAAAAATGAAAATGAAAAAAAACTCTAGAATATACAGTAACTTATCTTCGTATTTTATTCACTAAGAAGATAATGAATAAAGTTGAGTGTATAAAAATGTTCATGTTTAACGGCAACATGTTTAAGGGATTCTGGCACTTAATTGCTTTGAATTGATTACAATAGTAAAAAATTTTTTATTATTGCAACAGTTGCAAGAAACTGTTTAATAACGAAGCAAAATCACATATCTGTTCAATGGTTGTGCGTATGTAAAGAGAATCCTCCGTAAAAAAACAATAAATATTTTTTGCTTCATTATAAAGGAAATTAAAAAAAAAGCTCAAATGATTAGATTAGTAAAAGAGCATTTTTGATTAATAAAGTAAAGTATAAAAGCTCTTTCAAAAATTAAAAAATATTCATACATACAGCCAGTATTCTAAGCAATATCACAGAGACGTCCACGTCACACGGCCGTCAGTTACACTTTGAAATGATTAACATGAGCACCGTCTATAAGACCTCATCTCATGGCACATTTAAGTGCAGACCAAAACGTTAGTCACCGTCCGCCAGACTTTGGAACAATCCCCACAAGGGGGCTCCTCAACTCCTGAGGTACCAGATTAAACACCTTGGGTACAGACCATGTTTCCCTCTGGTCAGAGGGTTAATCTAGCTCATACCAACAACCAGCCGCGAAAGTCCCCGAAGAACCGTTCCCAGCGATCAGGAGGCAAGGTATTCTCTAAGTTTGTTGACGTTGCCAGCAAAATACAAAGAGCTTCCTCATCCGGGCAACCTGATCCCCGAGGACTTATTTTTTCACTTTAATCCATGTGTACTGATTCGGATGTGAACGACTCACTACCTAATTTTTCTGATTATTATGTACTTGGGAAGACATCGACACATTCAGCAAACGTTTCATGTGCACCCAGTTCAATTACTACCTCAGTCATTCATAGATATCAAGTGACAAGCCACAAAGTAATATGACCTAAATAGTAGAGAACTATCGGGAAGAGAAGACATCTAAATTAGATACAACACCCGAGCTTCCTCCTACAACCAGAAAAATACCCGTCGCCGGGAATTAGTACTTAAAAACCTTAATCTCATTTAGCCGTCAAGGAAAACCAAGGAACCATGACGCTTATAGCTGAGACCACGTAGAGGTAGAGATTCGGCCATTTATGTTCTGTGCACCCAGATACATAATCTCCCCAGCTGCCGTCAGTTACAAATAGCTTTTTGTGATTTTCGTGGCCTTGTTTAAAACAAAACTCATTTTGGATTTTGAAATTTAAAAGTAGTTAGTAGTAGACAAGTGACAATTTTCCGCGTATGAACGGTATTTCATATCAGGTTAGATAGACATTCATGATTGTACCTGGGTGTGCTGGGGCATGTAAAGCGACGTACAGCGACGATTCTAGGTATAATTGAGACAGCAAGGTGCAAGATCGATGATATGTCAATGTGTAACGGGAAGCCTGTGAATAGTATGTTTTTTATAAAGCAGGTTGATGGCAATCATGTTCTTTCCATTCATCGATCGTGGAACCGATTCGATCTATGATTTCATTAAGAGTCGGCCTTGAGTGTCGTAATCCTTAGATACCCTAATAGATGCGCTGTTTACATTTTTATAGCATTGTTGGTGCTCGCGAAAGCCTCTAACACGTACATATAGTAAAAGCTAACGTTGTATAGACTCCTGCGTTGCTTTTTAACAAAAGTGTTCACAAATAGACGGATAGATTTCGGATATCAGATATGCGAAAATGTAATTAAGTGAATTGTGAATATGTGAAATATTTTAAATCAATTGTATCAAGTGGAACTAATCGAGATTGTAATGAGTGAGAGATTATAAGTTGCCGCTTAATGAATTAATATTAATTAATTTTTTTAGAAAGTCATAAGTCAATTAAGCTCACCCATCTATCGGTAATACAAATAAATAAATGCAAATAAATGCAACTGGAAGTCCACCCGCTTAGGTAATGCGACATCATGTAGTTTGCATTAACCTATCATAGCAAGTCATATAAATGATAGATAAACTGGAATAATATTAAATAATTTAATAATTTTATTTTTTTAACCGCTTACCACAGCAGTGTTATTGCTTATTCTAAACGTATTCACTTATTTCTTCGATTACTTGATTTTAATCGTATTTAAGGGTATTTACAGATGCATTTGCATTTAAATTTTAGTTAGTCATAGGGACAAGCACTAAGTAAGGCTTGTAATTAATCAAAATCGGAGTTAGTCGAAGTATATGGAAATTGAAAAATTTGTTTGTCACGATTTCTTTATTATTGGCAAGTACGCTTGCGTCCATAAAGAATACGTATTAGAAAAGAGGAAGTAACACTTCCTCAAGTCTAACCGTTTAAACTTTTTAATTAAAGCGAACACACCAGATCTCGGATTAACGCTATTTTTCGCAGTCTTTATGCTATAGTTAAGAGCTTGTCTCTCTTCAGTTAGCCATGCCCTTATATAATATATATTTAAAGTTCATCATCTGTTTTTTTCCCATTAATCTTCCTCCTTTTTTTTACAAAGTTTGAACTTTGAAATAAAAAAATGTTTGATGACTTTAGTGAACGTATTCTACAATAAAGAAGAAGCCATCATTTCATTTCTCTTCAAATCTCGGCGTCATCTATGATCTAACCGCATTCAATAAGTTATTTGCTATTAAAAAAAATCGAATCTCATTTATCGAAAAGCAACAACTTTGGGTTTTTTTTCTTTTCAATGAAGTAAATCTATTTAAATTTTTTTTCTTGTTCTAGTTTAATTTCCTTTATTAGCTTCAAACTATTCAACACAAGTTCTCTCGAAATCTAAGCGATAGAAAGGGTAGAAATTTTATCAATTTTGTTTAATCCAATTTATTGTATTTGGCACAATAACCAAGAGAGCAACGCAAGACAACACGAATATGCATATATATATATATATGTATACATATATATATGTATATTGACATACATAGACACATATGCCAGCACCTAAGGAGGAGAACAACGTACAGAAATATGTATATATATGTATACACATGCATACATGCATACCTACGTATACAGAGAGAAAGAGAGAGAGAGAAAGAGAAAGAGAAAGAGAGAGAGAGAGAGAGAGAGAGAGAGAGAGAGAGAGAGAGATAGAGAAATAGGTAGGAGAAGGTAGCGAGGGTTATTGAAAGTCAGTACAACTAATTTGTAGAAAATCATAACACATTGGCAAGATTGGAAAGATTAAATTTTCTTACTCTTTTAAGGCATAAGAAACCACAATGTGGGGAAAATCTTCAACCCTGTAAGATAAAGGAAACATTTTACTAAATTGCAAACCAGAACTCAAGGGTATACCAAACATAATGAATTTGATACAAATACGTGTTGACATATCCACGCATACATATGTATTTTTACTTTACATCTGCAAAAGTCAACCGTAAGAAACAGAGCGGTATGGTGTACGTCTGAAGACAAAACACATGAGTTTAATTCGACTTTGACCAAATCGTTTCGTATTTACCGCCTATTATACTAGGCTCCTCAATCGGTCAAACATTTAAATATAACAGATGAACATGTTGATGATCCGGTTCTATCGAATAATAGAAAAAGATTTATGTAATTTAGATATTGTAGCATATATTACATAAATAAATTTTATACAAAACTTAATGGTTACATTGGCACGAAGAGTAATAAATGATGTAAATAAATAAATCAAATAAAATAAAATAAACTAAAATAAACAAAATAAAATCTATAAAATAAAATAAAATAAATAAATAAAACAAAATAAATAAAATAAAACAAAATAAATAAAATAAAATAAGCAAAGTAAAATAAGTAAAATAAAATAAATAAAATAAAATAAACAAAATAAAATATATAAAGTAAATGAAATAAAATAAATAAAATAAAATAATATAAAATAAAATAAATCAAATAAAATAAATCAAATAAATTAAAATAAATAAAAAATTTCTCTTCTTATTTTCAAAACAGATTGGGCTAACGTTAAATCCACGATTTATTTAATCAGAAAATCTTTACTCAATTTATTATTCATAATCTTGAAAACCTGGTAGAAATTTAGTTTCATTTGTTTCCACAAATAAAATACGTAGACATACAAGAAAATATCAGAGTATCAAATGAACGTAATTTCAGGTAAATTTTAATAGTAATAACAGTCATAATATTTAACAAAATATTAAAAATAGTTTTTAATTAAAAACAGATTAAAAAAGCTCCTAAATCCTCTTGCTACAAACTTGCAAAGCTGTAGTAAGTAAAGCTAAACTCTGTTTGCCTTGAAAAATGATTTATAATAATTTTCTCTCTATTGTTTTTATTGCTACGAGAGCGTTACTTAGAATAGAAATAAACCGTGAAATGTTTTGAGCACGAAATGTGTTTCGGGTAAACTTCTCGTTGATCTTATCGTTACTAATACTAGTAGCTTTTGTATTTGTTATCTTATAAGTGTAGTAGATGTGATCTAACGTTTTTACCGTAAAAGTCTACAAGCGTTTTGTTTTAGTAAAAAAAAAAATTAAAAAAAAAATAAAACCAAATCGCAATCTTAGTCGATCAATTTTTTTTTTATTGTTAAATAAATAAATATAAGCAGATCCGACTACTTCGACTTTTATTGGTTAAATCACACACTACAGGGTGTAAAATACAAACGGGTAAAGTGTCAACATTAATTACGTTATATCGATTCCATGGACATTCAAGGGAAAAGGAAACTTCACGACGATTTATCGTAAGAAATACTTTAGAAATTTAATCGACGTACTTCATATAGATAATTTACAAAACATTTGCGATATATAGAAGTGTTTTAAACAGACGCATAAACAATGGTCGACTTGGTCTTCACGGTCTTAAAAAATTAGGCAGAATGCTTCAAATGATCTCAAGTAAAAATTAGCTTACATATAGAAAATTTTGCTTTTTTGCATACAGAGGTACGTGAGTCAAAAATTTCTAACGTATTTGCAATGATTTCTTCACAACGGCTATGAATGGTACCTTACCTTGAACCGCACTAATTTTACATTTAGTTTTAATTCTGATGCCAATATCGTACTCACAGATATGAAGAGTGAATTATTTGTTTAAGTAAAGAGTGAAATAGGATACTAATACATTAAAAAATTCACATTTTAGATTTTCTATAAACAAATCGAGAGTGGTATTGCTTATAAAACGATAAAAAGAGGATCCAAATGCTTTTTTGATAATTTCTTTCAAGTCTCGTAAAGAGAGGGAATCCCACTATGACAATATGTCTCTTCTCTTATTATTATTATTATTATTAATAAAAGTTTCAATTATATTAATTTCTTCAAGTTGTCTCTAGATTAATTGTAAATCTCTTCAATGCGAAATTTCTCGGTAAAAATTTTAATTATTTCAAGTCTTGTTTGATACCTTTGCTGTGCTGTTTCATATCTTTGTCTCACTTAGGAATGTAAGTGACTAGTCAAGTTAGATTGACAAACTGAGTATATCCTTTTTTTTTGTTCGTTGGTCGTTACAAAAAGCACTCAATAAATCAAGTATTGTCGCTAACACAACAATTTCTGAGAACAAACACTTACGAACACTTCACGAAACCACAAAGACACAAAGACTTGGCCTTTTTGTTTTTTTTTCTGCTTTAGTTTTATAATAGAAAAATCGTAGTAAATATGTAAGCGGGTGAGAGTGTATTAGCTATTGTAGTTTCTTTTATGTGTACATTGATATACACATGAAATAATACTAATTACTATGCTGAACGTGTTGCATTTCAACACTTGTAGACACGGCCCTTTATCAATGTAGAACACAGCGAATGCACACTTATATAAATATATACATACATGCATATATATATACATCTATATATATATATATATACATCTACACTTGCATACATTCGTATCCTGGGGAATGTGGCCTGTTTATGTATGCAATACATAAAGTTTGCTAGGCAACATTATTACCAGATACTCAAGTCAGCCAGTTAGTCAGTCAGTCAACCAGTCAGTCATCTTTAGTTACTTCATTTTACTTCTTACAACGTTAGCCGGTTGATTGTGTTTTTCGTTCGCTTATTCGTACGGTTCAAAGATGCCTCTTTCTCTCACATCCAAAGTGTTTTTGTGTAATTAAATTATGCGCCAAGTGGGTTTTCAAGATGTTGTGAAAAATTAAGTTTACATTTTTTCTTCTTCTTTTTTCTTTTTCCTTTTCATTTTTTTTTTTTTTTTTTTTGCTTATTGTACCTTATTCTATTATCCTTTTAGAGTAAAACATACTTTTGACTGTTTTTCGTTTTTCTTGTTGTTGTTGTTACTATTAGATTTTTTTTTTTTTTTTTGCTTACTGAAATGATATCGTTTTATATCCTTTCTTAACACATTTCATTTGAAATGCTTAAGAAAATGCGATTTACTCTTTATATCTTTAACTCTCTATGAATTGTTCATTAGATTGAGTAGTATTTTAGAAGATTTTGTTTTCGGCTTTTCCTGCATAGTACATAGACGTGCGTACTTACAGATAAAATAGTAAAGATTCGGATTTTTCTTGAGTTTTTGTTTTGCTTGCTTGTTTTTTTCTCCAAAAAAGCTTTGAAATTTTACCTTTTTGTTGGGCACCGTATTTTTCTGTTTTTGAATTCAAACTAAAGATTTAATAGATTGTTATGTACAGAATTTTAATTAGTTCTGTACACTTTACGTGTTTGTACGCCTGTGTCTGCGATTATATATATACGTATATATATATATATACGCGTAGGTTTAAAGGGTAAAATTTTCTGCAGAAGAGCGTTTTCACTGTATATACGGCTTGATTCGCATTACAAAACAAACAACCGGAAGCTATAAATACTGTTTCGTTTATATGACTACGAGCAAGAGCTTATCAATTACAAATACGTATGACCGTTTGTATATATGTTCTCTTAATACAAAATACTTCAAAACCAAAATGTATTTCACCGATAAACCTGTCAGTTTCAGTTAATACTTAAAGTTAGTTGTTCAAGAAAACTAGAACATAAAAAACTTCAACTTAAACTTAAAGTACAAAAAAAAATATCTTTCATTCATTTACTAAAAGCACAATATTACTTTCGTGATTAATTATAATAGAAAAATATGATACAAAATTTACAAAACTATTCATAGGTGCGTGCTATGATATGCCGATCAAAAAAAAAAAAAAAAAAAATCGAAGAGAATAAGTAAACAGATAAAGAGTAAAAAAAGTGTTGTGTGCTATAAATTACAGAACTTGGGTTAAATATGTTAACGTTTCATTGATTGATATTTGAATCCTAGTAGTAGACCAAAAAAAAAAGGATTGAATTCTTATTATTAAAGGGAAAAACTACGTTTCGTTTTAATAATTTAATTTCAAAAAAGACATAAATCTTTTTCAAGTAAGAAATTTGTAATACTTATGCATATAATGTTTGATTGAAAACCATAAATAAAACTGACAATTAATCCGTATTTGTTGTGTAGATTATAAATTTCAAGATGTTTCTCTTGCAGTTTGCAGCCAATCGTTGAGGAAAGAGAGGACAAGGCTTATGAATAATATGGGTGTACCCGTATATATATATATATATATACCCGTATATATATATATATATATATACCCGTACATACTTCTAAACCGTATAAAAATAAACGAACTGTTATGAATTATCAAAACTAGCCCATAAATACATCTGCTGAGACCATTAAATAACAATTTTTTTTTTACGTTCCAAACGGACAGGTATGGATAGCTTCACTTAAAGTTTGAATATCACCGAATGTAAGGTGGACGTATACGATCAATGGAAACTTTTTGTAAAACTACAATTGCAACACCTAATGCGGATATACGATGTTTACTAGACTTTAGCTCATATTAACGTTTCAAACTCTATAGCCGTTGGAATATAATTTTTTTGCATTTCCAATGAAATCGGTTTTCTTCTTAATATGGTATCTGTTAACGATGCAAAATAAGGTCGTTAATTTCACTTTTCCGTATCGTACATACAACGTTTTTGATTTTGCATTGAAATGTTTGGAAATGCATTTGAATATCAAAAGGCAGCACATTAGATGTATGAAAATTTGTTCTTTGTTCTTTGTTCTTTTATTCTCGTTGGTAGTAGTGGATCGTTGATAAAAAAATATCTTTTTTTTGTGTTAATTAAAACAAAGGTTTCTTCTCGCAATTCGAAAGAAATACAAACTACTTATTTGCAAATAAGCACTGATGACAATTAGAAACAAAAGCTTAACATTTACTATTATATTTTAGATGAATTCATTTCGTTTTATTTGATTTGGAAATTATATATTTATAGAGCTGTCTTTTTTTTGAATTCTCAGTGATGGATTAACGTGACCTATCACTAATATATTATACGAACTTCTATTATGCAAAATATTGCAGAGTAGTTTTAAATTATGTTAGCGGGAAAGCTCCATTTTTACAGAGCCTTTGAGATTGAAATAGAACTTTCTTGGATCTTGAATATCCTTAAGTAGAAAGCGTTTGAGCCTGAAATAGAACTACCTTGGGTCTTGAATATCCCAAAAGAGAAAGCCTTTGACCTTGAAACAGACCTATCTTGGATCTTGAATATCTTTAAACAGAAACCCTTTAAGCATATAGAACTGGGTCTTAAATGTTCCTAAAGAGGTTGAAATCTCTTTTAATAAATCCTACGGTTTTTGTCTTTATTCCTAAATGTAATGATTTTTGCTATTATGCGATTTCATGATGTGACATCGCGACCATATATCTTTATTTAGAAGTGGAACACCGCTGCTGTCGGACATATTGTACTTTCCACATCTTTATTAGTATTTTTTCGTTTTTTTTTTTCGAATTTTTTCACAAAAAAGTTTTCCTTATGTTTACCTAGCTTTTTTCATATAAAGCTACATACACACACACACACGCACAAAAAAAAAGAAGCAATAAAGAAATTAATATAAAAACAAAATTTAATCTGTATCTAATTACTTGGGTAATGAGAAACAATTAAAACTCTTGTCTGACAAAAAGCCTGAAACTATGTGTTTATATGTGTTTGTAAATGCGACGCTGCGTTTACCAGAAAAAAAGTACAAAACTTTTAAGAATGGATTAAGAGAATTAACTTTGACAAAAACCGCAAAATTTATACACAAGTTTCACTTGCCTGGCTTTTTTTTATTTATTTATTTATTTTTTTTGTTTTTTTTGTTTTTGGCCAGAAACTTTAACATCGAAGGGATAATATGTTATAATACTTGTTACATGCAAACTTGTTAAGCCGTAAGCAAAAGATCCTTTGGAAAGAAAGCCAGTAGTAGTATCATTATACAACGATTGTGTTTAGAACACAAAGCAACTAAAGGCAGAGAATTGTCTGTAAAAGTTTGTTTTAATTGGTTTTTTTTCTTTTTTTGTGTTTTTTTTCGTTTTTTTTTTGTTTTTTGTTTAAGAATTTGTTTTATTATTGCGAGAAAAATTAGCTAAAGGGAAACTCATATATATTAAGGTTTTGAGTAATTGACTATTAGAAATAATTTCTAATCAATCTTTAAAGAATACTAACAACAATAAAAAAATGTTTATTTTAAATATGTTTATTTTTATGAAAAAAAAAATAGACAACATTTCTATTAAAGGCACGCAGTTTCTATTGATAGTTTATTTCAATTACAATATTAATTAGCATTTTAAACTGATTAGATATATGTTAAATTCCCTAATAGTTTGGAAGACGTATACTCACCACAACGATTACAAAGATCTTACGATGTTAATTATCAGCAAATTAATAAGTAATTGCCACACACAGCAAGCACTGAGACAGAGAACACATCAGTAGTATACACATTCGTAGATAATGTAGATTTATTTACACATTATACAGGTTTATGAAGGATAATCGAAATACAGTTTACTTTAAATCATTATAATAGAACACATGTTTTATCCGGTGACAATGTTTAATGTTGTATATGATTTACTACATATATACTTATCCTTAAAAAATGAGAAGTAACACAAATGTGTCTAATTTATAACCGATTTTGTGTGTTACTCAAAGCAAACACTAAAAGCTATATAAAATAAAGAGTGAAGAGTAAAATAAATTTCTTAAGAGCTGATCAAATGGTAACATTTTTGTATCGAATTTTTTTTTTTTTTTTGGCTACCCATCTCATATTACTTAAAATAAAAACAGATTCATCTGTTTTTCATAACAAATTTATTTAGATTTTATCCAAGTCTGTCTATAGTGGTCCTTTAATACTTTTTAGCTTTGAAAGAATTCTTTAGTGTTATTTTCTATAATATTTTGATATGATTTTGAGGAAAAATGTTGTTTAAATTATTTATGACTTATGTATGATTTACGTAAATATGAAAATCTCTGTTGCAATCTTTTTCATGGATATACTACACAAAAATCTTCAATATTGATATCAGTTTGCTACTCGTTTTTCTTTTTTTTTACTACAGCGTATGTTAGAAAGTTTTTAAACAAGCGGTTAGATAAGTTTAGATTAGTTTAGTTTAATATCCTGTTCAAAATTATATTAACTTTGAAAATTTAAAAATAAACTAAAGTATAGTAGATAGATATTCTCTTGTGTATCGTCCTAAAGATAAATACAATCACTTCAAGGATATCATTATCATAAACGCTTTATTTATTTTATAAGGCGTATAATTAGCAAGAAAAATTTTCCAATTCTTTGATTAATTTCTACGAAATATTTTAATTTTTCAATTTTTTGTTTTCGATGCGACTATTTCAGATTTCTAATTTCAAATTTTTTTCGTTTGTTTTCAAATCTGCTTTTTCTCTGCTTAGAAAACGTATATAGCATTGATTTCATCAAGTAGTACGCTCAACGAGAGAACTTTTAAAAAATAATCGTTGAACTATGAATTTTGAATATGCAAAAAACGATAAAAAATATTGTCAAAATTAATCAGACCTCGAAATGAATTTGCCAATTGACTTAAAACAATCTGGACGTTTTTGTTACGTGTCTACCTACTTCAGTGCATTTGTTATACACATGTATTATATTTTGCATCCAGTAAAATGGGAAAATATTACTTTTTCAATTCCGTATTTAGAAAATTGGAGACTTACATAACTTTGCTATAAACTCCATACGTCTTTCTGTTGTTAGGATTTTCAAAGATAAGAAAATGAATCTGGAGACGTATTTCTTCACAAACATGGTAAAAAGCTAAACAGCAAAAAAAAAAGAAGAATTTCTAAACAAATATTTGTTGCCACTAATCTGCAGGTCAATGTTTATACAACATATCGATCCAAATTATTTACTAGAATCGTGTCATTAGTGTGTAGTTAATGTCTAAATGCTTTCTGCCATTTGTTCTGCTTCTAGGTATGTAAATATGGAATCATCAATCTTCTACACAAAAATTCCGGTATTATATTTACACATGACTGATATTAAAAAAATAAAGCAATTCTCATGTGTTTATTTATATTCTAAGATCTATAGCAAAATTTTTGCTCTGTAACCTGAAATTTTAGCTCCTTTAAATACAATTATGTTCCTTCCGCCTTTTATATATTTAAAAGGTGGACTGAAAAGTTCGTAGGCTAACACATATATGGCTCTACTAGTATTAAATCCATATGATTTTTAGTTAGCCCTAACCTTCAAAAGACACGTATATAAGTTTGACAGCAGTTGCACTATTAGTATGTGTGTTATAGCATTTTTACAAAAATATTATTAAGGCCAAGGCTTGACTTGATAAATATTGTTCGGACTTTGCACCAGAAAAATTAAACATAGAGAAGTGGTTTGCTAAATTTAAACGAGGCGAAATGAGCACCGACGACGATGCACGCAGTGCGTGCACCAAAAGAGGCTGTTACTGACGAAAACATCAAAAAAGTCCACAAAATAATTTCGGATAACCGTAAAGTGAGGTTGATTGAGATCGACCAAAAACAACAACGAATTGATGATACTAAGCAGTGTTTGGAGCTGTTCAATCTTAATAAACCCGAATTTTTGCCTCGATATGTGACAATGGATGAAACATGGCTCCATCATTTCACACCATAGTCCAATGGACAGTCAGCCGAGTGGACTACGCGCCTATTTTGAGGCTAAAGACAAATCGCACTATAAAAATGGTATCGAAAAATTGTATGACCGCTATAATCGTTGTATCTCCCTCGAAGACAACTATATTGAATAATAAAATCATATTCTACCACAAAAAAAAAGAATTTTTCTATGTTAGCCTACAAAATTTCAGCCCACCTGGTATAATACGTATAATAGTCTTGTAAAAAACACGCATCAGTATTTAAATTCTAAACTGTCGCGAACTGTTTTTCACATAAAATGTTCATTTTGACTTTAAAATATGTTTTTCTTCATTTTCATATAAGTTTTTCAGGAATGAAAACAAGAAACAAGTAAAAAAAGGAAATATGTTTTCAATTTATGTCGAATCTTAGATACCCTCTAATTAAAGCTTTCAATTAAAGCCTATAAGAATTATAGTATATTTTTACGTTTAATTAAGCTGGCCTGTGAAATATTTGTAGATAATTTTGGATCAACAACTGTTATGAATTATAAGTTAAATTTTTTTGATTAGTGCTTATGGGCGGATCGGGTAGAGGCAAATAGATTAATTTAGTATATAATACTGAACAGGGCTATTTATATACTTGAGAGGATCTGATGTATATATATATATTCTTGTGTGTTAGAATCGAAAGAAGATTTCCTATGTATTCCCATCTATTGATGAAAGAAGAAAAATAATTCTTCATTTCAGATTTTAATAAAGAAAAACAAACCTTAGGTATTTAAATTTCCCTTCAAAGTTATTCCCTTTGTCCCATCTTTTTCAATAATTTGCGTTCTACAGTTCATTAAAATTACGCTTTACTAAAGGAAAGCAATTATTGATAATCACTTTGGGTCATTTTTGATGTTAAAACTTAATCTTGATAGACAGAAGCTATGACTTATAAGTAATGCGCTAGTGTTTATAGTATTAGTAGTAGTTCGGTGATTTATACATTGACTAAAGAAATATTTAATTGATTTTTACTATTAAATTAAGGCGAACTTAAGTGTATGTTAACTTAAAAAATTTGCCTTTTTCTTGTCTACCTCTTCTTAATATTCTTATTGTGCGAATAAATAGGGCAATAAAAAAAAGCTTAAAATATATTCAAAAGCAAACATTTCCTATAAATTTGTGCTACAAGTACTAAAAATATAAAATTTTATTAAAATTTTAGAAAAGAAATATTTTATGCATTAATTGTTTTCTTGAAAATACGTTAGGAGAACGTGACGATTTTAAAATTCATTAAATATACTCTCATGTATATAATGCACAGGCTATATTAAAATCAATTACTTAGTTATATACGATACGGAATGAATCCAATGAGGTTGATACGGTTAAAAAGTTTATTACTCTACGCAGAATAAATGCAAAATACGTTGAGATATTGCTTAAATTGATTGCGTAGTACATCTGTCAATAATTCCTCAAACTGGAATATTAGATATCGTTTCTAGCAAAAAGTTCATATTAACTTCAAGTCTTTTTTGGGGGAAATTATACAAGAAATTATATGTTCGGTAAATTTCTCGCTCAACAATGCAATAATGAAGCGTGGTCAGTGGCTTGCGGGACAATCCCGTTCAACCAATTCAATATTTTTAATATCCACATCTTTAATATTACGTCAAAGAGAAAATTGATAATCATGTTACTCATTTGAATACTGTACGCGCCGTATAATAGATAAATTTGGATCTTTTTACTTTTTTAGTTTATTCAACGTTTGTTAAACGAGTTATATTGTAAAATGGCAAATATTGCGCTAAAAATATAATACCCTTGATGATAATTCTGTTTTACATGTGTTGTTAAAGTACTGCTGACAAATCCAGACTACGAAATGGATAACCTTATATTATAGCCAGACAGTTTTATCACTCCATTTTAATGTGATTACTTCTTTAAGTTAAGTTATAATTAGATTGATTAAGATTAATATATATAATGTAGGTTTTTCATCGAAGTGATATCGAAGCATTCTTAATCACATAAGATGTCTATTCGCTTCTTATGCTACGATTAATTGAATATACTCTCATGTATCCGTACTCACATATATTCAAAGATGTTTAACAATAATACAAAAGAGATTTATTATCTTTTTTCTTTTTCTTTTTTGCTCTGTGCTGAATGCTTTTAAGGCTAATGAAAGTTTGTAATGAATAACATTTAAGGATATTTTATATGTAAAGGTATATTAGTACATAAGATGATTAATGTAAATTAATAGTAGAATAAACTTAGACTTGATAACTACTTACTGGAAAGTTTTTTTTTTTTTTGTTTTGAATGTATTTCTCAATTGTGAAAGAGCAGAAGAAGTTGAAATCAATAATAATAATTTACTATTCTATGTAATTATAAAATTGGTCTTAATATACAATAATGATGATGATAATAATAATAATAATGATTTATTTATATTTTTGTTGAAAATATATTCAAAATAGATAAAACAAAATATGTATAATAAATAGCTTCAAGTGTTATTTGTTAAAGAAAAATATTTGTTTTCGTATTTATGAGTTTTAAGCTATATAAAAGAAAAGAGAAAAAGAAAACATTACTATCTATTAAAATTTAGTCTAAAAAATATTAAGCCTTTTAAATTTATTCATTGCACATTCAATTGATCCTCTCGCATAGACGTACGATATATGTTATCTTGATGGATATTTCCAATATTAGATTTCACATATATTCATTTCAATATCCTTTTGTCTGTCTATTATAATTACTGTATATATGTTAAGTAGAATATCGCGCGCGCGTCTAGAATTTTCAAATTTATTTTATTTAAGTTTTTACTAACGCGTCGCAATTGGATAATATTGCTGTAATTGGAAAAATCGTAAACTTTATTTAAATGTGAATTCTTTCTGCATACTCTCCTATTATCGGCTTTAAATTGCATGATTTTAGTTCATAATTTATTTAAGACAAATTGAACAGCGAAACGAGCAATTCGTACAAAATGTACGTGTAGCTCTTTCTAGCAATTGTGTTCAAGACCATCATTCTAATGCGATATAGTATACAACACTTCTGCTTCTTACATATAAACGCTCCCTCACATATATATATATATATATATATATACACTTGCATTTACTCTGAAATATATGTATATATATATATATATATAAGAAATGTAATGAAAAAGAAATATTTCGTTACATTTCCGTAACTAATACATTATCAGGGAGTTTGTGTGCGGTAAGCCGTAATACAACATTTAGAAGATAAAGGAGAAATAAAAGACCAAAAAGCAATAGAAGAAAAGCAGCTGTTTTGTTATAGTTACTCTGTTGTATTATTACCAAATTATTGCCCATTTCTTTCTGTTCGAGCAGATACTTGCTTAACATACATTTGTATAAACATATATATGTATATATATAAATAGATATATCTATACATATATCTATACATATATACATATATATATATATATATATATATATATAGGTGTATATATATACATATATATAGTCACTGAGACCTTGTAAAAGAATTTAACGAAAATCATGTTTATTGCCGTACATGCTGTTAAAATTACATTGAAGAGAAAAGATGAAGAAGATATGAAACGACGAAATGAATGGTTCCCGATATTGTGCATATAAATTTGAAAGAAAGTAAAACACAGAGAGAGCATTAAATAAAACAAAAAAAAAAAAAAAACGAAAAAACGAAAACAAAAAACAAAAAGCACAGGTTGGTAATTGATAGAATAACGAGAGTTTTGAGAGTAGGTGGCACATAACGAACTTTTTATTAAAAATAATTTTTGTATGTTTAAACCTATTAAATGAATAGAAGGCATAACGAATGCAATGTCTACTGGCCTTATCATCTTGTAAGTTTTTTGTCTCCATGATTAGGTCGTCATTAAATACCACTTAAATGTCTTGCTAGGTGTGCATGCATTATAACAGTATGATTAAGGTCAGAGGTAATTGTAGCACTAAACATATCATGGAGTCCAAATAATCCCTTTTTCAACTTTCGAAAAAAATTACTTACATATAACGTTATGATAACACAATTTTGATTTTACGGCTTTCATTTTAATGAATCATTTAATGAATCATTTTATATATATATATATATAAATTCAAGATATTTTTCTCCATTTACTTCATTCTTGTTTATTTTTCTATCGATAAGTTTACGCAACTCAGCCTTAATGGGTCATTTGAATGGGTCATTTGATCAAACGCAATTATATATAGGAACTATATGGTGTAGTTGTGTTGTAAAACATATTAAAATTGTTTATTATTTATTATAAACTTATGCCTTTAAATTGAAAAGAAAAGCGAATCAAAAAAATAATAGTACAATAGCTTGCATCTAATATTGCAAATAGTGAAGTTGGGAATCCATTGAATATCAGTAGAATAAAGAAAAAAGAAAAAATTTCAGAAACATTATCTTTATCTTTTAATTTTGGGTTCGTTTTGTCTCGTTACACTTTTTCTATTTGTAACAAGAAAGGCTAAGCTTTCAAAAAGTGCCCTTAAGTGAAGACATTTTAGCTACCGAACGATTTTTTAAAGTTTTGAAAAGAGAAAATAATGCAAGTGATTAAGGCTGAGAAGAAAGTTCGGGTGGAAACGATTCGTGTTGTAATTTTTTGATTTTTTTGATTATGATAAGCGGTGCATTGTTTTATGTTTAAACTTTAGTTAAGTAATTGAGTAGAACCATAGCAGATTCCGTAGGACGGTACTAAATACTGTTCACTCTTTCCTTTTGCGGTAGTAATATACTTGTCAAATTTAAAGATGAATTTAATATATTTTATTACTAGAAAATTTGATATTTTTATAGTTTCCAAAAAAATTTTATACGCATAAGCCTTACACTTTAGGCGTGATCATTTTCTTATCGTTGCCACTTATTTATAAAATTTTTACAGAAATTTTTGTTATTTACTTTAAGGATTTTTGATTGATACCCATTTGCTTCGTCGCCACCATAAGAAAATTTTAAATTTCGTCTTATTTCAGGTATTTTCTCTTTAGACATTTCATAATAAAGTAAAGAAATGGTGTCATTGACGTCCGTCCGTTTCTATTAAATGATTTAAACTTCAATGTTTCAAGAAACAGTCGTTTTATAAAGCTTGCTACTACTTAACCAGCTCAGGATTCTTTTGTAAAAATCTAAATGATGTGTATAGCCTGATATCTTTATCGGATTCCTTATAGACGATTAAATCGATTTTTCTTAACATTCGGGCATTGCCGATATTATATTTAAACTGCAACTTATAATTTGTCAATGTGGCGTTACGTTTCCTTAATACACTAAACACTATTTTTATGATTTATTTTGCCAAGCATTCGTGTATTTACATATGCGCTGTGAGAGTTCTTCTGGGTTAGATATATAGATGTATTTTTTCTTCTTTTCTTTTTCTCCTTTATTTCTCTCTATTTATACACAGATCTTTGTAGTTTTAACATTCGATTCTCTTTCTTTAATCTTTACTTTTAATAAGTAGTGTAAGATTTTACTATTAAGTGTTAGTTAATTTTCTGAATCTATACTGTAACTGAATTATGTATAGATAAATAAATAAATAAATAAATATGTAAAAGGTTGAGCTACGCGTGCATTAAATGGTATATTACCATGTATGGGTGCTATGTTTTATCATATTTATATGTGAAGAATGAGAGATATATCAAACTTTTGCTTCGATTTGTAAGACCCAAATATAAACATCAGATTAAAATAAAAAAAAAATTTTTTTTATGTATGCCTAAAATTAAGAATATTACCATCTCTCTGTATATAACCGATAGATGAAACGCTTACGGCTGTAAAGATTAAAACAGAAAGCTGAGTTTCAAACTGGAAGTAACACGCACTTGATATGCGGGATACTACCTTTGTTTTACACAATCTAAAGTATGTATTTAGTTAAAATTTTGTACTTTCGAAAGAGCATCTAAAAGGCAAGTGTTCACCTGATTCTTTTGGGCTGACAGTAAGGAGTTTAATGAAAAACTTAACAACTTTCAATACTGTCATGAATAGTGAGAACTTCATTAAAACGAAAGTTTTTATTTGACATATAACGTTTTTAGAAATTTTCCCTTTTTTTTAAGAATAAATTTCAGAAACGAAAACAAACGGAGAAAGAAACAGAAATCTTAAGAATTTTGTGTGCTTCAAAAAAAAAAAAATTTTTTTTTTTGTAATTTCTTACCGTGCGGAGCGTTGCCTTCTTTCTGAAATATCAAAATTCCTCATTATGTACGGAGTTATTTTATTTAAAACTGGACCTAATTGCTTTAGATATCATAACAGCATAGCTAAGTCTTTACCGTTTAAAATTAACTGAAACTATAATTTGGTTTTTTTTTTTTTTTTTTTTTTTTTGCAAATCGGGAGAATTGTTTGCCTTTCAAAAAATTTACTAAATGATTGACTTTTACTTTCCTTATCTTAAAATCAATAGACGAACTACGCCCTTTAGTGTTAATACCTTTAAATATAGTTTGAATGAAGAAGAAATCTACTACAGTTCGTTTTTGTTTTTGTATTGTTATAAATATTTTCAGTTTATAATAGAGTTTCAATTAAACTCGGAGCCATGTAACAAAAGCATCATCAATGTATGAAACACAAGTGCTTTAATTAAATGATATGAGATAACGATCTAAGCACAATTGGAATTTCATACTCATTTAAATACTTATGGGATATCGAACACATGTTCTTTCTGAAAGTTTAGGGCTCATTGTAAAATTACAAGGAAACGTTGTTGTTAGTTGTCAGCCAAAACAATCGGCAACAATTTATAAAATACACATTCACAGCAATTTACAGCTGCAATATTAGATGTTAAGGAAATTTTTGTACAATAAGTGGGAAAGACACGACTTTTCCTTGTATAGAAAAGAATTTAGTTGCCATTTTAATGAAAATATTATGATGTAAAAACGACGCGTTGAAAAATATATATTTTTATCAGGCAAGGAAAAAAAAAAAAAAAAAAACAAAAACAAAAATGTAAGAAATTATAAAGCACTGCTATAAAGTCGTTAAAATCATCAAATAGGGTGAATATGTATGTTTTTAGAGTTTTTCTCCTTTTTCACTTTTGGATATATGGCTGCTCATTTTTTGTTGTATGGAAATACGCGCAATTGTTGAAATTCTTGTTACACAACGTATGCTTTTCATTAAAAATTTTGTCGGAAATGAAAATAAGAAAACCAACAAAAAAAAAAAAAATAAAATGAAAGAAAAACTTATCACTTATATCCTTTTCCTTTCCTGAAGATATACATATATATATATATGTATATATATATATAAATAGAGAGAAATGCACGCAAAGAAATAACTTAGTAAAAACGCAAGAAAATTAAGCCAAACAAAGACCTACTGACAATAAAATATCCACTTATTAGCCTAGCTATCAGTCCTAATAATTTTACCAACAAAGATAAAGAGAATATTTGTGATAGAAGGAAAAATATCATTTTTATATTACACACACCGATTACTTTGAATTTAATTAATTCGTGGAACAATTAAATGTCCGCATACACGTTTGATGTTCACTGTATAGTTTGCAGTTTCTTAGCTTGCATATAGGAACACTTAACAGAGATCCGCTTTATATGACTCTTATTTACAGAAAAATTTTCTTTAAGATAATGTTAATATTTTGTTATATTTTTAAGAGATTAGTTATGCTATTATTATACTATCTATAAATTAAGAGAGTTAATAGAGAGTTAATAAATATATGCCGTTGCAAAATTTTACATTTCATGTATACGTAATTATGTTGGCTTGAATGTATATATGTAATTAACTAGAACTATCTTTGATTCACATTCTTCCACTAAGAAGTCGAACCTCTTGCGATAACTTATATTAATATAAGATGGTCGATGCCTTTAATTTCATTTCGAATTTTAGTTCAAAGATCTTCAAAATTTTGTGAATGATCGCCATATATTTTGTCTTTCAATTGTCACCAAATAAAAGTAATCAGATCAGATAAAAGTGATGTTTATTAGTAAACATAAGTTTATCATGAAAATTGATCGTATATTTATGTATTTAAAGTATGATGCTGTAAATAATTGAATGTTCTTAACCGTTGAATTATATAAATTGTATGCGGGTAGATGGAATGCTTCATTCTTTACGGACAGATGCTTCATTCTATGCATAGCTGTGCCGGATGCCATATGGAACGAAAGTTGTGTCAATTGTGAATGCATTGTATTCTGAAACCATGTGATGTGTGAGTCTCTGGTCTTCAGGTAATTAATACAAGATAATGCACTTATTATATATTAATATATGTGTGCAAGGAGACATCTATCTAGAATCGTTGCTTTTCTTTGCTAACAGTTAAATTGATGTCCACTGCAAACTTGCTCCAGGGGCCATTTTCATATATTAAGTTCACATCGCGAATTAATTAACACCTGTCGTAACAGAATGTAAGACTTTCGTCGCCAGAAAATATGAAAATTTTCCATAAGAGATAGTTCTTTAAGAAAAAAAAACTTCCAATAGATACCTTTAATTTCCTTACAGCTTACCGATAACGAAAGTTTTCGCCATAAAGTAGGTGTCATTTGAATCTAAAGAGCATTTTGTTCATATGCTTGATAGGATTGATTATGGAACTGGCTTTTCAAATTTTTATTTCAAAGAAAAGGATCATTTTCATGCTTACAAACATCGTTTACTACCTTCGCTAAGCGGAATTTTTCTACGCTATAAGAGTCAAAATTAATATGATACGACTTTAATCAAGTGAATTATTCGATTTCCAAGAAAGCATTTTTTTTTATTATATATTTTTATTTCTCTATTCACGTAACTAAAGATTATTTAAGAGATTTATCACAAAACAAATATTTCATTCCCGTAATTTTCGAAAATTTTTGACATGAAGTATATAAAGAGATGTTTGGTATATGGAAAATTTTGAAATGAAATTTTGCTTCCTATTTTTTGTTTTTTTTTTTGAGTGTACTTATATATATATACTTTCTTAGCACGCCTTGGTTACAGTATCTACTTGAAAGGAGACAGTGTCACTTTTCTCTTGTGTTAATTTTAAGCGGTAAATTGTGATTGTATTCTTGACAATGTATGGACGTGCGTACGTATGTATGCATGGAAAAGCATAAGTGTAAAATTTTTTGATAATCCTCTTCCTGTACAAGTCAAGACTATGTGAGGAGAAAAAGAAGACGCGTCTTCGTATTGTATACGCAGACATATTTACGCAAAGCATAAAGTCAAGAATCGTCTATTTGGTGAAGACAATACTTCGAAAAATTGCGTATATGTATATATATATAACTTTAAGTTTTTGGTTTACGAAATATGTGATATGCCAGCAAATTTTATTTAAATAAGAATTCAACTCATTTTTTATTTTTCATTTTTTATTTTTTTGTTATTAAAACTAAAAAGAAATTAATGAAATATTAAAGAAGAAAAAAAAAACGACTCTTTCCCTGTTAAACAAATTACTTTCAATTTTAATTGGAGAAAAAGGAGATTGTTTATTTTTCATTAATTTATAGTGGAATATCATTAAATTTTTTTTTTTTTTTTTTTTTATGACTGAAAGCAACAGCAATTTTATATCAAACCCCTCAAACCCGCTTAACCTTAATTGTTCTCTCTGTGTCTCGGCATGCAATGATGAATAAGAGCTAATGCATTGGTGTTTGTATACATAAAAAGTGCAAAGGTTACAAAATAAACACTTAAAGTATTTGTTTAGTAGATTTTCAATTCTTGATATAATTTCTTATGATGTCAGCACTTTTTATCGTTTTCTTAAACTACAGCGACGATGACAAGCAGTATAACATCAAATACAGTTTTAACCCTTGAGTAGATCTAAAAGAAAGAGGATGAAAAAAAAGTAAGCAATATTAAAGTAACGATGTGTAAATATGTGCGTATGCATGTAAATGTATGCTATGTTAAACTTTCAGATATTTATTGTTGTTGTTGTTGTTTTTTTTTTCTTTTATATAGAAGAAAAGACTGAGAAAGGCACGCCAAGCAATCAACTGTAAATTCTTTGGCCCAGTTTTGCATATACAGGCAACGTAGTAGCACGAATGAGTTATGCATAGGAGTATGCGTAAAGAAAATAGAGTTAAAGGACACTTGAAGTTTATGGTTAAAATGATAAGAGTGCCCTGACAAGTGGCAAATATGTAATCAACACTTTTGTATTATAAGACTCTGTTGAATGTGTCGGAACTAATGGAGTATGAAACTATTTTTTATTATTGCTTTAACTCTAAAAACAAAATTCACAAAAATATTTTTTCTATTTTGTTTTATATATTAATTAATGACAGAAATTTTTGTTCGTTGTTTTTTGATTCTATAACGATAAGTCCAACGAATATATATGTATAAGTTCTTCTATTCACTAATTTTAGTGAAATAACTGAAGCACACAATATATTCCTTTTGATTAATAATTCTTTTCCTTTCTTTATATCTTTCTATATGAAACGAATGATTTTGAAAAACCTAAAAAAAAAATGCTTATGCAACCAACATTTACAAATAAACATTTGGAAAATCTTTTTCCTTCAAGAAGAAAATTTAAAGATAACTACTTAAGAGCCAAAAGACATTTATTCGGAGCACGTTGTAATTTTTGTTAATTACACAAAGTTTTCATCAGCTCGCCTACTAGATATATATATATATTTTCAGATATATATATGTTCAACATTTATTGCAATCAATAATTTATGAAAATAATAAAATTTAATTTCTTCTTGTTCTTCGTATTCTAAAGAAAACTTGGCGCTAATTTCAATTCAATTCTCAAGTTTATATCACTTAAATATACATCCGTTTCATAATTTATTACGTATTTCCGTCTTAATCCTCTTAGTTGCCAGAACTTAAACTATACCCACAAGCACATATATATATATATATATATAAACTCATATACAGCTACTCTGACTCATTTATTCTTATGCTCATTCATTCATTTACTGGTAAAGTTTGTCTGTCTCGTAGACAGTTAGTCAAGTCATGTCAAGTAATTTGAATACTTGCAGACAAAGTTGTCATTGTATATTAAAGTTAAGAGAATTCTTTCTCTTCATTCCCTCTTTAACCATTTATTCCGTCATTCGTTAGCTGTCATTCAAAGTTGTCGATGGTGTTACTACTCCTGCTAATGCTATCGTTCCGTTCTACTACTGCTGCAATCTTTAACAACAAATTGTGAAAGTTCACCTCTGTTATTATGTCAAAAGCAGCACTTTTTAAAACACGTTATCGCTTTAAGTAAAAAATTAAAAACAAAAAAAAATGCAAGAAAAAAAAAACAAAAAATACAAAAAAATAAATTAACCGCAAATTATAGAAAGAGACAAAAAATACATGGTTTCTAAAATTTCTTGTCTTCGAATGAATTAAATGAAAATAAAATGAAGTTAAATTTCATCTTTCTATGGTATTATATTCTGAGTAAAAAAAAAAAAAATTTAAAGACTGTAAGAGAAAAAAGAAAAAAAATGAATGAAAACTTTTCTTTCATTACCTCAACTATTTTATGTATGATGGAAAAGTTTTTTAATGTTGAAAAGTATAGAGAAACTCTGAAAAAGAAAAGCAGTTTATTGACTAATTTACTCGGTGTGAAAACAATAAGAAGACGTTGTGTTTACCATAATGCCTGCGTAAAAAATTTCAAAAGTTGTAATACGAAAAGTTACACCTTCTAATAAAAAGAGGAAATTATTTAAAATAGACAACACATCACTATTGTCGAAAGATCTAATAAAGTTTATTACTGCTGGCAATGCCGAAGTATCCAAAGTACTGATTTCTAAGCTCAACTAAACGTGAAAATCATGTTTATGTAGTTGTGAATTTCACATCCGAATATATAGTTATGAATAGATTGTTTTTATCCATGAACTGCTTTATAAAACTTATTGATTCAGTTACTTCAGACAATGAAAAATGTCTCACTGATATATTAGATCTAAGCAAAAGGCATATTCCATACATTCGATTGAAAATTATATTTTATATGAATTTTAATAAAATAAAATTTGCATCGTTTTCAAAAATATATATTAAATCTGACTGCTTTATTATTATGATTTCATATTATTTTTTTGCTTCTCTTTTTTATTTCTATTCACAATTTAGTTTAGATTACTTACAGTGAAAGCGCTTTACACTTTAAATCTTGGGTGAGTTTGTACTCTGCTGATAGCAATTGTAATTGAGCCTTATATAGTATATATAAATAAATAAGTACATAAATGTACAATATAGTAAATAAACAAATAAATAAATAGATAAATAAATAGATAAATAAATAAATAAATAAACAATGAATTGTCGCCGTTTGTTCAATGCCCAACTAGGTAAAGTAGTCAAACTTATTCATTGTTTGAGATGCCAAAGAAATTTTTCTCAATATTCACTGTCTTCTTCCCGTCAGCAATACATATATAGCAAGAGGGGATTTCTAAAAAAATTTAGAACAATTATATACTCTTCTGAGTTTAATACATTGAAATCTTTTTTATTTAAAGGCTTTTTCACCTAAAAAAAGAAAAAAAACAAAACGAAAAGAAAGTGGTCTCAGTTCTACATGGCTATTAGATTTAGATTTATGAACGAAAAGAACTGCGGAGATTTGGCAAAGAATTGGGAAATTTAACGGAAGAAACGTGTAGAACCTAAGTTCTAAAGTTATGCAGAAGAGTAAATATAATAGGTGCTTGCAAAAGTTCTTATCAGCAACTTCTACCAGTAAAAGTGATAAAGTAATCGGAAATACCAGTGTAAGAGTTGTATTTGATATTTTTGAGCTTCCTCTAACTAAAACAACAATTTTCCAGTTAACTTTATTGAACTATTCAGTGTATAAAGACGCCAATCATGGAACACTTAAAATTGCATTTTCTACATTCATTGTCGACATTCATTTTCGACATTCATAATTTGGAGAAATCTTCTGTCGAAGTCTATCAACACTTTCAGAAGCTTATGGTGATGCTGCTCTATTATATTCTAATTATACGTTTGGATTTCGATGGTCCAAAAGTAGTGATTTTGACGAGAAAGATGGGAAATAGATGTAGAAAATGATAGAAAATATTTTTTTAGGATCATATATTGTAGCAATATTTCTCAATAAATGACTTTTTCAAGTGAAAAAATTATAAAAACTTTAGCAAGCACCTGAAATATTGATTAATTAATTAATTTCGTTTCATTATTAAAACAAAAAAATTTCTAAACGGTTATATAACATATAATTTTTTTGTGCATTAAATTATTTAAAATTATAAGAATGTAAATATGATGTTTATATAAGCATAATTAAAATGTAAAGTATATTTTCGGACAAGATAATAAATAAAAAGAAAAAAACAAAGCATATTTTTTTGGCAAGAGGGAATTTTCGAGATCTTTTCATTAAATATATTTGTGCGTTGTACGTACGACTAACTAAACATGGCTTCTTGGGATGAGTATAATAATTATACATCGGTTTTATTGTTTGTTTTATTATTTAAATTCGTAATATTAAATAGTTACTTATACAAAATATTCCCACAGAAAAAGTACAAATTAATACAAATAATTCAGAATGAAATACATGAACTTGCTTTATATTTAAATTTAGCGATTTTCAAGAGATAACATATATCAATATGTTTAAATTATATAGTTATAGTTGTGGAATATAAATTTCATTCATACAATAGCACTAATATATAATAGTAACGTAATAAGTGCATAATAACCAATATTTATGGAGAGAGAATTGTAGAACATACTAATTAGGTATCTATACGTATGTGTGCGAGTATTAATATTAATATTTAAACAAAATATATCTACATAAAATCTAAACACAACAATATAAACAGACATTCCTAATATGATAACATTAATTAACACGTTAAATACATTAACTAAGCCAGTCTTTCTTTTTTGTTTTTTATTTTTTAATATTTTTATCATAATATAGAATGTTGTAAAAATCTCCTAAAATATTTACATGCAACACTTTCCATTCAGTGTTAATGCTGCTCACATATTTTAACTTTAGTACAGAGAAATTTTCAACACAGCAATAAATACATAAAGACATATACTCATAAGCACATTTTAAAGTAATATTCTAACAATTCAGTTCAGCATACTAAGTTAGTTGTAATGGTCTAATAATATATTATATATATATATATATATATATATATATATATATAACTCAGATATTTACAGACATTGAATAACGGTATTAAAACTTTTTAATTCATTTAGTTGTAGCTGCTTATCGTGGTGTTGGTTTATTTATTTATTTATTTATTTATTTATTTCTTGATATTGATTAACAGCCAAAGTATTGCGTCTTATTTAACGATAAGGAAAATTGAACATTTTGCATTCCTTGAAGTTTGCACGTTTTCATACCTTTCCGGCTTTGATCAATTTACCAACAAATTCTGACCAAACCAAGTGAATGTGTCAGTATCTCAATGGTCGGAGTGTTGGGTATTGATAATTCGGTCTAACCGAAATGTGGTTTATTAATTGTACACTTGTCACTTGCCAGCTGTTCATAATGTGTCCCAGTCTTTTGTTTTTTTTTTGTCTTTACGCCTTTGAGCGTAAATTAGTGGTTGTTTGCCACCCACTCATTCAGCCTCGTCAACAGTTGCTACTGGTAGTGTAGTGTTTGAGTCAAGAAGTAACTGGTTGTACTTTCACTTGCTTGCATGTACATACATACATTGTGTTTTTACTGAGTAACAGAAGCTTCATCACCAAAAACAACAACAACAATAATAACAAAAAGAACAACAACAACAACAGCAATAGCAACAACAACAGCAACAACAACAGCAATCACAACAAATGCTTACATTCGGATGTATGTATGCGAATATAAGGGGTATTCACACTTGATCCTCTCTAAGGATGTTCTGTCATGTCATGTTCTTATTATGTTTAAGTGTCTAAACAATTATCTTAAAGGTACAATTAAATAAACCAACATCCGTATGTACAGATAGATACGCACAAAACTGAAGGCATTTACCCTAAATAAGTAAGTGTTCGTATTTAAATGCATGTAAGTCTCTGCGGTTCTTATATAAGCATTCATTAATTGTTTGACAATAATTAGCTTTGACAATTCTTTATAAAATTCCAGTGGCCAATTAATAAAACCTTTCAGTTTCTTTTTTGTTGCTGTTGTACAAATAAACAAAATAATCTCTCAATATAAAAATCTATTTTTTTCTTTATATTTAGGTTAGAATGCAACTTAATATTTAATTTGGATACCTTCCTAAACTGACTGACTGATTCCCTGGCTGGAGTCAGCTTCCTAGAATCCCTAACAATTTTTCTGATACATGATCCAGTCTTTGGTACAAAGTTGCGACATTTGTATTTTATATACATATAACCAAGTGGCTTCTACGAAATTTCTACCTTAGTCCGATATATTTTTAGTTAGCAGTAGTGCTAAAAGACAACAGAAATAAATAATTTTTTTTGTGATATAAAAAAAAATGTTCATTAAATTTTGCGCAATCACATTCTCGATAACAGAATTACCTTTCCGTAGTATTTTCATGTACTAAAATTCTTGATGGTTTCATCTCCACCATTTCACCTGGCCTTAGGTTTGCTATTACGATCATAATTATGTACTGTAGCTTTGGTTATTATAAATAACTTATTTCGTTCCATGTATTTCTATTCTATTCAATTTAAGCTCGCAAAATGAATATTTGTCTTCGTTGCATGCAAATGGCTTTCGGTATTACGAAAACGATAGCAAAAGTTTGATATAATTACTAGAATATAAAATTAAAAAGTTTTTCTTTTTCTTCAGTTTAATCGCGTTTTAGTTTTAGAGCAAGCACTACCACTAGAAATTATGGCTGTTGGTCTCATTTCTCGATTCGAAAGAAAGAGCAGATCAAATTTATTTTTTTACCGATCTCTGTAAGAATAAAAGGAAACTTAAGCAACTAGACAGCTGGACGGATATGATGTAAATAAACTTTACTTAAACTTAAGGGTGAGTATTCGGTAATAGAAACCGTTCACCATATCTTTGTATGACCGATTTTTTTACAAGGCCCTGTAGAGATTTTTTAAGATATAAATGTAAAATTTAAGATGCAAAGACGCACATTCGAATATAGAATTATGATCGTTACAGTCACGTGATTACCATTTTTTTTTTATTTGGCTTCAAATTAGAGATTTGAATGTTGAAGATATGTGGTTGCAACAGGACGGTCGGACAAGACACATAACACGCTCCGTTCCTGGACGTATATTTTCACGTTTCGGTGATGTGAATTGCCCACGTACGATCGTACGGTTTCTCATCGCTACACTTTCTTTTGTGAAGTTACGAAAAGGGTCACGTTTATGCGAACCATCCTCTAACTCTTAACGCTTAACGAAAACGAGCATTTGTTAAGTTATGGCTGAGCTATTGCCCGCTATATGCAGACAACTCATCGAAAATTACCTTAAAAAGATCTAGTGTTGTAAGATGTTCCGTGGAGGACATTTGAATAATGTTGTATTCCACAAATGAAGGCAAGATTCAAGTAATATATTAAATAAAAAAAATTTGATTCAAATCTTAATCCGAAGTGTTTTTTATTTATGTTTACTACAAAACTACAAGATGGATGAGCTTTTATATTTGTTACAATGGTGGTGAAAGAAACTAGAAAATAACTAAGAAAATAAATTCAAGTGAATCCTTTCTCACTTTCAAGTTTAGATTATTTGAAACAATTCGCTTGACTTTATGAATTTTCTCTTCTTTTCTTATTTGGTTAGCCAAGCAGTATGTAATATTTCAAAGGATTATATGTTCGGACCCCATATAACTGCGCGAGCATCGATACTTTTCACTTCGAATCTCTTATTTCTTATCATTGTATCGTTTTTTTTTTTTTTTTTTTGATTTCACAGTTTTAAAGTCTACGAAAGCTCGCAGATTAATTTAGTTCTCAGTTTTGAAAGGTTTCAGTAAGCATTTAAAGAGAAAAGAAAAACCATTAGTAGAAGAGAGAAAAAATATATTCAAGAAAGATTATACTCGTACGATGACTTATGGTATGAGAAAAACAAATCGTACTACGAAATATTAATTCGTTTTTATTTAAATATTAAAATATTACTCGATAGGCATACATTTAATGTGAATATTCATGCAGATAACAAAAAAATAAATAAATAAATAAATAAAAATTGTTATAAAAGCATGCATGAGTTGAAGGACGCGAAAGCTGATATTTTTGTTAGTGTTAGTGTTAGTAAACTGATGTTAAATCTATAGACTAATCACTATTGAATAAATTATGATCTGAGAGAGGAATCTAAACTGTTTCTTTTTTTTAAACAAATAATAGTGCATAAGCATTTAAATTTCCTGCACGTTAATAAACTTGAAAGAATGAGTGAGTAGACGGGCATTGCAAAAACGACTTTAATCTGATCTTCTCTGTTAATTTAAAAAAAAAAAAAAAATATTTCTATTATATTCCATGGAAATCCATACCCTTTTTGAAGTCATTTAAGAAAATCCAACTTATTCACTAAATAACGAGAATATAGAGAAGACAGTATGAGTATAATTAAGAAAGCGACATTAGAGTCTTGCAATAAATAATCTTTATCAATCCATTTACGATCCATCGAATAATATAAAAAGTGCTCTTTTTGTTTAATTGAACCCATCCTTTACCTGGCAACGATATCCATTTTTTGGCAAATTTTTGTTGAAATTCTATTGTTTAACCTTTTACCCTCAACCAACCTTAGATGTATCTTTAAGATTATCAAGGAAATTTCGAATAGCAAGCATTATAGACCTAAACGTAAAATATATGAAAATTTCAGATAAATTTTTCAATTTAGACAACCGTGACAGCGGATTGATATATACAAACTAACTTAATTCGATTTTTACACTTCTCAAAAAAATATATATGTTTCTTATGGTATAATATTTCTGATGTGTATATTCGGATATTACAAATGGATTGAGGAAATTTGTATTCTTCCATCTTTGAGTGAAGTGGATTTAAAAAAAAACCCCGCATACGTTAAATTATATCACGAAACCTTGATATTTTTTTTTCTAGCATTCTGGCAAAATTCAAATCACAAATAGGTATATCCATCCATACCACTTTATGTACATATATATCTAGTTGTTCATATATGTACAGTCATGCATATATGAGAGTGTGATGTAACACTAAGCCAATTTGCCTGCCTGCAGAAAATTACTTTGCTTTTCGTTTGCTTGTTTTTTTTTCTATTTTTTTATTTTTTTTCTTCTTACTTTGCATCATCGTGTGCTCTCGCAGTTTCCCCGTTACTGAATACAACGTACACTACTATACAATCTCCCACATATACGCAGATATGAATTTAAATCGAAATAAAAATCTATGTGATTGTTAACAGCGCAAACAAGAAAAGCAAGTCAAAAGTACATAACCCCAATTTAGTAGACGTGAAAGAGAATTTTTTTTCCAAGCTTTGATACCAAAAAAGTATATAAAAAAAAAGGAAATAATATAAAACGTGGTAGAACGGGATGGAAGAAAATTGCTTTATTGTCATGTTAATTTGTATGTCTACAACAGAGATCGTACACAAAATCGATTAAAATAATTTGGAGATTTCGTTTTCTTTGGCAGTTTATGTTGAAATGGTTAGAAGCAAAAGAAATATTAAAAAAACAAAAAAAAAAAAATACAAAAAAATACAAAAAAATCCAAAAACCACCTATTTACATATATACAGTACTTTTCGCTTAACTGAGCAAACTACCCGTTAGTGAACATTTTCGCTTAACTAACTAAAACTAGGGAAAAAGCTTTAAATGCTTTCGAGCGATTCGTTATATATCTGTAAATTTGTTCGTTAGGAAACTATCAGTCAATGTACGACAGGTTTTTAAAGTATTTCTATTAAAGTTAAATGAAGATAATTATGCGAAACATTTGGGTGATTGTCTCTTACTTTCAAACCTCATCTCGGTAATTAAGTGAAGAACATATGCTCTAAAGAGTAACAATCAGTAAAGAAAAAGGCTGACACATAGATGGCGCTACTAGTATTAAATCTATATGATTTTTAGTACGTAAATCTTAATAAAAAAATTTTGGAATTTAGCAGGTGGGCTGAAATTATCATTCGTCTAGGAGTTGCAGTAACTTCAGTGAAACTACTTTTATTAATTTCAATATAACGGAAAATTCCGAATTTCATATACTGATTAAATATTATTTCTTGATGGGAAAGATGGGACGAATATCGTTCGAAATCGGAATTAACTTAAAATGTGTTATGGCAACGTTTTTTTAAATCGAAAACAATCATTTGGTGATGGATCAGTGATTTTACATTAGACCGTAGAAACATCTGGAACTGGATGAACGTAATAGAAACATAAGAGAGTTGGGTGATTACATTAGAAAATATTAATAAATTTTTGAAAATTATTTTTAATAAACGTTAAGAAAAGATGTAAGAGATAGCTGACATCCTAAAAATATCAAATACGTATTCTACTCATTGCATTGAATGAAAATTTAGGCGTAAGAAAATTATTTTCTTGGGTTAGTGGTCGATCGCATGATAAAGCTCGAATTGCTACCGCACCGATTGCATTCTCCACACACAGATATGACACCGAATTTACAAATATTGAAATGATGTTTCAGGGAAAATGATTTGGATTAAACGATGAGGCCATTGCTGAAGATTATTGTTCAATAGAAAAGACATCAATACGTTAGAGAAGGCGCAAAGGGGACTATATTGATGAACAACGTCGAATATTTGAGGAAAAAAAATCTTGCTTTGGCGCTTAGTTCCCGGTGTACTATAATATTAAAAATGTAACGTGAAAACATTGCTAAAAATAATGAGCTCAAAATGATGGAAAGACGTTTAGTTAGGCTAAAGTGTTAATGGCTTAAAAGCCTATATGATCTTTAACGTTTTAAAGGTTTCAAACTTTTTAAGATTGTTTGATACTTTTCTCAAGAGCGATAAAGATCGAAGATGCATTGCGAATATATTATTAAATATATATTTATATTAAATTTTAATTTACATTTTATATAAAATCTTTTTTTGCAATGAAGGCTTCACGTAAACTTTTCAACGCGCATCATATCATATAAAAACCATCACTTCATTAGCTATATCTTAAAATATCAACAGCATTTTCCGTCACTATAATGATTGTCAACACCGTCATTGTCAAATGCTTAACGGATGTTAGCTATAATGTTGACATTACGTAGCTTTGCTCTCGTTCTCGTTCTCATTCTCATATTGTTATTGATAAAAAAAAACTCTAACAACTACGTGCTAAAGTTACTAATGTCATTTTTAGTTAAAAATTTTATCCATTACATCGTAATGCCACCGTACTTGGCTCGTGTTCGTTTCACTGAACGTTGACATTGTAGGCTTATCAAAAGGTTTTAAAGAGCATTTTGTTACGTGTTACGCATAACAAATCAACAATAATCCTGTTAAGTGACAGTCTTAGGCTCTTTCTTTTTATTGATATTGTTCGAAAAGACAAGAGTTCAATAGTAAATCCGGTATACTTTTGATAATAAGCAAAAGATAATATAAAGTTTTCCTTTTTTGATTGAATTAAACGGGAAACTTCTCCATGACCTTGATTAGCTTAAATTTACTCAGGTGGAAATCCTTTTTTTTTTCCTCTTACTGTTTAATTGGAAGCTTTTATAATCTCCTCCCCGGTCACGTTATAAAGAGATAACCATTTAGGTAGAGCAAGTCGTTTCGAAAAATTTCGTAAATAATTTCTTAATAAAAAAAAAAGAAAAGATGAATTTTTAAGATAAATAAAAGAAATCTGTTCAACTCTTTTTTTCATTCAACAGAAATCAATTTTTTTTAATAGACGCTATCCAGTTTTTAATTTATGTTAGATACGTTTAGATAAGTTTTCCAAAGAAGTGTTATGAGAGAAGTTAAGTATTAATCGTCTGATCTAAACATAACGTAGCCACTAGATGTATTCCTTGGCTCTACAACATTTACCGCAATACTCGAGTTATCTGGTGTAAGGAATGAACTTTTCTCTTCGGAATAATTCATTGTTTTTATTTTGCCCGAATCCTGGGTAGTCTCGTCTGTTTTGCGCAGGGATCTGTGGTGTTGAACTGACATTCAAAATAAAAATAATTTCTTTATGATGCGAATTCGATTTCTAAATTAATCTTTATGTAATATTATTTTTCTTAAAGGTAATTACTAACAATAATTCTCATACTTATTATCTTTATTATTATATCACCTGAGTGTGCCTAAGGAAAAGAACTTAAACTGATTCATATTACTAACACTTCATTAATTCGTTGGTGCCTTTCCGTTTGGTCTTCTATTTCCTACTCGGAATCTATTGCCATTTGGCTCCTATGATTTATCTCTCGACATATCTACTCGGACAAAAATCTATCTCCACTTCCTATTCAATTTTACGATTGCTAGCAGAAAAGGGAGAGGAAGTTTTCTTGTTCCTCCTTACCTAGTTCTCAACAGGTCGGCGTTGCCAATCGGCATAATCCACATTCGAAATCAGCTGTTGCTACTTTGAATTCTCATTTAATAATGTAATCATAAGCTTTCGGGTATGAAATTCTAAATTGATTATGACTCAAGAATAGAATCTGGAATAGTTCAAATTACAGTGAGTAAAGGTTAAGTTAAGTTAAGTAATGTGCTTAAGACTATCTTAGAGTAAAAGTTAATATAATCTAAGTGCGGGCCTAAACGAGTACGCAACTTTGATCCTCATACACTGGTTATAGTTAGCAAACAAGTATTGGAACTTATAGCTGCTATAGAAAGAGCTTTTTTAATTTAGTGTGTATGGAAATTGAAAAGTATTTTATTACAATTATGGAACTATGCCGTAGGATGACCAATTAATATGGATTTACTTCACATTTTAAATTAAAATAAATTATAAATTGGTACAGTTGAGTATTAATTTCTTCCTATCAAATTCAAAATCGAGATCTGTTGTGTACTTTGTTTATTATATTTTCCTGAACATTTGTGAAGATTCAATTGAGAGAATGAAAATGAATGGAAACTCTATATCGTGTAAATATTAAAAAAACTTAATATTACATACAATTAATGAAAATAAAAACGAAAAAGTGATTATTAAGTTGAACATGTTTCTTTATATTTCACCTTAAATGTTTCAGAAATGCATTGAATATAATAAACTTTCAAAAAAATGTGTATTTTAATAACCTTTCATTTAAAGAAGATAAATATAAATGAAAAAAAAAAAATTACTACAATTACTAAAGTGTGTGTGCATGCAAGCTTCATTCATATGTATATATATATACATATATATATACATATATATATATATACATATATATATACATATATATATACATATATATATATACATATATATATATATACATATCCATATACACATATACGAAATGTATGATATTGGAAAAACGCAATATCCGTACTAAGTTTGACAGTGATTTGAAATCTTTGTAGAGTTAGATGGTATGTGAAAGAGCAACAAAAACCAAAAAATAGATAAAAATGTTTTGTGTATGTTATTTTTATATATGTGTGGAAACACATATTCAATAAAACAACATTGGCGAGGGCTTGAGAAAGTGTAGCAAAGGAAATGAAAAAATTCCTTTAAGACATAGCTGCATACGTTCATCTATGAAAAATTAAATGTGCGAGAAGCAAACTTATGTGAATACAATTTCAATATTAGAAAAAATGTCATTTATCTCTTAAAATAATCGAGGACGTATATAAAAAGAACCGAAGTTATGCATATGTATGTATATATATATATTTAAGCATTTTTCATGGACTCGATCATATTGACGCCGAAGACATACAAATAATTTCCATTAAATCTTCGTTTGGCAACTAAAACGATCAGACAGACGGTCAAACAGAAATGATCGTAAAATATATAAAAGAAGTGTACGAATTCTTTTGGTCTTCAGTTTCGCCATTTTTTTTTTTTTTTTAAACAATTCTAAACAATAGGAAGAACGTGTCCGGGTTGAAAAATTGTCCATATCGACCAATTTGATCAAGTTGACCTATTGAGACCTATTGATACATTTTCGTTATAGTAGCGACGGAAAACAAATACACATATTAATAAGAAGAAGCAGAAAAGTACGACTAATATATAACATTTCACATACACACTCGCCCACAAAACGTTCCCGGGAACTATTGCAACATCTCAAATATATACATTACTTATTTCGTGGATCGGATATAAAAACTTTGCTTCAATAATACATGTAAACCGAAACTATCCGTAAGTGCATCCTTTATTTAGCCTAATGTTTGTCATTTTATAATATGAAATCTCTAATAACCGCTGAGGGTCAAAAAAGACAAATAATGGCAAGGTCCAAGTAATGTATTGAAAAAAAAAGTTTCATCTAAATTTTAATCAAAAGTTTGTTTTATTTACATTCAGTATTATACTATAAAATGGATGATCCTATATAAATTAAAAAGACCTTTTTCGGAGTTCTGGTTTGTTTGGAAACATAAGCCTGAGTTTTTTTTAATAAATAATACATAAGAAAAAACTTCTATTTCTGTTGGGTCGGATTTTCCATGCCCACTATTTGTAAGCCAGTACCATACATAAAAATTGCAACATTTGCTTAATAGTAAACTTTGAAAAAAATTTTTTTTTTTTTTAATTTAAATTAAAAGCTTGTACTCCCAGCAAATTTGAGTTTTTTGCAAGTTTTATGGTGATTAGGAATTACATACACTTTGTGAATTATGTAATGAGCGTTAATGGATATTTCAAATGTAAAGCAACCCTATTGGGCACTCATTGTTCGATTATGAATATAAAAATTTAATATTAAGTTTAATAATATAATAATAATAGTGGGCGTTTAGTCTTATTTGGCAAATTATAAAAAATTTCAAATTAATTTAAAAAGTGTTAAGCTTTATAAACTTTGAGATTAGTTTTGAGTTCAAAAGCAGGATCTTAATAAAGAGATATGACAGATTGATTTTATTGAGTGGAAATTAAGTTTTTAAGGTTTCTGATGATTACTTTCTCTCTTCAATTAAATGCAGTTTCTAGAAGACAGAGATGTACTCGTATTGCGAAAATAAAGGATAAAGTTTATAAACTTAATCTTAATACTCATCGAATGCTGAATTGATTTTTCATATTTATCTGTCCATCTTAAGCAGTTTTTAGATTTCAATGAGTTCCGAAAAATGCATCTTTCTTAGACCAAATTTTAAAAGTTTATCGTGTTAAATTAATATCTCGCAATAGTTGCGTCGATTTGAAATTTTGAATATTAGCGCAAGATTTTAGATGCTATTTTTTTCCTTTAATTTTTTCTTCGTTTCTATAAATTCTAGACTTTTATGTAGGTAAAGCATTTATAGTGTAAAACTTAAATCGTACAAACAAAAACCAATACATCTGGCTGAAAAGTTAAACTTTTCTATCTAAACTGATACAATCCTTAGCATTCCAAAGGGCAAGCAGACAGTTAAACTTTTTAGATTTTAGATTATATTCATCACTTAAAGCAGCTCTATAAGTAACATATGTAATGAAAAAATTTTACATGGCCTTCAGTGATTATACAAAATCAACTTTAACTTATTAGGTAGTTGTCACGTATTGAGAATAAAACTTAGCCTTAGCACTTTTTGTATCCCTTAATAATTTTATGTTATTAAGAATATATATTGTGGATTATTGTGAGATTCTGAATTAGGGTTATGTTGTCTTTTAATTATAATAATAATAGTAATTTAATGGTTTTCGCACAGCATTTATAGGATTTAAGTTAAGATTTTTTATTGAAACACTTTGAATTATCTCCTCCCTCTGCTGATATGCCAAAACTGTTGGAAAAACACATCTTTTATCCAAAGTTCGTCCTCCCTTAGTAGATGTAACTCTTTTATTTTGTTTTTCTAATGTTCTATTTAATAAATGTAGAAAATAGAATTCTACATACGTAATAGCAAGCCAAGCACCGCCTTGCATATGTCATAATTGTTTTCTTTTATTAAATAATTATAGCTCACGACATAAAATTACTGTTATTTGTGGAATTACACAACTAACAGTGCTATTGTTAAATAGACATTAGCAATAAAGGTGAAAATTAAAATGAACGCCATGTAGTTGAAAACAAACAGTGATTTGAAAACAAAATGTGTTTCTCTTATTACTCTGTGAACAAAATTTTAGTGAAATTGTTTTGTTAATCTTTTTTATAGTTATGGCTATAAAAAACTAAAGTATGTGCCGTGTAAACCCAGCTTCTCTAAACTTAAAACAAATAAGAAAACTGTGTATGCCTTCCTGCGGATCTTAAATAATCATCATTTTAAAGAATATTTACTAATTTGTCCCTCATACGCCATAACTTACGGAAGACGATTATTTATTCCCTGATATTTTAAAGGACTCTAATAAGAATTCGGAATAGACATTAGATCGTTATCTGCTAAAGATTATATATATGATTCATTGAATAAAATACAATAAAACTCTCTCTTTTAGTTCATTTTTGATGAAAAGAAGAGAATTTTATAGAGGACATCGCGATATAAAATTTAGTAGAAGTCCTTCTTACAATCAGTTAAGACATCAATGTGTTCAATTTGCTATAATTAGCGTAAATACATTTAAACAAAAACTTTAAATTGTTTTACTAACATATATTCTCGCTCAAGAGTTAGGCTACATGGTTGAAAATCTAGGAGGATCGCTGGACTTATGAAAGAAATCCACAAATAGTGTCGTGTTTTTCATTTTTATTTATATTTTCCTCCCTCAAATGTGAAAGCTATTTATTGAGTTTATTGCTTGCTTTAATTCTAACCTAAGTGCAGGTTATCTGCCTAATGGAAGAAGGTCCTTATAAATGAAATAATGTACTTCTTATTGTTGTTGTGGTTTTTTTTTTTTTTTTTTTGTAAATTTTATTTCTTTGGGCGTTCAACATTTGTCCTAAAACGGACGAAACTTGTTTATCTTGAATATCTGGTTAACTGTAGTCTTAGTGCAGTTTCTAAAATCCCTGCTAATCATTAATCATTAGTTTAATGAAATAGAGTACATGGCCGCAATTAATTTTTTTTTCAAATTATGGCAAGTTTTTCACCATTACTGTTTATATTCTTTCATGTCTTTTCTTTAATAATTTGCTTACTAAACATTTCATTAAATGATATCACGTTCGTTTAGTAACTTTTTACTAAGGAATTTATACTAAGCTAACCATATCGTTTGTGACAGCGAATATAGGTGGAGGTTAAATTCTGTTACTTTTATGCACGATTTTCTATTTATAATTTAAAACTTTTTTAGTTTAATTGTAATGAAAAATTTTTTGACCGAGAGATCTCCACTTTTGATTTCTATGTACTTTTCCCGTAAACGGTAAACGTAAAGGGTGTAAAAACAAAACATATCACTAATGGTAAGTTACTAGAATTATGCTTTGATTCGTTTTCTCTATTGTTTTTCCAATAATTGCTTTATTGTGTTATAAACTAAAAGAATTTTTCATAAATGTTTTGTGAATGTTTTACAAATTGTTGCCATCAGTCACGCAATAATTTGAGCATAAGTTAGAGGATTGTATCACTACTTTTCCAATAGCTTAGTGTAGTCTTTTGCTTAATCTTTAAAAAAACTTATATATTAGAAATAAATTTCCCCTTCAACTAAGAGTTGTGAAGAAGGTTACGACAAGGGCAAATCTATAATTATGTAACTTTATTATATTTATACAAATACTATGAGAAACATCACAGAGACCTCTTAAGACAAAAAGTTTTTAAAGGCGAAGGATTGCCGAGAAGATCATTGTCAAGTCGTTTAAGGAATAGTTAAAGAACCGTTAGGTTCTTCTTATCCATGAATACAAGCTCTCGGCCACACCATCGAATCGTACTCTAATCTTTGCTAGACATAGTTTACATAAATATTATGGATATCGAAAGATGTTTTCGACACTTCAAATACATGTTTGAATATAATGAGTTTTCAATTCATTGACGCCAGCACAGGAAAGGCGATATTCATTACTTCTCCGGCTGCATTTTTTTCAAGTTAGAGTTTATCCCATTTGTCCGACCTCATTCAAACCCTTTGTGGAGGCCCTATGAAATATGTCGCTTGTGACGCAAAGTTTATTTTACAGCTCCCTTTTTGAATAAACAGTATTACTTCGTTAGAACTCCGATTTCGCTAACATAGCTCGTTAAGCTTTGCAATGTAACATAGATATTCTGTATATTATACTATGTTTACTATACTGTGTACCTTGCTATATTTATATTACTTTATACTATACTATACTATATTTACTATACTGTATACTACACTTTTTATCGTATACTATACTTACTATATACTGTATACTATACTCTCTACTATACTGTCTTTATATTGTATAGTATACTGTATACTGTATACTATACTATATACTATATTGGATAACTACGGGATACTATACCGGACACAACAATATATTTACTACACTCTATACTATACTGCATACTATACTATATTTAGTATATATACCATACTGTGTACTATACTATGTATACTATACTGTGTGCTGTAATGTATTGTATACTGTATACTATATTTACTATACTGTCTCAAATTCTTAACTTAATCAAGAGCACAAATATAGTTCAAAGGACTTTGATGAATGCTTTTGGGTACTATAACCGGAAAAGCGAATCTAACAAGAGACCCGTCGGGTGCTGCTCGAAAACCACTTGAATATTATTATATCTGCACCAGTTTTTTCTTTTTTTTTTCTCTTTTTTTTTTGTGTTTGTCGACAGTAATGCAATGATGAAATTTTTTTAATGCTATCTATATATTAGCTTACATGTGTAACGCTTTATAGTTACATACATAATTGCACTTGTGTGCAATTTTTATTACAAGTGTTTAAACATCTGTTAATTACTGGTTGAATTGTTGATCCCATATATTTACATCATTAAATTAAAAAATAAATAAATAAATAATATAATAATAAATTAAGCAAAAGTTTTAAATAAATTTAAAGAACCTTTGAGAGCTATTGTCAGCCATTAACATATATTATAAGTATACATACATATCCTTGCACATGCAAGGATGAGGATAAAATCGTTCTCGTAATGTATTTAATGGAGGAAATGAAAGCCAGCATGGAAAGTACAGTAATTGTTTAAGCAGCCGCAACAAAAATTACTGTTTACTGTTTCAAAAACATATTGTTAACATTCACAAACACATACGTCGGCACAGAACAACAAAGTATAGCATGTAGGTACCATATGTATGTATAACCACAGAAAGGCACATACATTATGTTAATATTAACATGCAAATATGCGTTTGTAAGGCTATGTGAGTGCATGTGCGTGCATGCGTTCGTGGAGGCGTGCACTTGTAAATTTTATAAACCACTTCAATGCTATTGATATTAAATAATTTTTCCAACATACTTTGTTTGCATTCTTTTTTTTTTCTTTTTTTTTTCTTGCTCCGTTAGCATAAATCCCTCTACACTCTAGTCCTGTGCGCGTACATATTAAACAAGTTTATGCTCACAGATAACTTAAATGTAGCATTTACTTCGAAATTGAAATTTTCCCAATAATATCGAACTTGTTGCCAAAGTCAATGCGAACCATATTCAAAATTAAAACAAAAAGCAAAAACAAAAAAATATATTTTGGACTCATTTTTGTTTAACTATTTCCAAGCCTCCTTTATTAACTTTCAATTTTCAAGTCAAGATTTAAAGTTTAGCTTTACACATATATGGCTCTTTATGTGCCTGCATATGAATGCAGGTGAATGTGCCTCAGCTCTTCTAAGTGTATATGTGTGTGTGTGTGTGTATGTCTGTATGGTTATATAATATTACATTGTATTATCCCATGTCTGCTAAAACAGTTTGACTAACTGATTAACTGACTAGTGAACGCACGGGTCTGTCTGACTGACTAACTGAATGTTAGTTCAAGTACTTTACGGTTTATTTTAATAGTTGTTGAATGCATGAATGCATTTGAAGTTGAAAGTACATACTCTTTGTGCCAAAGGCTCTTTGCAAAGTACATACTCATATGTTATAAAGAGAGAGAGATATGTATTTGTACACATATTTATTATTTTTAAATATTGACATTCATACAAATATATTCATGGTATTGAGTGGAAGAAACAAACAATCGTAATAATATCATATAAAATGATGGGATGAATTCTTAAATTTTTTTTTTTTTTTTTTTTTTTTGTTAACAAATCTTTTTGTGTCTTTTATGCCTAACAGCGGAAAATAGTTCAACTTTGTTATCTTTAAGTAGTTAAGTATCACAAGCTTTACAAACGTCGTCGTAGCTGGACGACTAAAGCAGCATTTCAAAATTATGTTATTATTGGCAAATTCAGCCTTTCTCTTAAACGTTGTATCTAAATTTTCAGATTAACGTTCTTCAGTTGACACATAAAAGTAGAACATTTGAAAGATAATGTAGTGTGGTTGAGCATTTTTGTTTTATTAGGTGTCAATTAAACGAAAATTACTTTTCTAATAATCTGATGAGCATGTTAAACTGTTTCAAAATTTTCCAAAATCTTTTTTATTTTTTTAATCTACTAGTCCTAAGTTTCCCTAAGTTTGTAAACCAGTAGAGTAGAGTAAAATCCCAGCGGAGAGAGAGCTTTCGGAAATGCCGGCTTTTAGGGTCGACTGGCTGGGACAATCGCTACTGTATCGCTTACAATTTCTCAGAAACGAATACAATTTTCATCAATTTCTTGTAGATAGTATTGACAAGTAACTAATGGACGGATTTTTTCTTCTTTTTTTTTCGGTGACAATTTATTTTACAAGACAGTACACAATGGTAATTTTATAGAAAAGGGCACTTTGTTGTATATAAATAAACCCGTCAAAAAATCAAATTTCATATTTTTTTTGTGAAAATGCTTCATTCAATTGTAAACTTTACTTTCCTACTGACAACGAATACTTTCTCCGTTGAATTTAGATAAAGCGATTGCAAGTTATTCTAACTACCGCCGGAAGATTTCTTTCTTTTTTTTTAAACGAGTCTGAACGGATAAATTCTTAAATTGTTTATCTGAAAGTTAAATAAAATTTATTTTTGTATGCTCTTAAAAGTTTAAAAAAATAATTATTTTATTATAATAAAAATAAAAAAAAGTGGAGAAAAGTTACATATATAAAATCAATATGTGTAAGAAAGAGAAAGCAGAAGATACGAATCAAAAAAAGCACTTGGTTTAGATGACAAATAGAAAACCAAGTAAAGATAAAGGAAACGTGTGAATGAACCCGTTACTAATCATTTTTGCTTAACAAAGTTTATAGCGATTTAAACAAAATATATTAGATTTTTGCTCTTGACTTGAAAATTTTGATCAATGAACTAACAGATGTAGATAACTGTGTCTTATTCGTTTATCATAAGTTGAATGAATATAGATTGATTTTTTTAGGTAGTGAGGTAGAAAATTAATTAAAAACTCATATATACACATAATCATTAAATACACTTTAATTTAATATAAAGGTAAAATCTATCAAATAAGTTATTAAATATATATGCAAAAACCCTTAGCAGAGCATGCTATACACACATATATACTTTCAGTACCTTTCAGAACCGGAACTACACCATGTTCTTTAAAGTCAATACAAGACGGTATTGAAAGCCAATCGTTGAATAATATAGTTGTCATCAGTCCAAAAGCAAGTTAAATTATTAGATTAGCACAAGCGGTACTAAGTAAGAGATCTCAGATCCCAGGAAAAATCTATTCAAAATATAGATAACGCATTCGATAATTTCGGATCAAAATTTCTGTTAAAAGAGATCTTTTAAAAACATTTGCATAATTTTCAAGCAAATTAGATGTGGTTTTGGGCATTAATTTACAATTATGGATGAGACTTTGGTTTATGACTACGAATCAGAATTGTGGCAATGAATCACAGAGTATATTCAGATCTCTTTTTTTACTTCAATATAGCATTCGAAACATATTTTATTCGTCATGAACTATCAACTTTTTGTGAAGTAAAAGAAAAGAATTTAGTTAATTGATTATTTTTCAGATGATTCGGATGATAATTGATGAATGGGAGAGAAAGTCCCTTTTAGCTAAGAAGAGCAATGTATCGATCTTTGCAGCGACCAGTTTAACAAAATTATTCTCCGAAAGTATCTTTCCTTATGTAATTTTATGAAAAATCTTTTTGCTTTTCAAGCGTCCATTATGTTGCAGCAATTAATCCACATTCCAGAGAATTAATTTAAAAGCTCATAGAAAATTCCTAACAAAATTTGTATTAAAGTTTAATCTGAAGATATTGAAAAATAAACACATTTTGATTAATTGTTATAAATAAATATTCATTTATTGCTAGACAAGGAAAGCTAATTGCATAGTACATGCCGTATAGAGAGATAAACTCCCAAATGATTGAGTTAAAAAAAAAAAAACTAGAAAGAAAAACGCTCTGTCATATGTTTGCTTAATTTGAAATGTATGACTTCCTTACTTGTTCATAAATTAGATTTTCAGATGAAATCTAGGACTTCGAAGCTTTTTGTTTTTTGCTACCATTTAGTAGAGTGTAAATTATAAAATATAAATAAAACGTAATTTTTTGTTGTTGTATTTAAAAATTGAGGAAAAATATACCACAATACTTGAGATATATTTAATCATAACAGTAAGTAAGTAAACCTCATAAATAATGCTTCAATTCCTTTTATAACACTCCTTTGTCTGCGAGACCATAAATTTTATATCTACGTATTGGTTCAAGTGTAGCAATCAAAATCGACGATTAACCTCAGTCAATGATTTTTTCCCCAGCACGCATACACCTAAAGATGCATATATACATACATGTAAACATACGTATACATTTTTATATATATATTTAGAGAAAATATATATGTACTTACGTACATACATACATACATACTACAAACGTGCATACACTTAAGGCAATCGATTTGGTAAAGAATACATATTAAACTATACAAGCAATTGTTGTGAAGCATTTACTCAAATTGAGTGAGATGACGCAAAGTGTTGTCACAAGGATTACAAGTGCACAGTAAAACAATTGTAAACGAAACAATAACGAAAGCTACGATAAATGTTTTACGTATAAGACTTACATATAACTTATTTTAAAGTAAAATGTGCACAGGCACATACATACGTATATACATTCATACACACAACCATACATACATACATGTATACATATATATATACATTCATACATATATCCATACATATATACATACATGAATATACACATACATACACTCACACATCCATACACACCTACGTACATACATACATACGTACATACATGTATATAGCATATACTCAAATATCTATACATATGTTTTATGCACCGAATGATTACTAAACGAATTCGAATTGAGCTTGTGATGATTGTAAGGAAGCAACAGCTTTTGTTACTAGCACTCTCCCTTATAAAAGCATTGGAATGCTTATTGTATGTAATTCTAAAGATTCGTTTGTGTTGTTGTTTATTTATCAATACCATGATTACTATATGCGTAGACTGTATGTATATATATCGTATTGTGATTCATATAGCGATAAAACATTGTAATTGAACTCACGTATAAAATTTGAAAATATTCGCATATGTAGTTATGTATATCAAAAGGACTAACGTGGCTTTTGTTGTTTAAAATTACCGTAGTGATGTACAAAATTGTGTGTTCACACGTTTAGTTTCGTCTGCTGACAATACGTGTGTCACATGATTGTCTTAATTTTAAGTTAAGTTAAAACAAAAACAAAAATGTAAAACAGTATCACAATAGGAAATATTTGGTTTATATATTGGTTTATGTTCTTTATACGGCCAGATATATGCTTATTTATAGTTGCACCAGTTGAAGTACGAGAATTAAGTAAAAGAATTAGGAATTAGGGAAAAATCTTGTATAAATAAAATGAACGCAAAAAAAATGTCTATAATTACCTAAGATATGCTGTCAAATTATATAAGAATAACAACGATGAAACATATATTACATAATTTGCATAAATTATTCTTTCGTTGGGTATTAAAGATTCGATTCAAGCCAACATTAATTTTTGTTTTGTTTTATTTATCACTACTGGAAACCAAAACAGTTAGTTACTACTACTGCCTTTCGTATCAATAGCAACATATCTAAAGCATTTTTTCATTGCACATAAGACAACAACCGTCGGGGAAAAGAAATGTTTATCAAAATTTGAAAAATTGAAATTTCATACAGCAGCATTATTTTGTTCTTTTATATCTTCGAATATATATTAGGGTGCTTCAAAAACTTACATGTATTACTAATTTTGTTGCAACGCATAAAAATTTTTTTGTCAAGAGTATACATAACTAATAATACCGTGGTAGTACTACGAGTAGGATAAACAAAAAAAGAAAAAAACGGAAGAAGTCATTTTGAAGGAAGGGTTAATTCAGATCATTCATGATCTATGGCAGATGCCTTTTTGATATTTGGCGCAGGTTTCTAAGAGCGAGAGAGAGAGAGAAAGAGAAAGAGAGAGAGAGAGAAAGAGAGAAAAAGAGAGAGAGAGAGAGAGAGAGAGAAAGAGGAAGAGAGAGAAAGAGACACAAGGAGAAAGAGAGAAAGAGAAAGAGAAAGAGAGAGAGAGAAAGAGAGAGAAAGAAATAGAGAAAGAGATGTAAATGACCGTAATCAGATATAGTGGATCTCAGTGATCGGGACGATGAACTATAAATGTAGAAAACACTCGCCTTTAAGTTGTATTTATATCTACATACACCTACGGTAACTAAGCAGAGTACCTATCGGGGGGAGAAGTGTTTCTTGGATTTTTCTTCATTTAATACGATTTAATAAATTAAAAAATTAATTTTTTATTTATTGACAGAGATTCCACATCAAGTTAGCCAGAAACCGTAATAATAACAATAACTATGATTTGACATTTATTTTAGTTGAAGAATATCGAAGACTCGCTTCAATTTGAATCAATTTTTTTATTACTTATTTACTGAATAATATCTTTAACATAACTTTGTAAATTTTCTTCCTTATTTTACAATTTAATTAACAGTTAGACGATGGCATCTTTTAAAGCATGATATATTGTTGGATCGAAAAGTAGCTTAGATTAGTAGCGAAATATATCTTTCATCATATAAGGAAATCCGCTGTGAATGTGATTTTCAAAAAAAAAAAAAAAACATGAACTCATCTAACGTGCAGTGTTATTAAAAAAACTTACTCTCAAATGTTTTGTATTGATTCACAACGTGAACTATGACTGCAAAAAGTTAACCAAATGGAAATTGACTTTGATTTACCGTTAAAGTATCACGAAATCTTCGAATTCGTTAGAAAAATTAAATATTCCAGGTTTGTACTAACAAACGATTTCGAGTGTAATGATTTTTCACATCGCTTACCTTCGAAATGATTATGTAAGATAAGTGTGAATTTTATATAAGAGAGATATAAAATATATCAAATAGTATCAACTTCTTTTTTAAATACACGAAAGTTACGACAATAAGAATGAGGAGTTTGACTATTCTGCTGAATGCAGCGCACATTTCGGGTCTTACAATAATTTCAACTTCTAATTTCAATAAGACGGCATTTCAAAGTGGATGTGTTTTTGTTATTTTTATAGCCACTAGAACTTACTTTTTATACATATATATATATTTGTTATATATATTATATTTGTTTGCAAAGAAATAACCAAAATGAATGTCATTCGGTACATATATGTTTGATTAGTGTTTTTAAAGTTCATATAATATATTTGTTTGTCTATTATTCGTCTATTGAAATGACATGAAAAAATTTTTTATTTTCAAATATTTTAGTACCATTGCTGTTAAGTTAACTTGATTCACATTGGATTGGGTTCACATAAGATAAACAAAAAAAAAATTGTAGCACTTTGCTTTTTCAACGATTATTATTTTGAAATTAATTTATAAGTTTGAATTCGATTTAAAATTGATCTCTATTAAAATATTGAAATCCATCCACATGCATCAGAGATCCTATATGATGAACAAAGGAATGCAAATATAATTTAAAGTTGTAACATTATCAATCTACCCGATTGCTAGAAAATAGTTTATATCCGCATAAAGTATATCGTATATGATTACAAATTTTGCTCTCGTTTGTTATCAAATCTCGTGTATATGTTCAAAAAATAAGGGAGATTTTTGTTTGAAAATCGTTTGATTATCAATCTAGAATTTTTTCTTTGCTAAGAAATTGACAATTAGTTTATAATTATTATTAACGTCTGATAGAGAAAATTCATTTCATTTAAATTTTGAGTTTTTAAATTAAAACGTTTTTTTATAATTGTTAGAAACTGTTGCCGGCGAACTTTGAAAATAAATTGTATTCAATTTATATTAAAAGTAAAATTGTTTGAAGAGATGCGTTGAAAATGATAAAAAAGTATTAAATAATAAATTTTAGATGTATAATTAAATTTTAAAATAGTAAAATATAAATTTTGAAAATATTAAAAAAATCATCTGAAAGTTAATTAAATTCATTCACTGATAAAAATACTAATAAAATCGATTAAATGTTAGGAACAAACATCGCTTTAAAAGAACAAATCAATTTTATTTATTATTATTTATAGATTCTCCATTTGTCCTTTCATCTTCTTTTCTTGTATAAATGCTACTTGTTATAAAAAAAATAATATTGAAAATCTTGTAAAGATTAAATTATTTTTATTACATGGTAGATGTAAAATATCAAAGACGAAGAAAATTCATGATAAGAAATAATAAATAAAAAATATTTAGGAGAATGTGATTTTTAAAAACTAATGGCTTGCAAGTCAGCAGATGACTTGTAACATATTCGTTACATACTGAGCGTAACTTTTCCTTGGCAAAAAGAGTCAATTTGCTCTGAGTACAATTAGATGGATGATTTCCACTTTAGCAACACTTATACTTATACTATGTATATATATATATATATATATATATATAAACTCTCCTTTTTCGATTGAATTTGGAGTCCGGCATAATCGGCCAATAAACAAATCGACCGCATCAAGTATTTTGAAATTTTATAATAAAAAATTTTAAATCTATAGCATTTGACGATTTATCAATAAATTTTCAATATAAAAATGTTTCAGCCTAAAGATATTACACAATTATTAAAAGGGTTTTTTGATATTTTCTGTTTAGCGTACTCAAAAATATTAAATTATCATTTCATTTAATAACTGAGTACTCGTTTATATAGAGATTTTCATGTAAAATATGTTATCATTAGTACTGAGAATTTGATACTTTGGTAATAGTTAAACAAAATAAAAGTGATTAAAAAGCAAACAGAATGAGAATAACAATAGAATTTGAACCATTACTTTTACTAGTTAGAGAAAAAAATTATTAAAAAATATAATGAGCGATGACAGGTAATCAACGAATTTTTATTTTGTCTTTTTTCTTGCTACGCGAGTTTTCGTTTTTCGTTTTAAAAGGGAAATATATGTAGATAGAGTATACATACACACATACACAAGCATTACATAAATAGGATATAAAACTCACATATACAATTCGCTTTTCACAACTCGACTGTTTGCGCTTGGCTTTCGTTTTATTAAGCGAATGTATACACATAAGAGCATACAGCATTGCACACACACAACACACATGCATATGCACAAATAGTTTGGTCTCGTTTATATCATTTTGCATTATCTTCATGAAGTATCAACATATTTGTATTATGTACATCATTTTGTAATGAAATATTTTTCAAGTTTAATATTTGTCTCTTACTTTAATTTGAATTTCAGCCTAAAATGTATGCATTTTCTTTAAGTTTATAAAGACATTTTTCCTAAGTTTTATCATATCCTTAAAGATTGTAAAGGACTTCGCTTTAGAATAAAACTTACGTTTTAAAATTAATTCATATATATCTTAGTATATATATATAGAGAATATTTGCTTATATCTACACAAACAATAGATAGACCATAGATTTTTAAGTCTATTTTGTATATATATGCAGTTATAACATATATTGCTTGAGCTGAAAGAAAAGATGATCGATTTTTAATGTTCATAGTCGTTATTCTCGTACATCAGATAAACCCTTCTAGCTCGCGCGCCCTCATTCTCGTTAACATACTCCAAGATTAAATAAATGAAAGTATTAATACTATTACAAAAAGTTTCGCACATTTGATCCCTTCTATGTCGATCTGACTTATTAGGGACCATAAATCATTATTACAACTGTTGTTACGTGAGTGGTAATGCCGCAGAAGATTGCATTAGGCTTTTTCAAGCACGTTTACCTCCAACAATTAATTTCGATTGTTCAATTTCCGGTATTGTGTCTGCCTGTTAATGCACACGTCTGTCTAATAAAAAGAAAAACAATTTCTTATGAAAAAAAAAACAAAGCTTGAGGGGTTAGGCAATTGTAAATTATTCAGCAAATCAATTTTTTTTTTTTTTTGTTGACTTAACAGATGCTTTGAACTTTCTCGAATATGTGGCAAAAACGTGATGATCTGAAAAAAAATTTCTTTTTGATATTACGATCTTTTCCGTAAGAACTCTGAAAAGAGTACGTTCATGAAATTAATCTCTTTTAGGAAGTTGCAGCCTAATAATCTCTTACTTATTGATTTCTAACTTTTCTCATGCACTAACAGATATCTTTAGAGAGAGTTCATAAACGAGAGAAATATTTAAACATTTTTTTTTATTATCCTAACTTTGAAGACTAATAGAAAATAATAATAAAAAATTTATCATAATACAGAAGAACATGCCTGTACCGTCTATCAAAACTTCAAAAGTGTGTCTATCGAAACATGATTTTTAAAAACGACACTCAAAATAAATGTAATAATTTTCACTATTTTCATTCAAATTTCTCTTACAGTACGTTTCAAACAATATTTTCTAAAAAAAAAACGTAAGATTGATTTGATAAATTAACTTAAATTTTTACTAATTGTTGTGAATAAAACTTTGTATTTTTTTTTGGTTGAAAATTAAATTTTTTCGTTAAAATGCACTTGCCAAGCACTTAAACATCAATATATCTAACAAATCCTATGGACTTCCCTAAATACGGGAATGAAAGAAAGAAAGATTAAAACATTTTTTTTTAAATTTTATTTTAAGTTTTGAAGAGTTACATTGTCTCAGAGTCTCCCAGAGTCTCTTAAGAACGAAAAACTGAACGCAGTTTACTTAAATTCTTTGTATGTCGAGTACCTACCGGTTTTCAAAATTATTTATGTTTATATGAGAAGCTCTATAAAAATTCCAGATAGCTAGATTTTTATAACATGTTCTGTTGAAAATCAACCTTCATTCGAACTGCGAAATTTCTTAACATAGCAATGATGGTCATGGAGTCAATGAAAAGTAGTCTTTTCACTACCCGAATATGACAAGATACTGTAGAGTCGTCGTGATAAAAGTAGGAAAAGATCCACTTCTGATCGTGTTATTAATAATTTTTTCTCTGACTAGTAAAAGTAACGAGTGCAAACTCTATTTTTATTCATTGTTTTTGTAAGAAACCATTCGATAGTTTTACTAGTTCGAGTGAAAACTATCGGTCGTTCGATTAGTTACGACTAATTACGGCATCTCTTGAAGGGTATGAAATGAAATCTATCTCTAGTTTTGCTATTGTTTCTCTCTTACGAATTTGAACGCATGCTTGCTATTTTACTAAATAAATATACGCGATCTATAGTTATATATATGACGTACTAAAGATAATTCATATATATAATTTTATATAATTTTGTATTGAAATTTTCTAAAATTTACTTTTGTATGATTTATTAAATGTATTCTCACAATCTCGTAATCATCTTTCCAAAGATTCTAAAATTCTTTACTTCGAAAAGAAAAAACTTAATTTCAAATAAAATTACAGCACATGTATAAAGAAAGATTTGTTTTAATATAATTGTGTTAACTCAACGACGAATAACTAATTTTCTTTCAGCAAGTTAAAGTGACGAATGCCATCTCTGTATTTGTTTTCACATTCTCTTTAATATAACTTTCTTTTCTTTCTTGTCTATAACTGAAGTCAAACTTTTATGAGAACTTTAAACCTTTCACTACAGATTAAAGTTACGAAAGTCTATACACCATTAAAATGCAAGTGTTCCACTATTTTACCTATAATATGCTGCCGATACATTTTAATGTTTATCAGTATTAAGTTTTGTGCATATCTCAAAGAATATAAGAAAGCCAAAAAAAAAAAAAAAAAAGAAAAAAAGAAAAGAAAAAATTCAGATATTCGCAGACATTTATTGTAAAAGCTTGGGCACGTTTGTACTTATTACCGAAAAAGAAAACGAAACACAGTAAAAAAAACTTAACAGTGAGGTGGTAAAAACCTATAAATTTTATAGAAATGCATTTTATTACAAGTACTTAACAGCACAAACACACACACTAAGCACGTCCACTATGCATATTTATCACATATACTCGTACATGACTGCATAGTTTTAACATTAGACTAAACAGTAATATTAGTAACGGTAGTAGTAGTAGTAGCAGTAGTAGTAGTAATAGTAGTAGTAGTTGTACTGAGTTTTTTTGAAAACAGCAACCACGTCAAAATAAACGTAACCTCATGTAACTTTGGGTAAGAAGGCGTTTAATATAGAGCGAACCAAAACGAAACAACAAAAACATGTAAAGAAGCGAGAAAAAGAAAAACTTTAATGTTGTGGCGAATGCATGCCTGAACATTTTAAGTACTTCCGACTTTAAAAGCATGTCACATCCGTTTAAAAGTATCTTTCAAGCATGAAGCAAGTGATTTGATGTGATATATATATATATATATATATATATGTATGTATGTGTGTATGAGTGTGTGCGTATGTAATCGCATCAAAGTATGGCATACACGTCACTCAGTATGGTATATAGGCTGCCTTAATTTTAATAGAAAAAGTAACCTGACAAGACTAACTGACATAAGATGATGATTCCTTTCATGCCAGTATATACGGCTATACTGTCTTTTAGGCCGTATAGAAAATTACAAAACCCAAAGGTTCACAAAGGATGTCATAAGGCAAAAACATTAAGACTTTTACGATGACTTTGGTTATATTGACAAAGATTTAAAGGGGTTTGTGCGCTTTGTTTTTTTTTCTTCTCTCCTTTGGTAAAAGGAAATAAAACAATTTAGATTTTTTGGGTTCGTTTATTCAAAAAAGAAATAGAAGGAGGCGGATTGTTTTCGGTTTACTTAAGTTGCTACGGTTTAACTGAAAACTGCTATCGTTTTTTTGCTTTTTTTTTTTTATAATGTACTGAGTAAATGTTTACCAAATCGTTAAAAGAAAAGTATAGAATTTTAAACAATATCGCAATATTTGCGACACTGACTGATTACTACCGTAAACAATACAGATTTTTGCTACTATTATTGTTGTTTTTATTTTTATTATTATTATTATTATTATTATTATTTTTATGTATTTTTTATACTTTTGTTTCTGTTTTTATTTATTTATTTATTTTTTTTTTCTTCAAATTATTATCCATATGATGATATCCGTTGTTATATATGCCATGAAAGGACAGCATATTTAGAAAAAAAAAAGAAAAATAGAAAAAATACACATATACAAATATCTAGTAGAACGGCCTATATACACAAGTATTCGAATGACAATAATAATAATAATAATAACAACTTTTACTAAAACAAAAGCACATCAACAACAGAAGTCAACTCATTCGTTTGACTCTCATTCTCCTGAGAGCTATGGATGATGAAAACAATATCAACCAAAAAAAAACAAAGAAAAAAAAACCAAAAAAAATGTATATAAAAAAAGCCTTATTAGAGATTTGCAGCGAATTCTGGATACTCACCCTTTGCTTACTACCCAATCCATTGTGTGATAGTATTTCTTAAACATATTACGATACTGTAACCATAACTGTTATTATTGCCTTTTTTTTCTTATCTCTATTATTATATTTTGTTTTCTTGATGTTACCAATACAATGATAAATTTAACATGTTATCATCTAGTGATGGTGGCAAAAAACCCTAACATAAATAATAATAATAATAGCAGCAAAATAGAAGCCTAAAGGATTTGTTTGCCTTTTCTATTCGAACAATGAAGAGATTGCGCCATTCGCACACATACATGCTCAAACACACTTAGAATCCGCACATTGACTATTGTATAGCACAGGAAATATATACAATGACTTTTTGGGTTTTGCTGATGAATTGCTTACAGTAAAATATAAAAAGTCACTAGAATGACTTGATTCCACAAATATTTTTCATTAAACGTTACACGAAGATATGAAATGATGTACGCGTTCGTAGAGAGCATAATACAAAATATAAAACATAATAAAAAATATGTATATAAAAAACAATTAATGACAAACTCTCTGAATGTGTGTCTGTGTGTGTGTGTGTGTGTGTGTGTGTGTGAATGTATGTATTTATGTATGTATGTATGTGCGCATGCAGTTGATGCATTAAGGTATAACTAACGATGACAAACAGTTGATATGTCTGCGCGAGTTATTTGTTTTAAATAATAATCAAATGAAACCTTAGTATGTCGAAATCTTCAGCTAAAAACATTTTTAATTACATATAGAAGAAAAACAGAGAAACGTTACAAATCTTATTCTTTTTCACTCGATCTTTGCTTATAAAATATGTAAGTAAAGTATAGAAAACGAAGTGAAATTAAAGACGATTATATTAAGAACGTTGGTTACTGACACTTAATTATTCTCTAAGATCGTTATGTGATTGGGTAATTTAAACATCGAATAAATTTCGATCAGTTTTTCAGTTTCAGAACTTAGGGATATTGGAAACCCCTGATCAGGTTTTTTGTTTGTAAGCTTTTGGAATAACAACATAAAGTAGGCTTCTGTGGCAATTTCGTCAAAATTTAAGGTAAAAACAAATAGCGAAAAAGTAAAATATATTTCGTCCTACATCTTGTTTAATTGTAAAAAAATCATGTGCATCTAAATGCTGCATAAATTGTGTAACATTATCGAAACACAATTATATCTCCCGCAATACTCCGTAACAATTCGATCACTTTTAACACATGGTTAGCTTTTAGAAGAAGAATTCATTTAAATTAATACTCATTAACGTAAGACAATAAACGGTAACGTCAAGAGAATTGCGTTTTTTAAGGAATTTATGCCAAATCACTGGTTATTATATCACGACGACAACTAACCAAATCTACAGAATCGATTTCTTAAGTAAGTGTTTCAGTTAATTGACCTTTGACACAACAATTTAATTTTTTTCGGTCGAAGCTTAAACGTTAAAGGTTTTTTTTTTATCATAACGCAAATCAATCGAATGCAATCGAATGACAATTTTTAAGTAAATTTTATATATATTAAGATGCTTAGCTCAGCTTAAATATTGAAGATGAACAGAAGATTTTGTGTGAATTTTTTTTGTTCAAGTTACTTCGAAAAACATTAACATATTAATTTTAATGCTATCTATCCATGTCGTCAGTTAAAAAAGACTTGGAAAATCAAATCTTCTGATACGTTTGCATAACGCATATAAACGCTTCAAAATATCTCGAACATATTTTGCGCCTTATCGCGTGAAAGTAATGCCATCAGGGAATTCTATTAATATATATAACACTCCTATATAACATATATACTAAGAAAAAATATGCATATGCATTGACATGACAAATGAGAGCACAAGGTGACAAAGTGAAATACATTTTCGACACTTTTAATGAAATGACTGTAATGTCATAAAATTCAAAAAGGAAAATATGGAAAAAACAACTTTTTTTTTCTTTCTTTTATTTCTTCACGCTGCGCAGTAACCACATAAAGCAAAGAAGAAAAAAAAAAGAAATATGACTTTGAAATCTTTATTGCTATCATATGCGCAACATACACAACCGCACACCTACATGCGCGCACACACACACACACATACGCACATAAACAAGTAATAACATAGAAATTTAAATGTAAGTCTAAAAAATCCTTTGATAGCATTATATACAAAAAGCGTAGCAGCGATGTATATATACAAACATACATACATACACATACATACATGTATATATATATGTATATATATATATGTAATATATATATGTAATAATATATATATATATATATGTATATATATGTATACATATATATATTTGTATACATATATATATATGTATATTTCGTATACATATATATATATATACATATATATATATACATATATACATATCGACTAAAACGTGCGTGTGTATATATGTATGTGCACATTTCTTGAAATATTGTATATTTGAATGCATTGCGTTTACATTTACTCGTTTACATATCGGATGTGGTTGGTGAGTAAAGATGTGTGTGTGTTGATAAGGTTTTCTAATTTAACTAAAGGCCCGTCTGTCTCATAACTTGCGAATAAAAAAGAAAGTTAAAGGTGTTACCGTTTGTGTGTATATATGCTTTGGGGTAAATTGTTGTCTGCTTTTAACCTGATTAAGTGCGCGTTTCATTAAAATTTCACATTTCACTCATACATCGCAGTCTTAGGAGGCAGCAAGCAATTTTTTGTTTTTGTTTGTTCTTTATGTGCGACACACAAATTGAAAAGTAATTTATTCAAATTTTCCTTTTTCGTATTCTGTTGACTCATTAATTTTTGGTTTTAGTGTTAAAGTAATCGATTTGATGGGTAATGCCTTATAATGCTTTTCATTAATAATTTCAAAATGAGCTTCTTCCTTATAAAACAATAATTATTGCAGAGTATTATTAAATTAAATTTTTATTTTACAAAACATTTAGATTTGAGAGAAATCAAAATGTAAACTAATTTCAAAGAATAAAAAAGAAAAATATTTCTTTTTTATTAACAATGTGTGTGTGTGTGTATGAGTTATTTTTTAATTTAATTTTTCAAATTCACACACAGTATCACTTAAAGATCATAAGCCTTTGATTTTAAGCATTGTTTCATATTTTTTATTTCTAATCATTCGTACGTCGAGACTCAAACTCACATAATTATAACGCGTACTACGAGAATATCGCAAATTATAATTTGCACGGTTATTTAACTTTCAAAATACTGTTCGCACTAAGCTAATCAATTGCTGCTGAAATGAAGATTATTTAGTAATTATTTGTTGCGAGATCTTTGTAAAAATTTAAAGGCGCGCAAAGAGTTTCACTTTCGCTATTATTTCTATTTATTCTATATATACTTACTGCCTGTAAGTCCTAAATAATATGATGAAATTCTCTTAGAGAAGTTTTATTGTTTGTTTGTTTACGTTTCTGTTAAGTTTTTTAAATGAAACTTTTAATATTTTTCACAATCTCACAGTATGGATATGAAAGATTTATTGTGCAAAAATATTCGAGCAACTAACACGTTTTATTTATCAAATAAGTGTAAATTAGAAATACGTAAGATGAGCGCAAGAGTTTTAGTGGATTTAATCATCATTAGTATAAGATATAAGCGTAACATGTGATTCATTCGTTGAATATGAATTCAAAATTAAAGAACTTTCGACAAGTTTTAAATCTGTATCATAAAGAGAAAACATCTCGTATGATTAGAGAAATTCAGATTCAGGCATTAATAAATAAACGAATGATTTCTGATTCCTTCATTCATTTTAATATCCTCTAATATAACAAATGTACCACATTTTACGAATACAAAATTCCCGTTAGCTTTTTATAAGTAATTTAGTATTTATTAAAATATTTTACATTATATGTTACTTTAGTAAACCGATTTTATATTCTAAAGGAATTAATCTCCAAATAATGTGATTGTCGAAAATTCTATTCAATACAAGCATAATTTCTTCAAAATAAAACATTTTCTCTCTCTTGCAGCCGAGTAAACCAGTAGCATAACTGAGGTGTAGTGCATTGTCTGGTACACTGAAGCGTATACTTAACATTTATTGAAATCATTACTTATCTGCTCTGTACGTTAGCATTGGATTTTATTTTTAGCACTTAGCCACATGCATCCTTTCCGTTTTGTTTAATTACTTTATCAACAAATTATAATTGACTTTATTCACTTCTAAGGTGTGTTGACGGGTACACATGTTCTCTAATTTATTTCTTCGTTAATTCTGATAATTGTTTTTCTCTTTGCATTTCTTATCATTCTTTTTTATCGCATACAGATAAGTATACCTTGGGCAAATTTTAAAATATTTTCTGCAAAAATATATGAGATATTGTTAGCGAAAATGTATATAAGTTTTTATCGGAAATCCATCTGTTATTGTGTCCATTTACTGAAATGGTTTTGAATGATTCAAATTGCGTTACCCAATTATTTGAACCACACGGTTTGACAGATGGTTGTCATATAAACTAAAGTCATTTCATTATATTTGTTTGTAAAATATTTGTCTGGAAATATTTGTGTAGAAATATTTGTTTTTGTTATATTTCCACTTCGAATTTGGCTCAACTTTGTATAAATTTGCACTGATTTATTTTAAGGGGTATCATAGTTGTAACAGCCTAGAAAAAAAGAAAGCAAGCAAAGACCATATAAGCGTAATATTCAAGAAAGTTATTAAGTATTTTAAAAAAAAAAAAATATTTTCGAAAAATATTCAAAAATTTCAAAGTTAGACTTGTTTAAATTTAAATCCGAAAAAAAACGCAGCTGGTAAATATAGTGCACACTTATAGCTAGTGAAATACATAGGATTTGTCAGAAATTTTGGAGATTTGTGTAGTTAGATAGTACTTGAGTGAAAAAATTTAATTTTACCGTCCAAGAAAAGCTGAAAATGATTAAGTTTATCTATTAAAAATATTCTGCGTATTTGATTGTATATAGAAGATTTTTGTTTTGAAGATATTGTAAAAAATTCGAATACGAACAAAGAATGGCATGAATGCTACGTGACGTTTTGAAAGGCATCGACACCATCTCCATATCACCCAATAGTTATGTTCTCTTTTTATATAAGAAATTTTGTATTATTTTTTCTATAAGTTTGTAATTCTAGGTCCATAGGACTGACGTTTCAAAATCATATATTCCTCCTGAAGATTTTTTTGATCGAATTGTTTCTTTTGTTACGTCTATCAAAGACAGAAACGTATGATTTCCATTTTTCGGAAAATGGTAGTGAAAATTAACAATAAGTTAATAAGGTACATTAACCTGAAATTTTTTGTAAAATCTCATTATAAAATCGTTATTATTATTTATAAAAAAGTTCTTAACACGTTATTTATCCGAGAGGGAGGTAAATATATTGATGTATATCTCAGTTATATAATAAGTTCTATGTAATAAAAATAATTTTATTTACTATCAGGTGAAAACCTTTTTATAGGGGGAGGAATTTACTAAAATTAATTAATGTGATATAAATTTTAATATTTAATATTATAAATTGAATTAAATGTTTAATTAAATTAGAACTAAATGTTTATAATATCGTTTTATTATTATTATTATTATTATTGTGAGAAGCATTTGAATTATTATTAGCCTCATACGTACACTTTTCAGAAATGAGTGTTAGTTTATTAAAAAGTTTAGAAATCAAGAACTAAGACATTAGGCTGTAATTCCTCCGCAGGAATTCATTTGACTCGGGCAATCTTTGTAGAAGTGACGGAAATTTCAATTAAATTTTTCGTTTTTTGTTGATAATGAATTTTTTTCCGTATATTCCAGGTTCCAAGCATTTATGAAGCTATTTCTTAAATAAAAGAATTTATATTACATTTTTAGAGCACCTCTAAATCATTCAATTGATTTTGTTACCCATTACTAAAGGAGTGCGTTTTCGTTTGTAAAACCTAATGGTATCTATGCGAGATCCCATATTGCAAATCATTGTAAAATTTTGAGTCGAAAAAAAAACTAATAATAACTAACAGATTTAGTTCGAAAAATTTGCACGAAATTATCAAAATTATTTCCAATTGTTTTTATATTGATGATGAATATCAACGATTCACCCAAAGGCGAATACAACTTTATTTCATGTTTTATACAATACAATTATCAACTGACATGATAACAACTTAGAAGAGAATTACTCACGAAGATGAAGGCGCAGTATATAATCTGTTAGAGGGTTTTCACTTTCTATTGTTCATGATTAAAATCAATCTGATGACAATTGAAAACCCAATATTCGATATAACAATCATTTTACATATTTTCATAACCTTCTTTTAAGGTACATTTCAATACATAATAATGTGAAGGAAAGTACCGTACAAGTTAGACATTGGGTTGCTTTTATTTGAAAATTAATAAATTTAATAGACAATTAGTTAGAAAAACCAAGGAAAAAATAGCATATCACGCGCTAAACATTATTTATAAACATTTAAAAGAATATATTTTAACCTTTTAAGAAACATTGGCACAAAGATAAACTTTTATATGAAATAAAAAAAACTAAAAAAAATAAGTCAGAAAAAAAACTATATTTGTAATAAGTTTTCCGATTGCCTCCTCTCAATTTTTAACCAGAATTGCTTTAATAAAATTTCAAAATATGATTCATTTGCAAAACCTCTCTGGGGGTTCATTTTATTGGCTAATCAATAATTACGTAGTGTGACGTATAAATGTAATCAACATTGACGAATACATATTATTTTTAAATACTACCACTTCTCATACGAAACGTATAAAAATTTCATAACATTCTGGACATTAGTTTACAAGTTTACAGCTTTTGAGATTGTGGTTAAATCAGTTCATCAATCGAAAACTCGCAAATATTTATGCCAACTTTCAATTTAAGGGGTAACATTACTGTAAATTTCTCACAAAAACAATTTACTTTTATCACCTAAAGAAATGCTTTGAACCTTCTAAGATACGTACAAAAAATTCGTTACCAGAAACGAAGTTTTATCCTGAAATTTCGATCTTTTCAGCAAGCACCGCAAAAAGAGTATCTCTGTCAAATGAATCCCCGGTAGAAAGTTGCAGTTTAATCTCTTGCCTATTGACTTGCAAATCCTCTAATGCACTAACAGATGTCTTTAAAGAGTGTCCATCATTATATCAAAGCATTTCCAAACAAAAACAAACTATAAGACGACCACTAATTAGATATGAGGATAAAAGCGATTCCCCCACTGATTTTATTAACAAAAATTAAAGCTTAAGATGAAATTTTTAAAATTAATTATAAACTAGGCTGTATTTCTTGCTTGCTTGTGTCATCGTATAAAACGTGCAATTCTGTCTGTTATAGACGAAAGGAGAGAAAGGAGAGCTTTGCGAGCAAAAAATTGGCGAGGAAAAAGTACGACGCGGAGTATCTGAATACGGAAGAGTTTTTAATGGTCCTAAGACTGCAGACTAATAGGAAAAAATTATAAAAAATTTTTCTTTACGGAAGTACTTTGAAAGCGTTTTTCTCGAAAAACGTTTTAACAAAACGGTACGAAGCACAAACTATCTTCATTTTTGTCCTTGAAACTTTTTTCAGTATTTTTGAAACAATGTTCTCTAGAAAATACGGTACGGAATATTCTAAATTAAATGTTTTTTTTTCTTCTTCTTCTTTTCTTCTTCTTATTCTAAAAGGGAAAGAAGATATTTTCTACTCCTTCTTATACTCTAAAGAAAGTTAATTTTAAATAAATAAATTCAGAATAGAAACATTTTCAACTTCAAATAAAATTAGCTGAATTGCTGAAAAGACCATAGATAGTTAATACATATATTAGATGTTAAGTGGGAGTAAGTTAAGCTATCCCATATTTTATTTTATTATAAATTTATATTCAGATTTTGTTTATTCGGAATGGGTTAAGTATGTTGCTAGACCTAAAACAAACACAAACACATAATATGTTTTTGAAACAACGAAAAATCACTTCATATATTTAACGCAGCTCTATAGCAACATTTGTAATGTTGAATCAACATTTTTATTATGTTTAATGTTTGTTGAAAGGCATACACCATTAAAAGGCGACAACATTTTGTAGTCGTTAAACGAATGTGTTTCGTTTTTCGACCAATTTTTATAATTCGTTCCGATGAATTTTTCAGGACTGTTGAGTTAATGTTGATGCACGAAACAATTCAGTTGTCGTGCAACCACTTAATGTAACGTTAATGTTTTTGGTGTGACCGTTAAATAAATTTTCAGAAATGAAGTTGTTTGTTTTTTTTCTTTGCTCTTATACATAATAATAATAAATAAATAAATAAAGGAAATATAATTAAAAATTTTACATTACGGAAAAAAAAGAAAAAAAATTTCTTTAATTAGTGCGGAGAGATAAAGAAAAAAATCATATATATGAAAATTGAAAAGAATAAAAATAAATAAATAAATTTTCGAGTAATAAATATAAATAAAAAATTTATGAAATTTTTACACTTTATTTAAATAAATAATGAAAAGTTAAAAAGAACAAAAATATACAATAAAATAAAATAAATTAAAATAAAACGCATAGAAAGAGCTAACAAAAGAATTTTAATGCAATATCCGCTTCCGTTTTATAAACTTCCGTACACTTGTTTGGTAGCATTGTATGTCACCTTTGAGAATTTGTGTATGTTGTGTTTGGTTATCATTTTTTTCTTGTTTTTTTTTTTTTTTTTTTTTTTTTTTTTTTTTTCTTTTGTTTTGTTTTTCATTTGATCAGAAGTAAGCTTCATTTGCACACATAGGCATGGACACGGGCACGGGCTTACAGACTTTTCTTCTTTATATACATAGAGCCACAATCTGTGCTTTTTATATTCATATGCACTTTAGTGTTACTATCTATGTGTGCAAGCATAACTGTGTGTTTATTTAAAGCGTTTTGTTCAACTATTATGATCTTTCTATGATGCTGACACTTTATGGTAAAATGGCAACAACAGCATTCGCAAGCAACTATTCACATTTCCCCTGGTGACTATGAGGGCAAAGCTCAATAAAATAATGAATATTTTGCATATAATGTGTGTGCATGTTTGATTCCCTAGGACCTGAAACACAAAGACGGAAACACCAATAGACATTTATACCAAACAAAAAAAAAAGTATTTAAATATATATATATATATATATATATATATATGTATGTGTGTGTGTATATAAAAAACAATGTACATATCGTAGATAGTTACTGTTTAGGTCGAGATATCATAAGAAGATATTAAAGCAAATTTCGTTTTTTTTCTTCAACTGTAGGTAGGTGTATATATATGCAGAAATACACAGCTATACACACATACATGTACGTATGTATGTATGTATATATATGCATATATGGATGTATCTATGTATGCGTTTATGTGTGCACAAAAAATGAAATAATAGTAATACTATGGAAAATTTAAAGGAAAAAGTTTTTACGACAAAATTCGCACACCTACATTTACAATATATGCATATATATACATATATATACTATTTCACATTTATTATACGTGTATGGACATACTCTTCCACACAAAATGAAAGAATAACTTTAGCCACGTTTTTATATCGTTGGTTACTTTGGTTGCTTCGTTTGCTGCGAATCATTGCTTCCAGAGCGATTTAATATACGTACGTACGTGTGTCATCGGCTTTTTTTTTGTAAGTTTTATTTCAATTTTTAAATTCTTTTGCAATGAAGTTTGCTTTCTGGTTGTTGTTTTTTTTACTCTTTCTTTCTGTTTCCTTTGCTTAAATACATCTCTTTATCTACCTGATCCTTTGCTGGTTTTCATTTGTTCATTTGAAAGAAGCAAAAAAATAAAAAAAAGGAATGTTAAAGGCTATTGAGTGAAATTCCTTGACGGCATTTCGAACGCAAAGTAAAATTATTTTAGTGTGCGCGCTCTTTTGTAAGTCTTAAGACAGCGTTAAGCCTTTGCCTAAATGTGAATTTTCTCCTTTTTTCTTTTTTTTTCTTTTCTTTTTACATATATAAATATCAAAAGAAAATAATTTATCCATGTTATCGGATGTAATATTATTATGGAAAAGTATTCTTAAGAAAGATATACGTGATCATCCTAGAAAGCTATTTATTTAAATTTCAGTTATGTCATATCTACTGACTATAACTAGATCTTAAATAAAATTTTTACAATTCCTAGAGAACAAAGACATTAGACAACGTTAAGAGAAAATACATTTGAAATGTATTTTTAATCATCTCATTAATCATGAAGAAGTAAATAAAAAATTATTGAATAACAGAACTTTGTTATACTAAAGTCATAACAACGAGAGCCTGAATAATACAAATTTACAGGTAATTTTCTATTAAAAATAATTGATATATATTTTGTCAAATTTTGTATCTATTTATTCTTATCTAATTCTAGATTTATATCGTTTTCTTGCGCGATTCATTTCATTTAACTTATACTTTAGTGGAAATATTTACTAAACTCTCTTGCATACCTGTACTAATAAAAGAACGGTTAATATCGACTATTTGATGAAATTATATGAAAACCAGAAACATTTTTTGAATCATTTAATTCTCGATGAACCATATAAAAGAAAAAGAAGTTATAATAATTATACAATAATTATATTAGAAAAGTTTACTAGCAAAAGGATTATAATTGAATATTAAAATTTATTAAGTTAAAAATCCTTTGAAAAAATGTAAGCATAAAATGTAACATTATTAAGGAAATTTCTTAATTCGTTTACATTCATAGAATTTTATAACATTTTGCAAGATACTATTCTATAAAAGTAAGTGAAACTTGCAATGCAATACGCGTCAACGTAAACAGTTTTGAATGAATAATTGCTCTTAAGGCCAACGTAGACTCGAAAGATTAAATGCTTACATGCTGTATAGCCGTTGGAATTCAAGATGTTTTTATCTACTATCTCTAGGATATCTAGGGTATACGCTTTGAAAACGAGCTTCAGTTGCGTTTAAGCATTAATTAAGGAGAATAATGAGCGAATTAAAGATCGTAGATTTAGGTTTAAGTTGAAAAATAGGGCTCTATTGATAAATTGTTGTTAAAACTGATTTATTTTTAAGGGTTTCTTCAAATGCATTCAATTATTTCAGCTCTTAAAAATCGGTCTATCGGCGATATCATTATGTGTATAATATCATTAATGTGTTAATCAGTGAAAAGCTTAAGATTTCCTATTCAGTTTACAACTATAACTAGTATAACTAGTTTCAATGATATTTACAAATAACATAAATAGAGAAGAACCCGACCCTTCTTAGTTTGCACTTAATTTCGTAAGACTTTCAAGAGCTCAGGAGCCTTTTGTATTTAACACGAAATTCATTTCCAGATGAAACTGAGTATCCATTCCTTATGGAAAAATAAGAAATTAATTGAAAACAATAGATCGTTCAATAGGTGTAAGTTTATATATATTTGTTTCAATTATTCATTTATTCAATCAAATCTCTTATTATTAATAGACTTAATATCTTCTTTTCTTTTTTATTGCACCGAATTGTGTTATTAGTAACCAGAAAAACTCATAAGTTTTGGATGAAAATAAAAAAAAAAAAAAGTTATCGGATCTTATTAGAGAATTTCATTGAAAGACAGTTCTTCCATTCCTTATATTAGGAGCTTCCATGTATTCTGATGGTTTTTTCAATTTGAAAAAGTCATTTATCGAGAAAAATTGGTAAAATATATATTAATCAAAATATTTCCCATCATTTTCTACACCTTTTTCTCATCTTTCTCTTAATACCGTGGCGATAACGTGTCGGAAGAACTCATAATCTTTCTGAGGCTATCTTTCAATTGACCATTTTTGGCAGATCTTCAGTTTTGTGGAACCGCATACCAGCCAACCCATATTGTATCGATATGAATAAATGATAATCAGAAAGCTCTATGCCATGTGAGTGGGCTTGGTTCAATCGAACTTCCGATTCTATCTGTGCAACAGCGTATCCTTGACTTAACTGTTCTAACAGTTGGCTGAGCGTTGTCATGCAAGAAAAAGCAACTTTGCGTCTATTAACCGCTATTGTTGGTCTTTTTTGCAACAATTCTTTATCCAGTTTGATCAATTAATGCTGGTAGACATCTGCGGTAACATTTTCATTCCTTTTCAAAAGCCTAGTAGTACACTAGACCTTACTGATCTCGACATATCAACAGCAAATGCTTCATGGCCATGAATATTCGGCTTCGGTGTCGATATAGATGGCTCCCCTGGACTAGATTATGACTTTTTGCATTCAGGATTGTATAGCAGTAGATCCACTTATCATCGCTAGTCATAATACGCTAAAGAAAATTCTTATTTTTTGTGTCTGACAAGCAATGAAACTGCGATATTGAAACGGCTCGAAATGGCATTTTCAGTCAATTTGTGCGTTAGGTATTTTCTTTTCTTTTGGATCTTCCTTAGAAACAGTTGATTTGCTAACTAAGCTAAGCTCTTCGAAAATTCTTTGATATCTACGAACAAGAAATTTATCGCAAATTTGCTCGAGTTTTCTAAAAAATAGTTCGTAAACTCAAAAGATGTTAATATAGACACAGAGTTAGGACAGATGAACAAACAAAAATAAAAATTATAAATATAATGGAATTATTTTTAAAAAACATATGTTTATAGCTAAATGTATTCTTCCAGTTGAATACACACAAGCAGTATAACATATATATATATTTAATTATCAGGATCACATTGATTTCCAGTCGCATTTCTAGGTGATCTTTTCATTTTAAATAAAGAATCTATATAACTAAGATCAGCTACAAATTTTGATCTAACTACACGGTTACGTTATGTTCGTTTACATAATAATGAATAAAATTTGTTTCCCATACGGAGTGAAATGAAATAAATTTATGATTTAGTTTTCTAATCTCACAATAAAAGAAAAAAATATTTTTTTGACTATAGAACCTCAGATTTTCTAAAAGAATTCTTATTTAAAAAGTATTTGAAATGTACAGAACGCTTAGCATCAAAAACTATGAAATTTACGTTAGTGATCTTGAGTGATCTGAGTGCTCAATGGGCTGCTTTTTAGGGGACATAAGATAATCGTAAATGTGAGATGAGACAATACAAGATCTAATACTTTTCTAAACAGATAAGAAAGAATATTAGCATAAGAATTGTGTTAAACTTCTAACCATCCATTGGGAGTGCTTCGCTAACTACAAAATCTTGCAAATTCTTAGTGTAGCATTTTATCTTCATACCATTCAAATATTTTGACGAAAAATTATAATAAAGTCACAAGATTTATTTTAACTAAATTCTGTTACCATATTCAATAACTATTCAATCTCTAGTCTGGGTTTTTTTTTAACTTCAAGCTTTTGTTTCTTTTTACATATTCCTGGCACAAACGCACACACACGTCTAAGTTCAGATTAAGTTTTTAGTTAGTGTCTATCACAGATTTCAATGAAAAGTGTGTTTAATTAAACCTTATAGTATCTTGGAGTGAAAAATTATTGTGTTACTATATTCACACTATATCTACTTCTCATCTTAGCTTTCAATGTAAGCTTTTCAATTTAGGGTGTTTCGCCACCTTTTAAACTATTTCCGTAGTGTGTAAGGTTTGCTTCAAGTCAATATATAATAAAACTGCATCCTACAAACATTGTTGTACGAATGAAGAATTATTATTATTATTGTATAATTATATTATATATTATATTATATATAATAGCATTGGACTCTTTGCCTTTCACCTAAAGATCTTTTATAACGTTTTCGATTAATTTCGATGAAAATGAATTCAACCTCAACATTAATATCTATAAATAAGAGTTGAATAAATTCAATGAATGAATGAATGAATAAATGAATGAATTAATGAATGATTTTATGAATATATGAATTTTGATCTCGCAAAGACTTATTATATTTAAAATCATCTAACGTATGTGTTTAATATAATATTTACACGACCTCAGTTAAACTATGGCTTTTATTAGTCATTGCAATTATTTGATAAACTATTTCGATATAAAATCAAAGACTATATATGAAATTCAAATACCACAACGTTCATATTATAAAATTTCAATTATAATATGGTTAACCAGGTAATAGCGTAATTTATACAAATTCACAGGTAATGATTTAAACAATTCAAATGCCCGTTTTATGATTAATTAACCATAATTAATTTTTAAATGTAATTAGAGTATGAATATATATACACATGCGTGTGTGTGCGTGTGTTCTTATGTACGGCAAATTCATGTATCGAATTATATGTAAAGGCAACATGTATGTATTACATATGTAATCAGATTCAACCTTTTACATACACTAACTTACATATAACGATAAATCAATTAAATCCAATCACAAGCACAATATTCCAACATTAACATTCATTAATAGTTATATATATGTATGTAATAGTTATATATATATATATATATATATATATATATATATATATATATATGTACGTACATACATATATGTACATACATACATATATATATATATATATGTAAACGTTGTAACTGCGTTAAGCACGAGCGTACTTACTTAAATTGCCGGAATAATAAAATAAAAGGATATATTATATACACAGCATATAAGTGCGGTTAGGTCGTATGCAGCGCATCAAAAATTATAAGTAATTCTATAATTAATAGAATTAAAGTAAATAAAATAAAACTCTGTTATTATCATAAATAATTACGTTTAGAGCGAAAAATTGATTTTCTAAATTAAAATAAAATAATAAAAGATTGTGTTTACGAGTTACTTATCAGGTAGGTTGAAAAGTTCATAGGCTAACATAGAAAAATTAATTTTTTTGATAGAATTTGATTTTATCATTTAATATAGATGCCTTTGAAGACGATACGATGATTATAGCGGTCATACAATCTTTCGATATTATTTTTATAGGACGATTTGCCTTAAGCCTCAAAATAGGCTTCAGTTTTATTCGGCTGACATATCGACGCAAACATTCGGGTCTATTACGATTGAACAGCTCCAAACACTGCTTAGAATTATTAATTCGTTGTTGTTTTTGGTCGATTGTGAGCTCGCTGCGGCATCCACTTTGAACAGAGCTTTCGCATATCCAAATATTCATTCACTCTATGTCCAAAACGTTCCTTTGATATCTTTGGGGTCTCAGCTATCCCAATCAACTTGACTTTACGGTTATCCGAAAATATTTTGTGGACTTTCTTGATGTTTTCGTCGGTGACAGCCTCTTTGTGGCATCCACTGCGTGCATCGTCCTCGGTGCTCATTTCGCCTCGTTTAAATTTAGCGAATCACTTCTGTATGGTTGATTTTCCTGATGCAAAGTCCGAATAAAGTTTATTCAGCCAAACCTTGGCTTCAATATATTTTTTTCGAATTCTTCGTATTTATTTATTAACACACGAAACTCCTTTTTATCCATTTTTTCAAACTAACAAAAGTTGCTTCACTAAAAATGCTATAACTGATATACTAATAGCGCAACAGTTGTCATCTTTATGATATCTAAACGTTCGAAGCATGACATGGTGTAGATCAGTCAATGCCCACATTTCCTATTATAATATAATTTTTCCTATGGTTTGCAATAATTGTGATAGCTTTTATGGTAATTTTTTAAAGAAAATCTTATCTAAGCCGTTTATTATAAAAATGATAAAAGTAATTGTTTAACACTAATTAAAATTCAGCAGTAATATCTTCATTTAGTGTTAAATGTACCGACACTTCATGTCAAGTCTATTCGTACCACGCAGGGGTATTGAATGACTTCTGCAGAAAAAACTCATATATTTTATGATGAAAGCACAAAATTTATCATTCAATGTAATTTGGATTACAAATAAAACACATTTCTTTTTCAGTTAATATTTCTACATAGATATATACATACATACACATATATAAAAGTTTATTTATTCATTTAAAAGCATTTAAAAATATAAAAATGATCTCACACTCGGAATGCTACTGCTTCTGTTTGTGTATTTTCTTTTATGTTCCAATGCATGACCGTAAATTTTATTTTAAAAATGCCGTCGGGGACTGAATTATGTACTATTACTCTTCAAAGAGTATAACCATCTTGCACGAGAGTAGTGCCAGGAACAGTTCAACCGATAATTTCTATTTGATAAAAATTCTTCTTTTTTTTTGCAAGTCTTACCTTTACGTAGCCTAAGTTTCATCGAATTTAAAGGCATTATATATTATTTAATTTGACGATCATAAATAAAATGAATGCTTTCAGTGAATTCGAAGCATTTTTCAAATGCAATCCATTCTACGTGACATTCTGGTGAATTCTGGTTTATTTCAAGACTTAAATAATTTCATCTGCCCATTAAAAATCTTTGCTAACGTAATTTATATAACTTTTACTAGCATTTGATTTTAATTATTTGCACTTATGTTTGTTTTTAAGCTTAAAGTCTAAAGTCGATTCGAAAATTAGCAAAAAATATTTGAAAGAAATATAAAGAAGTTCGTGTATAGATATGACAAAAATTAACGTAATATCCATTTTTGTATTCTATTTCCAACAGCAATGCATCGATGTTTTGAAAATATTTTATTGTTTATATGGTGAAGTAATTATTATACTATTTATTTTTATGCTATAGAAATAATGTTTAATGTCAGCACGAAGAAGAATGAGTAGTTGCTGCCAAGGGAGCATAATGCTTCCTTTTGAATTTAATTTCACCATAAACGTTAAATTTAAAAGTAATAATAATAAAAAAAATCTTTTTTCTCCATTTTGTTGCTTATAAATATAGTTGTTAAACTTTAAGTATGTTATGTTTTGTTATTAGTATACTTACGTTTGAATAACATGTTACCATTATTTGATTAACTGACTAAATAACTCATGGCTATCGAAATGCTCTGCTCAATTCTCATCACTATTATCATCATCACCATCATCATTATTATTATCATCACCATTATTTGAAATTTATGTTATTTTCATTTTTTATTTATTTATTTATTTTTTTCTTAATCATCATTTATATATTAATCCATATAGGTATTATAAATAAGACATATTACCTTATATATGATTACGTGGGGAAAAGTCTTTTTTCATAGAATTTTGCGAGAGATTGCCAAACTTCATTGAGTTTGCAATGACTAGTGTAGATTATGTTTTAGACACGTGGGTTCAAATCTCATTGCAGTAGAGTTTTTTAATAGATGAAAAAATACCAACGAGCCGATAGCATAAGCTGCTAGTGCTCTCATCTCTCTAGTCTAAGAATTAATTTCATTAGTCTTGTGTGTGAGTATAATAACAATAATAATATGTTTTAGATGACATTGTGTTCGTTAAAGATTTTTTTTATAAGCGTTTGTAAAGGTACATAGTTATAGTTCAAAATATACTTCGCCTAGTAATGAGTCTTGCGAATTTTGTTCTCTCTTACTTTTCACTCTCTTATTTTATCTCTTATCGTCTAGAGCTATTTAAATATATTCTGTAATATTAAGGCAATAAAATATTAAAATTTAATTTTTATTATAATATTTAAAAAGTTTTATATTCTTAAACATTTTCTGTTTTATGCATTAAGAAGACTATCAAATAAAACATTTACTTATATAATATATATAAAAGTACTTTATAATGTTCTTTTATTCAGATTATAATTAACTCTAAAGTTTTCACATCATTTATTATTATGAGTAATAAGAATATGCTCATATTCAATCGTTAGGGTATGCGCCTATATCAGTACTCTTGAATTATAAATTATAATCGAATGTGATTGTTAGTCTATCATCGAAGACTGGATAGAGTATAAATAATATTTATAAAACAATCGCATCAATAAATCATTCACTTTTTGCTTTTAAAGCAATTGACATGATTTTGTACTTTCTTTTTATTTGGCCGACAGAAAATTTATTATTCATGCCGGTAATATATATATACCAATATATACACATATATAAATATCAATATATATATATATATATATATGAGTTCAAACTCTCTGATTTAAAGCATTAAGAGTCCGTGTAAAAATTAGTAAAGCATTTAAAGATATTATGATGGGGAGCGTATTGCACGTGATTTTTTCAAATAGTTAACGGTAACGATGGAAATGCATCATAAACTAGAAGACTGAGGATTTTAAATGATAATGATGATGATGATGGTGATGGTGATTTAAGCCTCGTTAATAAGCAAATACATGAAAATGGATATAAGTTAAGTTAAGGGTACTACTATCATACTGTTTTACATTTACGGAAGTTTGCAAAATTATAAGACTTCAAATATAATGAATAAAGCAAAGAATTAAAAAAATACTTATTACATTTTAAATAGCATTAAGACCATAATATAAATAAATTAAATTAAGACATACGATGATGTAAAGAAAAGGGTATCATGTAGGAATCTGTATCTTTAAGTAAGCTGAAGTAATAATTCTTTCCTCTCGGCGTAGAAAGAAAATTGTACTTGTAAAGTGCTTTTAAAAGTAAAAAACAAAAAAAAAAAAAATATAATTGTATTCAGATGTCGAAAGTGTTTTAAGAAAATGATTTGAAAAATCACATTTTTACTTTTTATCTATTTATGTAAAATCATACTAAATTGAATGCATTCAATAATTCTCGGGGATACCTTTCGGCGACAAATTCTTTAATATTTTTTTGTATAATATAGTACTGAAACTAATTAATAATTTATTACTGCGTGGTTTATATCGTCCATGATATGTTTGGATTTTTTTTTTATGTTTTTATAATACGGCTGCAATTAAGTTTTCAGTCAATTCACAATTATCTTAGTATCTAGCCGGAATTATGGGATACATTTACAATTTTAATTAATTATCACGATTTTATTTATGATTTTTATTTTTAAGTTTTTTTTTTTCTGGTTTTTATTCAATAGATGGGCATTCAAGAGCAGAGTTCAGCTGCTGAACAATTAACTTCAACTTTTTGATGTAAAATTAATAAAAATGATAATATTAAAAATATGTTCGAAGATAGAATTAACGAAATACTGCTAGATTTTCTTATGTAATAAAAGTTATTTTTTTACTTTAATACCAAGTTTGAAAGTATTATGGTTTTAGTGTTGTTTTGTAGTAATCTAATGACTAAAAAAAGAGAACTTATATAGACACTATGTTCATAATCATAATACATTTAAGAAAATTATAATCGACACTACGTTCAATTATATAGCATGATTAATTTAATAAACTATGGAAAGCTATGGAAAAACATTGAAGGCCAGAGACAAGACAGGAAATAGTTGTGAAAGGATTTAATGTTATAAATAATTCTATTGAATATAATTCACAATCTTGGTTAAATATATTATTTTTTATGACACCAAATTATATATACATAACAATATCAAATATTTGCCTTTTACACTGTTATTGGCACATTAAGAAGGATTAATATCTTAACATAAATGCTTTGGTTAGAGTCATAGATTGCTAACATAACGATATTGTAGGCAGCCAATAATACGTAAGCGGCACTATTTTATGTAATCGATATCATGAAACTCTAGGTGAACAGTATGTACAATATGAACATTGATACGTCAAATCAAATGTCAAATAAAATGACAGAAGCAATAACAATTTCTAAACTTAAAATAACAGTTACGAGCTTATCTTCTTTAAATCCTTTAAGTATAGGAAACAAGTTCAAGAAAAGTGCTGCAGAAACACAAGAACTGATCAAGTTACATAATGACAGCTTAGCAATAATGAATATGCGGCAACTGGCTTCTTGATTTATGATATAATGCGTATTAATAATCATATTATACTGAATGTAAAGATCAAGTCTAGAAGTTAACATTATAGCTAAAAATTAAAAATTAAAATCAATCATAGATTTCAAATTAAAAGTAAATTTATTATCAAAAATTACATTTAGACTTGAAATCATCTAAACAAAGATTAAACATTTATATTACATTCGAAATTGAAATTAAGACAAAAATGAATATATTACAGCTTTTTTTGAGATATTAGTGCATCATTATAATGCATTCAAAGTTCAATTTAAACAATTTGAAAGTCCTTACGTATAATCAATACAAAAGCGATGCCCACTTTTCCTTATCGTTCTGACTAACATCGTTCCTATATATTTATTGTGGTTTATGTTAAACTACGTATGTAGTATAACACATATTACGCTTTGGACTTCATGAAACCCACACAAACCTCACAATGCAATACAATTAAATTGTGGATTTTTGTTTATCGAACGATATCCATCTTCCCTCGGAGATATGAACAATCCACTATCAGATATAAAATTTATATTTACATTATAGGGAGTTCTACTACAACAAAAGAAAATTAATTTAAAACTTTTTACTTTAACAAAAATGTCATTGACTTAGAACATTAACGAAATAAAAATCAGTAACGATAATTAACTGTTTACGCTACGAGAAGTTTTGATTATACCATTACGCTGCTTAAATCTCTTTTGATTTTATTTAGAATTTTCCCTTCGTGCCATTGTTTTCGTACCTTAGACTTAGAAATTTCTGAAAGTTGCCGAATATCATAACAATTTGTCTACCATTTTTTTTTTAAATCATCATTTAATTATTGGTGGACTTCTTTTCAGCTATTTATTTAGTAATGAAAAGAAAATAAATTTTGATGGAAAATCAATTAATTCCAGAGTCGAGGGGAAGAGATCACATTAAAGTATATAATGTATATAAAGAGATCACACTAAAGTATGCTATTTCGTATATTAAGTAGACCTTCCATTAAGTTCTTGTCATATATATTCGTATCTTTTTTCTCGTTCAATTCCGTTTAATATTAAATTTAGCCAAAAAAAAAAAAAAAAAAAAAAAACAAAAAATTGGACAAAGTAATTCCTGGCGTTTGTCTTATTACAAATTTCTTTCTTTCTAAGACGGTATCGAACTAGTGAAAAAAGCAATATGACTGAATCAATTCAGAAAGATACGATGTAAAACTCCAAGTCTTACTAAAATTAATGAAAAGTCTGGCCCGTTATTTCCTTACAGAGCAATCAAAGTGTAAGAGCTTGCTCGTACGATACTCTCGCATAAATGATATGCTGCCAGAATTAATCTGATTGCATTATGTTAATAAAAACATAGATTATCTTTTGAGTAACTTTAAAATATTACATCCTCTAGCTTAAGCTACATATATATCTAAAAAATTCTATATTATAATTGAAAAAATGCAATACTACGTCTACAAAGCAAAACAACTAATCTGATCTTACGGGTCACAAATTAATTAAATACAAATTTGTTACTCATTCTTAATTCCCCTTCGTAAGTAAATGTAACTTACTATTCTCATCGATTCTGAAAATAATAAAGAAGATTCCGTAATTTAGCTTTAGATACTATTTTTAGACTTCAAAAAAAAAGAAAAAAAAAAAAACTAATATTATATAATTAAGTCAAAAGTAATTTCAATCTTTCATTATCAATAACCTATTTTAGCATAATATGCAAAGTTACAGCAGAGATTTTTCTAAAATTATTACTTAGTTGAACAAATTAGCCTAAAAACGAAAAGTTTGTCAAATTATAGTTATGAATAAACTCAGTTTAATATAGATTCATACCTGAAGTTATGTAAATATTACAAGGACTGCTTATGTGCATACATATACTTGACAAAAATAAAAAATTAAAAAAATAAAAATATAAAAAAAATAAAAAAATATTCTTTTGATGAGATGAAACAAAATTAAATAAAAAACAAAAATTATTCTAACGATATGTAACATACTTTGTACTACAAACAGTAGAAAAAAGGATATCTTCTAAAGCAATATAAATAAATACATATATGAATGTGATGAAACAAAGTTTAGAATTATAAATACCTTTTTATATATACCGCCCACTGGGTGGTTTTTTTTTTAACAACTCCGATTATCCAGTTTGCAAAATTTCGTAACAAATATTGCACTTTTCTGATATTCCATACTTGGGTTGTCATCATTAATTCTTTTAAGGCTAAATTCCAGTAAAAAAAATCATTTCCTTTACCATTACAAAGGTATAGAGTTCCCAAAAACCTTTCCACGATTATCAAAAATTTCTTTCAATTTTCATTGAAGCTATTTTGAAAATAAGCATCTTAGCGTAGCATGACTTTTAAATTTTAAGTTCTTCGAAAAAGGTCCGATTATTCTCCCATCACGTAACTATTCGATGGAACTACTTAGATTTTATAGTGAAATCGTATTGCAGACCGAAAATTATCAAAAATAATATATTTTTACTACAAACAATATTCATCAATTCAATCATTTGTTTCGTGACATTTCAAATTTATAGATCCTCCTTTAAGAAATTATGCTTAAGCATAACATACCATAATAAATTAGAACAAATTCCATGTGCTACATATGTTAAAAAGGAATAAAAACGTACACTCATTTTGGATTTAATTCTATATACCTATATGTTATCAAGAACAACCAAAGAGAAGAACCATAACCAGCTGCACTTTTTCTATGCCCTATACGCTCTACAAGTTGTGACCATGAAAAAGATCCTTAACAACTAAGACCTTTGTATTTTTGATCGCAACTAAAAATATAATGTTTGTACGCCTACAAGCCGAACAAGTTATATTTATAAATCAGAGAGTTATATATAGGAGTTATGTCTATTCCAGCAGAAGGCGAAGATCGTAATTTAATTTACGTGGCGTTTCGTAAGCATCCACTCTTACTTAATATAACCGAAGAGTGCAAAACATAGAAAGCTTAACACAAAAATTTACAAATTACAGAAATTGCATTACGACTGGCCTTTTTATGTTTATTTTGCTTATTGCATATGTATAAAGCAGCATGAATATGCATGAATATGCACATATTTTCATGGGGTTTATCTATATCCACATCTTTATATATATATATATATATATATATATATACATATTATATATACATACATACATATTGTATATACATACATGTGCGTGTATATGTGTGTGTTGTATATATATATATATATATATATATATATACGTGGCTGTAAAATGTTTCAGCCAATAATTTGTTGTATGGAACATTGTTCTTCTATGTCTGCTGTATACAGTTGCTTGCTTTGCTCTAGTAAGTCCTGCATTAATAGAGACTAAATTGTTGAATTTTACATTTTTAATGTGAGAAATCATTACAGAGTATAACAAAAAAAAAAAAAAAAAAAAAAACAAACGACAAATACAAACGACAACATATCAGAACGACACATCCTTTTTCATGTTACATTACAACAGCATACAATCCTTGTTGTTACTATTCTGTATGAAATCTAAAATATTTCATGAAACGAAAAATCTCGGTACTTGGTCTTATAGATAATATTATCAGCTGTAGTCACAAAGAATATTGGATTTTTCTAAAATGATTTTTTTTTTGTTAATTGGAATTCTGCACTTCTCCATACTTTTGTTTTAGAAATAAATTGGAAATGGAAAATTAATGATCAAGAGATCCGTTGCTGTAATGAATGGTGTAGCGAGCAGTTGATGTTTATTTTAGCATAGAAGTTATAAATTCTTTTGCGATGTACATTATCATTACATTCATTACAGTATTAATTTTAGTGGGCAGAGTTTTTCAATTTATTTAAAGGTGGCCAAAACGATCAAATGTCCAAAATTATATTAAGGGGACACGTAGTTAACAAAAAAAAAAAAAAAAAAGGAAGAAGGAACTGTACGCCGTTAATACAGCTACCTTCATTTATTATAAATCGAATCTAAATTGTCCCAAGTACCATTATTTACTTTCTAACTAAATTCTAAGTAGCTCCTTAGGTATATATTTACTTAAAAAGAACTGTCAAATCTCCCTATTCATGGGCAAACTATGTTAAGTATCCTTCTATAAAAGAGATAAATGTACGAAATTATATTAAAAAGGTAAATTATAGGTTTTTGATTTTTTTTTGTACGATTTTGGAAAAATTTATATTAAAGAAAATTAAATTCGGTTTTTGTAGACAATAATTTTTTTTTCTTTTTTTCTTTTTTTTTTGTATCCTTGTATAAAAGAGATATATGTACGATTTTGGAAAAATTAATATTAAAAAAATTAAATTCGATTTTTGATGAGAATAAATAAATTTTTTTTTTTTTCATTTTTGGTACCAGTCCTGGAACTTTTCGTTCTATCTATACTATATATACTTTAGAATGTACGGAAAATGAACATTAAACTATAAAACCCAAAATAAGAAACGAAAAGAAAAGCAAATAGTAAATAAACTTTTACATTTCTAAAATAATTTGCAAAGGAAGAGACACAAGGAAAATGAGGAGAAAGGAAAAAAACTAGTTTAAGTAATAAATGAATTGTTGATAAGTTGAGTGCTGTTCTATTAAAACTCACATTTACACATGTATTATACATGCATATGAGCCGATGATTATTAAAGTGACCTAACTCACGTTCTATAGTAATTTATTTAGTTGGTGTTTTCGTTTGGATTCTATTACTTTCTACTCTCGTTTCAGATAACGAGAATGTATGGAAATGTAACGTAAAATTAATGTTAATGAAAATATTGTTTTATATTCTTGACTTGGATCATATTCGTAATTAACGGAAGATACATTGTCTACCATACAGGAAATATTTCAATTTGTAATAACATTACAAAAGAGTTCTTACGATAAATAAATAATTATTATATGTATGTTAGAAATTTAAATAAGTGAAAAATTTCACCACTAGTTAAAACGAATTATTTGATACTTTACATTATATATATAATTATTAAAAAAAAAAAAAATAAAAAAGAAAGAAAAGAAAAACAAATAAACCTTAAAAAATCTTAAAGAAGAGAGCATAGAGTTCTGAAAAAAAAAGAGAAAAATAAGCTTTAACTAAATTTCGCAGAAAATTGTTTTTAAGCCAACACTATGCATACAAATACCGTACGCACGATAAAGTGATTGTGTTTGGTATCCCATATCGTGTACATTTTCAGTTACACCTTTATATGATTTGACAGTACGTTGTAGATAATTGTACAAATTTAAGATCAGACTTACTTTTCAACGGATGTATTTGCCGTAATTATGAGTGAAGCCTTGGTTCGATTTAACTTTTTCTCTTTTCAATCAATTCAATCTAAATTTTACTATTAGAAAATTTGAAATTTAATCACTTTAACATAAAAAACCAAAAGAAAAATTCTATTATACAATTTTCAAGTTATATTTTTCCGAAAAAGGGAAATTGATTATTTTATTAAGAAATTTCCCTAAAAAAAATTTTTTAATTTTTAATTAATTAAATTCAATGAAACATTTGAGTTAAGTTTTGTTTCTCTATAATACGTTTTAAGATCGTATAAGTTTGACTCCGAAGCGCATTAACGTACAAAGTTAGACGGCAAAAACATGTCTGAAAATATATTTTACTGCTCCTACTAATCAAGGATATATGTTTATGATATGATATATGTATACTTTTAGGCGTTCAAAAGAAAAAGTTTGTAAATATAAAATATTTTTATTTATGCGATTTCTTTTATTCGATTTGTATCAAATTTCTTCGAGCTAAAAAAGATTTCATAAATTGTAGCAAAAACAAAACGACCTATAGCGACAATAGCGTAAGGAAAATATATTACACTACCCTTGCCACGATTTTCAACTTTATACTCATATGCAAACAAATAGTATAACGTAATATACTTAAAGTATTTTCATGTTCATAAGCAAACAGGTCGTTTGATGCAACGGATCCTTTTTTTCTAGATAGGAAAACTTTTTAATTTGTGTTCCTAAAACAACAACAAAAAAACAAGCAAGAAAATTATATTCAGCACCATTTCTATCATTAAAAAAAAGGGAAAAAGAACTAAATTTTAATAGATGGACGTGGCAGATTTTTTCTATTTTTATGGAATATCCTATAAACAAGTCTATGAGTAGTAAATAAAATACTCAGAAATCAGATGTGTTTTCATCTTCCAATATAATGTAGGAGTGTTCTGTGACCTTTTCGGATCATTTTAAATGCCAACATAGGTGCAAGAACTTACAATAGATAGAGAAAATGGTTATCGCAGACAATACACAGACGGACATACGAACAGGCAGACAGATGCATATGCTTAAGTTAATATTAAATTTAATTGCTGATCAAGATAATCCATCTTTGTAAAGTCTCCGAATCTCTGAAGCGCTGCTCGGTATTACAAACAAAACAATAAAATGAATATATCTCCATCGTTCGATGACGAGTATAATACCTATAATGCTACGGATGATTTCGTTAATATAAAGTAAAAAGGAAAATTTCGACAAATGATAATGAAATTTTAAATCGATTTTGTAAAGATAAACATAAAAATGCTTTAGAGTTCTTAAGCTACATGATGACCAATTAAAAAAAAAATTTTTTTTCATTCATTTTGAAGTGGTTTTTCGTTAGCAAATAAACGGTAAAGCATAACAAGTGTAAAGCTGAAGTAAATCTTTGTCTTTATTTAAAATATTAAAATTTTTTATTTAATATTTAATTACGAATTTAATTTGGATTTAAGATAGATTTGCAAAAGCACTTTTTTTTTTTTGCAAATTTTTCTTTACATACACATTGTTTGCTCTAAACCGATAGGTTCTTCTCATTTTAAACTTAGTTTTCGAAGTTTTTTAACCTATAAGTGCACCTTATATTCTCCTGTCTCCGCAAGAGTTTCTTGATAATAGCTAAAGCGTTTTCGCACAATTATGAAATTTATCAATTTGTAATTGAAACTGTCTTGTATAAAACCCTTTGATTAAATAGATTCATCATACAGCGTGTAGTCTTTTTTTTTTTTTTTGTTTGTTTTTCGCTTATACAATAAAAACAAGAAGAAATAAGTATTACTTTCATTTACTTCGACGATATGTGTACACCGCTCTCTATACGGATTTTTTTTTAATGGATTTTTACAATGCGATCAACAAATAGGGATTTGCATATATAAATACGCGTAAGACTTATTTATCAATTTACTCCTCTATACGTTCCCATCTCATGTGTTGTTGAGTTTACCAAAAATTATATGAAAATTAAAATTTATTCAATTCAAGTGTCTTAAACGAATACAATATATAAGTGAAGTATTTTATGTTAAATTTTACACACACATATTAACCCAATCAATACAGCTATAATAATAAAAAAAAGAAAAATTCTTTAGCTCTCAGCAAATATTAACAATGTCATAAAAATGTACAGCGAAGGCAAAAGATGCTATAATAATAAATAAAATAAAATAAAAATAAAATAAAACAATTATATATATACATAGATACATACATACACGCACATGTGTAAGCGAAACACTACGTTTGCTAAAATCTAATAAAATTTTATCCTAAGCATATATATGTTTTTGATGAGGGAGCGGGTGTTAAAAAAATTATTACTACAATTCTACAAACGAAAATGCAATGTGTTAAATTATTGTCATCAGAGAAACTCCTAAAAAGTGAAAACTAACATTCTCGCTCTCGCCCGTACAAAAACAAATGCTTACATATTTATGTATGTTATTCATATGCACGTACAAAAGAGAAAATTGTCATGGTCAGCAATATAAGCATGCGAGTAGTTTTGCTCTGTAACAGAATTGTATATGAAAAAAAAAAAAAAAACGAACAAAAAAGGAACAAAAATACCAGAATACTCGAATAAAATAAAAATAAAAGATAAACAGTTTTCGAGAGTCATAGTAACACAAGTCACGATACTTGCTAGAGTTCACACATGACCTCAAGTTCATAATGTATGTTATTTGTTTGACCCGCCTCGCATTTATTCCTTGACACTGGATTAGTTAGTATAGTCATGTGATGTCTAGTTTTTTTTTGTATTCCCAAACGTGTAGCTTTTATTTAATCTGTAAGTCATGAAATATGAATTCACATAGATGGACATGGAGCACAGTGAAACTGATTGCAAAGAGCTAACTATTTGTTTGAGTTTATTTTTCAAAAAGAAAAATGAAGAGTGAACAAATTTTGATGTTATTAAAAATAACAGAAATTCCAATACCTTTTGGTTTTGTAGGATCATGTCTTCTTCTTCCTAAAACTTCATTTTGTCTTAATTCACTATATAACATATAACTTTTTTGGTATGATTTACATAAGAGATCTTTACTAACAATACTGTGTCTTGATCTCTTATAGACAATCCATTATTACAAATATTAGTTTTTAATTAATTTAATTAATTAATTTCTATAGTTTTATTTTATTTGAATCAACAATTCAAAGGAAAACTCAAACAAACTTCATCATAAAATATAAAAATTTGACTTTTCCTCAACAATGCGCTTCACGCAATGACTCGAACAGTCAGTCAATCATGTTATCATTTGTCAAAAATTGACATAAGTTTATTCTCCTATATTTCTTTGCTTAAATTCATTAATCGTATGTTGAATGCTCTAACATCGCATACAATTCCATTGATAAGTCATAAATGAGATATGATTGAGATCGTTGCATTTCGTGTCTTGAGAATATTGAAATTTATTTCGAAATGATTTTTAATGTAAAGCCTCTCTTTATGGCTTGCATACGTTACTAAATTTTTATTATGTTTGATAATTAAATAGAAGATTCTAAGAAATTGGATGTATCTCATGACGTAAAATTAAAAAACTTGAAAAATTATATTCGGCTCACGTTAAAAAATAAAAAAAAAACATACTATATCGGTATTTCGATCTTAAAAAATTAAAAATGAAAATATTAAATTTTTCTATGATATATTGCCGGGATGTGGAAAATTTTTTTCTGCCACTGTAAAATCAGTCGTCAAATATACGAAGACATTATTGCCGTTGTAGTTTACGAGTAGCGAGCAGAAAACTCTAATTTTTTCTTCTTTTTTCAAAGTAAACATGTTCTTAGTTTATATAGTACTGCAAGCTTGTGATTTGATAGATTTTGCCGATTTTCAATACCAATCTAGATCCAAAAAGTTCAAATGCTGTTGAAGTGGAATACATACACTACATAGTCTGTGTGCAAGACTTCATTGCATTTTGCCAAAAGGAATAAATCCAATCCTCTTGTGATTAAAAAAAAAATCTGTAAAATGACACGCCATCATTGGTATGGACTTTGAACTTGGACGATTTTGAGAAGAGATATTGCTAGATATTTTGCTATCGAAAATTTTCCAAATTTTTGATTTCTTAATGATTTTATATAATATTATATAATATTTTAGTCCGCCTTTGTTTTTTTTTTTTGAGAAAATATTTTTTTTGATTTTTTAGGTCGAAATTCTCTCGCGTGCTGAACAATATCCTTAATTCACAAGTTTTCATTATAATATTCTGAAGTCTAACGATAATTTTATCCAGGCGAGGTCAAAGATCGAAAAAAAAAATTTTTCTTGGTCGATATGAGATATTATTATTCAAAGGCAGAAAAGGGCAACTAAGACTTCTCGAATATACTCTTAACCAAAAAAAAAAAAAATGTGTGCAAATGAAGGCGGTAAATGAAATGTACTTTTTTTTATTTTTATTTTTATTTTTGTTTGTTTTTTTTTATCAATAATCTGTGTTCTATGACGCATGTCGATCGAAAATATTCAGTAGAGTTGTCCCAGAATTAACAAAATTAACGTTAATTCTTTAGCAAATTATTCGTTTGGTATAAAAAGTTTTCAATTTTTATTGATTGAAAATAGCATTGTGTGATTGATTTTAAAAATTATCGCCAGCCCTGCATATAAGCAGAAATATGTTAAATTTTTCATCGTAAGCAACACGTATAACGATATCATTATATTTATTGACTAATACGGAAAAGTGAATTCATATCTATCGAGAGATATAGCACGTTTCTAATAAATGCTAATAATAGCGACGCGTCTTTTCATTTTTTTTTTTTTTCTTTCTTTCTTTCTTTTTTTCCTTATCACTAGAACAAGCATCCAACATGCAGGGCATTCGTAAATTCCACTAAAGGTATATAAGCAAAGAGTAAAAAGCACGTTTTAAAAATGTTTTCACTTTACGTTTTGTATACGTACCTACATAAGTTAATGGAAATTTTACAACAACAAATACAAAACAGTGCCAGAAATGTCTGTGCGTATACCCTACGTCTATATACACACATATATTTATATATATATGTATATATATATGTATATATATACATGTATGTATGTATGTACATGTATATGTGTACGTATATGTATATGTATATGTATATGCATATATATGTTCAAGCTTAGCTGCTTGATTTGTAAGTAACGGTAAAGAAGTAGTGATGCATGGAGAAATAATAGGAAATATAAAAGGAAGAGAGAGAGAGAGATCTCGCATAAGAAACAAAACAAAAATCGCATTACTGTTGTACCGTATACCGTATGCCTAGTAAAGCTTCCATTTACGTTCAATGATCTCAGTGATGGCAATTTCATAAGTAAAGTCTGTATTGAAGGCAAATTTTGCGCAGCATTGCCTAAATTACTTTAACAGCAACGTTAGTAACTATTCGGTATTTTTGCTCTCATGAAATGCACTTAACATTAAGCCCACAATAATGCGATGGCTATTAGGCGAAGATAGGAAGTCGAAAATTTTTCAAAGTACATGAAGAATTTTTATATGAAAATATTCTTTTTTTTTTTTTAAAGTTAAACACACAAGAAGACATCAACAGTTAGAGAAGGAAGAAGAGGAAGAGGAGGAGGACGAGAAGAATGGTGAATTGCATTAATAGTAATATAAACGAGCAAAGACACTGGTAGTAGGTCTTCTCCGTTCACGGGTAACAAGTAAATGTAAATATACACTGAATGTATTTTAACGCCTTCAGTTTTATGTAAATATAAAAGTACGACTAGGAGTGTATCAAGTCCCTTATGAAGCATAATAAATGTACAGTAGCAATAAAGTAACAGATGAAATGCAACATGTTGTGATAAGAACGACAAACAAAATGGTCGGGAGGTAAGGTAAGTGTGGGTTTTTAAAAGCAAAAGAGTGTGGTAAAGCAATTGCGAGGGTTGTGCGATATGCATTACGGCAAACTGCCATAAATAAATGCTTTGAATCGCGGAAGCTTTTTATAGGTTTTCTATAACTTTTCCTACTTTTTGTCAGGTTAAAAAAACAATTTTGACTAAAATTGTTCTCATAATGAATAAATTCTTTGCAGAACTTGCCACACATGTCCCATCAGATTTATAGCATCGATCGACTGTAAATTCGAGGTTTTAAATGCCCCAAAAAAATTTGTTGCTTGCACCGATGCGTGAAAGAAATATTGCCGTATCTGAGAAAATATAGCAAATTGTGTTCTTTATTACTTTCGTACCGCTATATGTAGCAGTTTTTGATTGCGTTTGTATTTGTAATGATGTTCACGTTACACGCCTTAAAGGATAGATGTAATGAATTGTTAGAATTGTAGGAATAAAACTAAACATTTTTTCTTGCTTCTGTTTGTTGTTGAAGTTAATATACAATTATCCATTAAGTGATCCAGGTTTGGAAATCCTTTTTCAATAACATAAGTAAAAAATACCTATCATCTAGGGCATCATGGGGTTAGTGTAACGTTTGCCATTTTATAATATGGATAATTTCAAATCCTAACTATCGTTAAAACCTCTGAATGATCGTTAATTCCTTTTTGAGTATTAATACGATTTCAAGCGTTATTTTGTGCCAGAGCAATACACGGAGATATTTACGTTTCTAAAGTTTATTAAAACCAAATTTGAGTGCCTTTCAAAACTACAAACATTAAACTCTCTTGAAATATCTCATTCCTTTGAATTGTAAAAAGAACTTTTTGAAAAGCAAATACTAACTGATCTACTCAATTAAACCGAATTTTTTTCAAAAGATTCTATGTTCGTCTTATTTGTAATTTGCAATATTATACGAAAATTTTCGAAGTTTATTTGATCGTTTTTGTAAAATATTTTACCCTACAAGAAATTTGTACGTAGAACTTCTTCGCATCTAATATTTATGAATAAATTGAATGATGCTAAGAACGAATCATATCTTTACTATTACTGTTAAGAATAACTTGGTTAAGTGAATCTACCTAATGTGATGTACGTACGATGATCTTTCGCAGTATAACCAATGATAACGCGGTATCGGGAGTCCTCGTTGAAAATCGTTAATAATCATTGCACATAAATGTGCTCGAGTTAATTGGTTTTTGGTTAGAGACAAAATTTTCAACGTAGCAGTACTATAACTTCTTTCCTACTTAGTTAGTGCTTAGGGGTTAAAAACTAAAAAAAAAAAAAAAACTCAAATTTTTTATGATGGAAATCGTACTTATTAGTAACAAAATTATTTGATTACATAGTACATATCGAGCAACCCTCGTGCAACTTTTTTATCTACTTAAAGCTTTAAAATATATTTTCGAACTTTAACTCAACAATCCAACGCTATATTTGACTCTAACCGTTTATATAGAAGAGTGTTTTTACAGTTAATTTTGTTCTTTTTTTTTCTTTTGCTTACTTTTCTTATTTTTTCCATATAATATATATATATATATATATAAATATATATATATATAAATAAGTCTGCAAAAAGTAACTTCAACAAAAATGAACGCGTCTTGGAATTTATTACGTGCAAATATAAATAGCAGCACGCAACGTGACATTACCAACCACCATTGCTAAGACATACACACATGTATTGTATGCAACTCTAGCAAATCTGATAACGTTTTACTGCTTTTTTTTTTTAAAGAAAAAAAAAAAAAAAAACAACCGCAAGTACTATACCCGGGTATAATGCTAACTGACAAAGTCTTAGAGAGAAAGGTTTTTTTAGGAATATTTGTATTGCTCTGTGTTTACATTTCGTATAAGTATTCAGAAAAGAACTCTATACTCTCAGAAGAGATTAGTATCGTTTTATGACTTAAAGCTAAACAGCAGAACTATTGTAAATTCCTTCCATTTCTCTTTTCTTAACTTTTGCTTGACTTAGATGGTCTACCATCACGAATCTGTCAGAGTGTAACAACGAAATCGAGTGATAAATGTTGCTTGGCAAACACAACATTTTAAAGTAGTTTCTGTTGCTATTTATACATTTTCTTTTCAATTTTTTTTCTTCGCTTTCTTAACTATTCCACGCTACAAAACTGTATAATGTTGCTACACACTTTGCGTGATGGTGTGTACATTCAACAACTTACACTTTCGTAGGATATATAAATAAACAGATTTGTCAAGTCATTGTGTATTTACTTACAATCCAATATATATCCTGTTATCTACACAGATATATATATATACATATATATACATATATATATAGATAGATATATATATATAGTAGTAGGTTGCCTTACTCGTAGTATACCAACTACAACCGTATAATAAATGTTTTGGTGTAAGTGTGTGTATGGCCACGTAGCACGTTTTATAGAGATTGCTGTAATTTGCTCGCGTCGCTACTGAACTTGAAAGCAATAGTTATTGAATAAGTTCAAAAACGTGTTAAAAGATTGCAATCGTATTGAGGAGCTTAATTTAAATTGAAAAGTGTTTATTTAAAGTTAAGAGTATTACGAACTGATAAACATGCATAAGCATGTATGATATGAAGTAAACTTATTTTGCAAAGATTTCAAGAAAATGTAATAAAAAAAAAAGCAAAAAAAAAAAAAATGTAAGAAAAAAAGAGAAAATTTATAAAGCAAACGCTGGGGTAATTGCAAAAACTTCAATGCTGCCAAGATTATTGCATAAAGAAAGCGAAAAGATTCTAACGCATTCTTTCGAAAACTTTCTACAGAATATTCGACGAGAAATTCTTTAGAAATTTTTGTATATTTACTACCGAAGAATAAGAGCATATTAATTTTGTTATTTATAAGAACCGCAAATGAACATCGAAGATCTTATAAAGTGCACATATATATATATATGTACTTCTACGTATAGTTCTTCTTTAGCTTGAGTTTCTCCGGCTTTTGTTGAGATCTTTAAATTTCTTAAAACAACTTAAAAAAGTTAAAGCTTTTCATATATAATTTTAATTGATTTTCTTAAGCATAGTTTTCCTTATCTGCTCATAAGTTCAAGCGAAACGAACAAAAAAAAATGAATTGAAGAAATAGTTAGCATGATGACTTATAGAAATATTTCCGATACCGGGGCGGATATATTTATTAAGTTCCCCGATAAAAAGGTATCAAAGCGAAGAATTTACAAATATTTGCTTCATCTCTACACTTGTAGCGATCAGAAATATGTATCAAGCATTCCTTAGGGCATATGCCTTCTTAATCTAAAATCTACTTTCTTTTGGATAATATTCTCAGGTTCTTTTGAGAAACTAGCGCAGTTGTAGTTATATTAGATGATCTTTTCATAAATTCTTTTCGTTAATAATCTCTTTGCATTTCCCTCTAACTTTTTCAAACAAAAATGCCATCGTATGGTAGGTTTTGGAAAACGATTTCAAAATTAAGAAACAAAAGATTTTAAATATCTCTTAAAACGTCGCGTAATTAACAAAGTTGTTTTGTCATACTTTTCCTTTCATAGAATGATCGACAACATTATTTTAAAAAAGTTTTGAATTTATTTTGAATATCTGCACAAGTCTGAAGGACATTAAATCCACTTAATAAATGAAATTCTCAAAATGATAACATTTTGCAAGCATTGGCTAATATATGACAATTTTTATCGTTTTTCTCTCAAATTTTAATCTTGAAAATAATGAAATTATGATGAAAATTGCATAAGTCCATCCATCCGTACATCAAAAGTAATGCAGAAAATAATTTTTAACTTGAGTTGGGAACTTATTGTGATTGCGGACTATTCTCTGCACTTGCCTCCTTCTGATTATATCTGGTTCAGATGGATTAGTTAAATTTATCAAAATAGTAGTTCATACAAATTAAAAATATGGGAAAATGAATCGATAATTATTTTTCCTCGCAACAACAAATTTTCTTTCCTATAAATTTGATAATTTTAGATCAAATAGTTCAAAACTAACAGATAAAGTTATCTTCTTTTCAAAGTAAATGTGAGCATAAATAGCATTCAATGTTCACTGTAATTGATCGGTTATAGACAAAAAAAAATTTTCCCTGAAGACGACATAAACACATAAATGAATTAATCTGACTTTTATTCATTCATAGAGAATTTTAAAGATAATTCGTACACAGAAAACATATATAAAACTCGCTTGATAATGAAAAGAATAATCGTTTAAATATAAGAGAATTAATGAACCCCGCGATTGGGAAGACTCATGAAAAACTTTCCCATCAAATTACAGTTCAATATCAATTATAACTTTTTAATTATTGTTCAGAATATTTTCAAGAAAAATGTTTTTATAAAAGCGAAAACTGAGCGGATAGTTCTTTGAAAGCTATCAGCGAATTTTTACATGGATAGTTTTAATTACTTAATTATTTTATTGGTTCGCCTACAGATAAATTCAGCTGAAGTTACAAGTGCCAATTGCTAGCTTTTGATTTTAATATTCGATAATATCATATATCACACATACAATATCGCATATAATATACGATAATATCATATGTCATCTATACGACATCATATAATATCCGATAATATGACTATTTTTCGTTCTTTTAAAGTAGATTTTAATAAACTTTTAAATAAATTCTGATAAAATCGATAATAATTTAAAATTTAATGAAACTATTTTATTTTGATAGAACAACCGTATCTCAATGTGTAGTATATAAAAGTACACATATACGCAAATACAATAAACATCTTTGCCTATGTTTTTTAGTTTTCACATCTGTGTATATAACGGTTATTTTCATTTAAAACATTTTAAGTGAAAAATTAACTTAAACCTTTTATAGGTATTCAGGCTTTAGATTCATTTAATCAACGTCATCATCGTACTTATTTGCATAAGCTCTTGTCATGGATATTCATTCTATAGATATTTATCCATACATACATACATACATACATCCATATATAAATATATATATATATATATATATATGTGCGTATGTATGTATACACATATATATGTAATACATATTTGCATGTGTTTGAAGCTGTGATCTTTCTTGTTGTTTTTGTTGCTGTTGTTGCGCGTATATTACAACAATTTTATATTCATGTAGACTGCTTTACTAAATCAACTCATACAATAGCAGGCAAGCAAGCAAGCAAGCAGAACATTGTGCGAAAAAGTATGATGAGAGTAAAACTATTAAAAGCATTAAAGTATTTGATTAAAACTGAATGATGGCAAAGGAAAAGATAGAGTAAGAGAAAGAGATGGAGAAGGGGAGCAGGAGAAAGAGTAAGAGAGAAAGCGTAAGAGAGAAAGAAAAGAGAGAGGAAAAGTAAAAACTACAACAAATAACAACAGAAACAGCATACAGCGTACAACAGTAAACGTAACTTTGTCGAATACAGAGCATTGTGGGTGGCATGCAACAAATGTTACAGCTCAGGTACAAAACATGCATACTTAGAGTATTCGCATATGAAAATAATATTAACAGAGTATGAGCCTGACAGACATTTAGATAGACAGACAGATATGTGAACGTTGAATTTTATTTGTGCTCAAATAAAAATTAATGAAATATATAAACGATATTAAAAGCTCTTCAATGTGTTATTCATGTGCTTGAATGCGCTTATGCCTTTTATAAGCATGCGTAAATACATACGTTGGCTTTCGTACACAGTAAAAACACAGGCATACACTGGAGATACGTGTAAGCATCTCAGAATATGTGTTCAGCACATTTTAGTTTAATTAACTTTAATATAATTTTAAGTGGTCTGCAACAAAAGGCAAATTTTAACAAATTGTTCGGTTGAAAAAATGTTGAAAACAAAAAAGAAAAGAAAAAAAATTGGAAACAATCATAAATGCTTTGACCTTAAATTGAAATTTAAAAGGTTGAGCTAATATTACATTTTTTTTTTGTTTTTTTTTTATTTGCAACAACAATGATAAAAACTTTGTTAACGTTGGTTAAAAGATATACATTTTTATAGATATTTTATCATACGTTACATCACCACAAATATTATATATACTCACATATGAATACCAATACATATATATGTACATATAAAACATCACTCAATAAGTTTGTAGGACGATATATAGATGTCACGACTATTGACGAATATATATGATTACTAGATAGTATCAGTCTTCAAACCAAAAATGTATTAAAATCTGATGAGTCTCCGAACATTAGTTTATAATTTACAGTTGTTTTAGTGAAACTATTTTTGAAATTTTCAAAACAATGGAAAATCTGAATTTCATGGATTGAGATAAGGCATCGCTTTTCAGTGACAAGAAATATCATTCAAACCAAGAATCAGCTTAAAAAGTGTTATGAGAACTGTTCTTCGTTTAAAACCACAATTTGTCGATGGGTTGCTGCTGACTTCAAACAAGATCCTACGTACACAAATAATTCTGACCGTTCTGCTGAATCGATTATGGCAGTTGTTCGTGAAAATAAAAAAATAAAAACTGCATAAAATTCGTTTTGGAAGACCGAAAGATGTAGTTAATACCTTAACGATATCAGTATGCATCGTATTTACTATTTTGCTTGAACATTTGTCCTTGGAAAAGCTCTGCTCGAATTGGTTTCCACGTTTACTTACTTTTAACCAAAAACAACAACATCATGATTCTGAATTATACCTAGAGCTGCTTAACCAAAATAAAATAATTCGATATATAGCAATGAATGACGCAATGGAGTCATCACTACACTCTAGAGTCAAATAAGCAGTCAGCCAATTGAAAGCCATACAATGCGGTGAAAAACGCCGAAAAATAGTTTGGGATCCCCATCAACTATATATTGGAAAGGGACCAAAGTCCAATAGGGAATATTATATAAAATTGTTAGTGCATTTTAATGAAGAATTTGCAGAAGATTAAGGGCTTTTTTTATCAAATCAATGCTTCGGGTCACATACCGACCACAATAATGACAAAATGAAAGAAAAAGTTAGTGATCCTAAGAACTTATTGAGTGATGTATGTAATATATGTGTACATTAATGCATAAATATATATGTACATATAATAAAAATATAGACTAGATTGCCAAAAAAGTATTGAACCTTTGGAATAACTTATATCGTCCTTACAATACAACTGCAATTTTTTGTAGAAAAAGTATAATTCGTTTCACTGATCATATTTGAGAGTGACTTAATAATTAAGTCCATTTTATAGAGACTGACATGAATGGCAATATCGTCAAAGCTGCATTTTCTTTGAAACTAAACACATTTTTCAAAGAGCGACAGCAACGCATAATTTTGCGGCCCGCAAAGAATTTTTCTTTAGCTTCTCTAAACACTGACCATATCTGTTCATTACCGGAGTTTGTAATTTTTTTCCGAATTTTTCACTTATTACTCATTTAATTAAAACAGAAAAAGCAGTTCGTTAAAAAAAATTATTTTCAAGACGAACCTGCACTCAAAGTTGAGTTTCTTATGCGATCTTCCTTCAAACCATTCAAAATGATTTAATGTTTAGTATTTCGCTTGCTCGACATTTTCGACAATAGTATTAACTCTTTTTGTGATTGATCGCCCATTGTAAAGAGACTATTAAGCCGTAAAAAGTCCAATTTTTAATCGTATATATTATTTTCTTTGTATGGAGCATTGCCAGAAGTTCACTTACCTTAACTCTCAATATCGTACATACGCAGGACAATTCTGAAAAGACGTTCAGGATGATTCGCTATGACACGCATACTTTTAACACGTACAAGATTACCATTATCCTTGAATAGCTAAGGCGCTTAATACTTTCTAGACTATGTAATATATTTCCGTATATATATATATATATATATATATATACATATATACACATACATATGCGATTCAAAAAATTTTAATTTTTTTTCCCTCGACAAACACGTTTTTTTTGCACTCTTTTCTTTTGGTTTTACATTATATACATTTTCCCGCTACTTCCCGCTGTTGTAACTGTTATTATCGCCACGAGGGCGACTGTTAGGGCTGCTGATTCTATCAGAAAGTTTCTGTGGCCGTGTTTTGTGCTGTAAATGCAGCTTAAGCTTAATTTGACCACATTTAAACATAACCATGACATAAAGGGTCATGCTGGTGTAATACCAAAGTATTGTGTTTCATTACTTTACACTAATAAACACTCATACACACACAAACACACACAAACATACTGAAACACACACACACTCAAATACACTCACACACACACACACACACACACAACATATAAACATTTTCGTGCGCTCATGGATATGCAAGCATTTCTACATACTCTCCTCTATACAGATTATTCATTTGCTTTCAATTCTCTTGTGCTTAAAGAACAGTAGTATATATTTGCTGCTGCAATGTTAGTGATTATGTTGTACTGTTTTTTTGTTCATACTCATCGTGTAGTTGTGAATGTATTAAAATATAGGTATGCATATTTATGCCTCTATGCATTACTGTTTGCGTATTTTGGTTCTGTTTACTTAGACAAAGTTTCATTTTGTTAAAGGTTAGCTGGGCTTTGGTCAGCAAAAGAGAGAAACATATTGATATTAAATGTTACTGGTTTTACCAAATTCTCGTTTAAGTGACCAATTCGAGAGAAATCACTCTCTGTTATTTTTCAACAATATTTCGTTAGGCCTTAAGAAAAAGATAGATGCATGCAACCAGGGTGATATTAATCTTTAGCCTGAACTCTTTTACCTTAAAATTTACTAAAATTATTCATTGTTTCATAATAAAAAGTACATTAATGTTAAGGGTTTTTTAGCCTATAACTAGTTATTCTTTTTTCGTGAAAGAATTTCTATTCGAGATTGAAAAAAATATTTGCTATTTATAGGTGATTCATTTTTAAGATCACATAAGACGGATATTAAGAAATTTGTCTTCCAACAGGATACCGTGCAATATAGAATCATTGTTTGATAACATAAGTCAATCAACTTTTAGTCAGCAGGTTCTTTCCTCAGTCTACCTATACAAGAGTCCAGAAAGTTTGGAAACAAGAATAGGGCAGATAGAGGAGTTATTTTTAATAAATTTAGCATTTTTCTATCAAACTCACCATTACTACGGATACACAACGTAATCTATAAACTTAATTAAATTTATTTTCATCAAAAATCATTGAAGCTAATGCTAATCGCTTATTTGAAGAACTATAAGGAATAGACTTGAGTTCTCCTTTTTCACAAACATAATACGGATTCACTATTAATATTTTCCATAGATTAGGTTGCTTTAGTTAGTTTGATTATAAAGAATAAGAAGGATTGACTTATAATTCAGAAGGAATTTATCGAAAACAAACGTAAGTCTTAGCCAATTTGTTATAAAATATGGTAGAGATTTTAGACAAACAATAGATATGTTTTCACAGCTAGAGCAATGTCATGGATTCTTAAGGTTATAAGATAAGAGTATAAATAATCCTTTGTAGTTGACATTTTCAGTTTTTTTTATTTTTTTTTTTTTTTTAGAAGCGACAATTCCATACAATAAGTCATCATAAGTTGCTTTAGTATCACTCTCTCTCTCTCTCTCTCTCTCTCTCTCTCTCTCTGTAATTCCCAAGCCGTATGAAGATGAAAGAACAAACATTTCGGTATTTTGCTACTATATGATGATAATTGACTACGTGTTACATGATTAATTTTGCAAAAACAACTTCGCACAGATAGTGAACATGTTTAACAATTGATAACTTGTGTGGTTAACCTTTGTCTGATTTTCTTCTTGTACGCCTTTACATACAAATGCTATTGAATTTTAGTTGGTTGCATTACTCGTTACTAGTAACTCGCCTATCTGGTCACCCCCGTAGCTATATTGTTATACTTTGTAAAGCTTTTGTCTGCATTACATGCTTATAAACAGTTAACAAAGTATAGACACAATAAAGTACATATTCCTCTGTTATCGTACATACAGATATGTGCATCTACATGAATTATAATAGTAAACACCTGCCTGCACACTGTTCTACAAGTTTTTAAGTTAAATTTTAAACTTTATCTTGTGAAATGTGAACGATATTCTTATATATGTCTGTATTTATTGTTATTTTAACAACAGTTTTGTGGTAACAACAATAAATACAATTAAAAGTTTTTATTTTTTTTTATTTTTTATTTTTTTTTTTTAAATACTCCCTAGAGAGAATCATATTAACTTTGTTATAAAATAGGTAACAGCCACAAATACACCTGCGAGAAAACATTACTTATTAAAACTTAATACTTTTTTTTGCAAGATACATCACTGTTAAGTGCCAGTACCAGTACCAGTACTATAATCACCTAATAAAAGTACCTCAAGAAAGATAGCAACCAAAAATGTATATAATACTCACTCAAGAGATTTTCCCTATACCTGTGTATATAAACACAGTGACAATCAGCAGAAAAATGTGGAGTCTAGAGGTATTCTAGCTTCAACCAAACACACAACCAAGCTATTGCTGATTTCAATAAGTCGAAGTATTTCAGAAACCAGAGAGTTCAATTAGTGCCTATAATTTTTGGAAAATATGTAAATTTATACAGAAAATATTTACTTCGAAGATTATCCAAATTATCCTCTCTTAGCATCCTTCGCGAACTTTTAATTATTCAATAAATTTAAAATATGTTTAACTCCTTGCTTTATACAAGAAAAAATATATTATTTTTCTCCTAACTGTAGGCATCAAAAAATAATTTTAATTGACAAGACAACCCCAGCTAATATAAGATACTATAGAGTTTTTTTTTTTTTTTCTAATTTTAGACTAAGAATTGAAACTTTCGACCAAAGTCCAACTTTTTTATATGTTTCTTAGTTTTCGATTAACTTGCAGTTAAAAGGATATTACAGTTTTAAATGAAATAGGAAAACGAAATGCATTTGAAAATTTTTAACAAATAACAATTAAAGTTAAGTGCTTATAACAAAAAAAAAAAAATAAAAAAAAAAAAAAAAAAAAAATATCGTAAAATTTAATATGTTTTCCTTTACTCTTTTTCTTCGTTTACAGGTTTTACGATCAAGTCTTGTTGAAATAATCTGCTTGCAATTGTTACAAATTGTCAAAATTAAGAAATGCTCTTGAATTGGTTAACAAGATGATAAATCGAAGTTATTGCCCCTGTTGTCTACAATATATGATAAAATTGTGTTTGCATTTAAAGAGCCAGCAATACAATATTATACGATGGCATCTGTTTGTAATATTTTTATTATGCAATTGTATAGGTAAGTATTTTATATATTTTTATAAATAACTATGTATAGGTGCGTACTTGGCTGCGCGTATTCGTTTGTATTTGCGTATGTGTGTGTGTGTGGATGTATGTGTATGTCAGTTTATGAAATTATCAATTTCGATTTATGTTGCTCGATTTTGGTTTTATGCAACTACCACAATAATAACAACCACAACAGCAGTCAACATTATACAGAACAGCAATTTAGAAGAAAAAAAAAAGAAAAAAACAAAAAAGAAAATATTTAAGTTTTACTTGTGCTTCATCAGTTTAATGATTTTGTGTTTTATAAAACCTTTCTCTATTTAAACTACAATCATCAATTGAATTGAATTGAATGTATGAAGATTTTTGCATTTCCAACAAACTCTACTCCTCCTCCACATACTACGCATCTGCTGCTGCATCTGCTACCGGTTTCGCATCTTCTTCTACTTTATCGGTGACCGCAGTCAGTGCATTCGAACCGGATTTTGTTATACCATTGGAAAATGTAACTGTGGCACAAGGACGTGATGCCACTTTTACATGTGTCGTTAACAATTTGGGTGGTCATAGGGTGAGTGGCGATTCGACACCAGCTCGGGTATGTATCGGTTTTAAGATGCGTTCAGATTTTTTCTTCTAATCAATAATAAATTTTTTCCTTTTGTTTTCTTTGAAATTTTAATTTTCCTTTTTTTTGCTCTTCTTTTGTTTTCTAATTAATTTTGAATATAACTAAAAGAAATTTTCTAAGTTTTCTCTAAAGCACCTCTTTGCACCAAAAAAAAAAAAAAACAAAAAAAGCCTATACAAAATATTTCAATATATAAATTAGAAAATCTCTCTCTCTACTTCTATTTGAAAACAAAAAAAAAAAAAAAATCTCGCACCAAAATGCATCAAAATTGCACCAGTTTTGCATTGTGAAAGAAATGAAAATTTAAAAATATAAACTAAATAAAAAAATTCATAAAAATAGATTTCTTTTAATTACAAAAATATCTGATGATCTATATCTAAAGCGAATAAAATCATTAGTGGAAAAAAACCAGTTATATTGATCTGAAGACGAGTCTTGAATACCGATCACTTCAGGAAATTTTTTTTTTTTTTTGCAAAATCTCATGTCATTTTATTAAGTTAATATTACACTAACTTTTGCACGGCAATTATAGATTTTTTCATAGTTTGCCCCTTCAGTTTTGGAGACAAATCCTAATGACTAGACTCAACATTTTTTAGAAAACTTTTATTTTGAAATTATCGTTTTATTTTTCTAAAACGCATTTAAAGCATATCAGTTGCTTTTTTAAGGAGCATATTCGTCAAAAGTTCCGCTTTTTGGCGTAATTGTTGTGATGGTGAGTTTTTCAACACCAAACATTTTCTTGTCTAATTAGAACTTTATGTCTATTATAGAGCATCTCTATGCATATTAACAGGTAGAATGACAAACTAACATTAATGGACATAGAATGAAGCAATTAAAAATATTTAACACGCCCTAAGAAAAATTGTAGATATTTTCTACTTTTTAAATGCAATATATACAATATATGATATACGTACACAGATATATACTAGATGGGCTGAAGAGTTCGTAGGCTAACATAGCAAATACTATAACTCACATACTAACAGTGCAACAGCTGTCAAATTTATACACGTGTCTTTTGAAGGTCAAGGCTAACTAAAAATCATATGGACTTAATATTAGTAGCGCCATCTACGTCTCAGCCTACGACCTTTTCAGCCCACCTGTTATATAGTTGGCCTTAAAGTGTTTATTGTTTAAAATTTTTATTTTTAATGGTTGGCGGCAGCTTTTTTTTAAACAATTTTGAGATGGCGCTCATTTTTGAGGTTGAATTTATGGATTTTATATTTTTAATAAGGAATATATGACACAAATTTCAGCTTTCTACTTCACTTAATTGCAAAAATGTCTACTCCAGGTTATATTAATCAGCTGTGTATCAGGGCCACATAAACTTGTTGTACGCGCATCTCTTTATTCCAAAGTAGGAAAAGGAGGTCTATATAAAAACTTGTAATTTCTTGCAGTCGGTTTTAATTTCAGCATTCGATTGCGTTTGCGAGCTAACACTCGCATATATATACACTTTTTCTACGATTCTTCCTAATGTGAGATAATCGCAAGATTTATACATCAGGGACTGCAGATAAACGAACAAAGCTAAGCCGGCCGTGTTCCAATTTATGTAACTATGAAACTTACAACTACATTATAATCTCGCGTTAATCTATATACACAGCATAATCTTTATATATATATGTATACATATATATATACATATATATAATATATATATATACATATATATGTTTATAAATATATATATGTTTATGTTATTATATGCGTATATATTTATATATGTAAAGTTCATGAAATATTTAGGGAATTACTCACGAAATAATATACACATCAATCTTTCCGTGGTGGATATAACAAGTAGTTATACTTTTAAATATTTATTCTCTATTGTTACTAGCAGCTCGATAGTTATAAAATAATGAAAAAAATGGAAGAAAAAAGAAATGAAATTCTTTCAAATTAATTAAAGTATTTTTAATCGATCCACAAATAATTACAAAAGCGTGTAAATATTGAACAACGAATAAATTCCGTTTATCAACAAATTATTATTAACTTTTGTTCGTTCATCTGTATACCCGTGTGCCAATATGTGTGGGTGTGTGTGTGTGTGTGTGCGTGCGTGCGTTTTTTGTTTATTATTTAATTAAACAAAATTTTATAAAATTGCTCATTTAGTTGTGTGTGTGTGTGTGTTATCCATTCATACACATATTTTTAAAAAATGTTTATTTTTATAATAATTATTAATTATGCCGTATTTGTTTTACTTCAGTTTTTTTTTTTCTCTATTGTGTTTTAATATGAAACGTGTTATTGTGTTTGGTTTACAGGATATTTATGGGCTTCAAATGCAAACAATTTTCATATATAATAATCATAATAAAATGTCAATAAAATATTGAACATTAATTTTAAAAGAAACAAAACAATAAATTATTAATTCACAATATTTTTATTATTATTATTAATAATAATAATAATTATACGCTTATTTAACGATTCAATTTTCTAAAATATTTGGACGTGCTTTTTAATAACACTCCCTCGTCATTCCTTCATTTGAAGTAAAATTTTTTTGTATTTTTTACCATTTTTACCGTTGCTTGCTTATATTAAGAAATTTTAAGTTATTTGTATACGATAATAAAAAAAAAAAGAAAAAAAATTACATAAATTTTAAAATTCGATCTAATATTTTCTAAGCCCTTTATAATTCGGAAGCAATTCGCGACTGATTCAAGAAATATTGCAACAGGTACGTTATAAAACGCGATATTGTTTTCTGTCAAAGGAGATAGAATCCATTAAATCTCGTATTATTCGATATACGAAACGGGTTGTTATAGAATTTGGAAAAACAAGCGACGAAAAATAACAACTCACCAATATTTTCGCGAATTTCCGGAGAGCTGGACTTGTCTATGAAAATGTAAATCTGATCATGCAACGTGGCGGATGTCCTTCCATGTGAAAGAAACCAACAGTTAACATTTAATAGATCGCTCAATAATTTGCGGGATCGACATAAAGCTGTCGTCTTGATCATATTATTGCTAGAAAGTGACAGTCCTTATATGACACACATTACAATTTCATGTGATTTCGGTTATTTGTTTGTAACGTACACTGCTGTTACTGACACTAATTTCTGATTTTCATAACAATAGAAGCATTCGAATGTTCGTGTGCTAATTAAACATTGTTTTCTAATGCAACAAATACCGCTTAAACTCAACGTTGTCTGGAAAAATGTTTTGGCAAAGAAGGATTTATCTATAGTTTACTGATTTTAAATTAGGTCGCTCGGGCATCAATGATACTAAATACTGTGAATACTCAAAAAACATGTTTGTACCAGAGAAATTCCATAAAATTATTCCTAATTGAAAGTACAAGAGATAAGTAAAGTTCGAATCGGCATTTATTTCTAGTTCGAATTGCTTCTCCACTGTATTCTTCAGATCTGGTACACAGCGACTATTTTCTATTTGCAAATCTAAAAAAAATATTCCAGGGACAGAGATGTTGATTGAATGATTTAAACATTCAGGAACTTAAATTGTATTTTGGGAGTCTTGACAAAGAAAAGAAAACCGAATTTAAAAAAAAAAACCTTTCTTTAATTCAGTCCTTAAGACTATTACTTCTCTTAGACGATAGGTAAGACCGAGACCTACATCAAGACAAATTGGTGTATTTAAAATAAGAAATATTTTTCCATTGAATCGATCGAATTTTTTCGTAGATAACTTAAGAAAATCTCAATCACTTGTTTTAATTTTAGTGTAATACATTAAAATATTAAATTAAACTTGTCAACCGACACCAACAAATTAACATGAAATATTTATTTAATAAATAAGTAAGTATTGCAAGAGAAAGAAAAAGAAGAATAAGAAATTGTAACTATATATAACGATCTATAAAGTTTAATTATTGCAAAGTAGAATCTTTCGAACGTTCGGTATAATTAAATAAATAGAAACAAAACCTCATATACCCATACAATATAACAACGACTAAAACAATCTTCTTGAGAAAGATTTTAAGATAATAGATAAACACATGCTTAACCATATGCATCGGTGTAACCGGATGTGTGAATATATGTACATACACATCATACACAAAATCATATATATAAAACATATGTATATATATATGGAAAAACACACATACCGGGTATTCATATGCATATATAATGATAATAAAGAAAACATTTATTTTCTATTCAAAGATCATTAGAAAATTATGGAGCAACAGCAAATGTGTGTATGTGTGTACATATACCGTATCAGCATTAAAGGTTGAGGAACTTAAAATCATGTTTATTTTTGCATACATTTAGGTCATTCATTGTATTTGATGTACAAGAGTATGTAGAGTCATATACATGCATAGTAAAACCTAGATAAGAGAGGAACATTTTATCCAGCAAAGGAGAGAGAAAAACAAGTAAAAAAAAATGGAGAATTTGTTCGCTTTGCAACGAAGTTTGCATACCGAACATTTAAGATAACTAAAAAGGAAGGTTGATTAATGAGTCTTTTAATGATCGCTTTCATCTCTGGTTAGTTCGATAAATATATGAAACAAATTTAAAAACTGCTATAATAATAACATTATTAAATTTCTTACAAATTTTTTAGCGCCTATATATAAAAACTTGTATTCTTCTATTCTTTTCTTATCATTCTCCTTTATGCTCATTTTGTTATATCTGATATCTGGTGACTTTTCGTTCTTAATGCGCTATTTCTAGTATTGAAAACTTTTAGGGTTCTTAGGTTTTATAGGTTTTTAAAATAGTTTATTCACATTTCTCTCGAGAATGCATTTCTCAGCCTTAACTAACCAGCGCGCAAGCGGACAATCTTTGACTGTTTACTTCAATTTTTATGAATCTGCGAAAGGCTAGATATGGGTATAGATATATATATATATATATATATATATAGATATTGATATATATATTATTATACATATTATTTAATTCTTATATCTAAGTGTTACAAGCGTTTTTATTTATCGATACATATGAATGCAAAGAGAGTTACAATCCACTATATAGACCATGGTAATGACAGCGATATCGATGAAACCAACAAACCAACCAGCCAGCTCACCAACACTGGAACATGTGTTTTCATATGTCTGCATATGTAAACACGCATATGAATGAATATTTGTGTATGTTTGCGAATTGTAAACATACAATGCGACAATTATGTTCAATGTTCATTTGCCTTTTGTTGTTGCAGTTGCAGTTGGCAATTGGCAAACAACACAGCATAGAACATAACTACGTATATGCGTGTATATGAAATTTACGATAAATGCAAATGTATGTTTAATTTTAAGAGTTGCTACTAAGTATGTATGCGTGCCGAACGGCTTACCAATATGGCACGTACGTTTCGTTCAACATTCCAACGGAAATTTTATTTTGTGGCCTAGTCTCTCATAAACAGTTATAGTAACAGCAAAATGAGCCATTGTGTTGTTGAATAATGCATGTGGCACGACCAGACTAACTGCTAAAGATGATGATGATGATGATGGTGGTAGTGGTGGTGCTAATGGTCGTGAATAACGTATTGAAGGGTGGTACTCCCTCTCTCTCTTTCTCCCCCTCTCTCTCCCCCTCTCTCTCTCTCTCTCTCTCTCTCTCTCTCTCTCTCTCTCTCTCGATGAATGTTTTTGTTTATCTATGTGTTGCTGTTTGCATTGTGTACATGTTAATTGAATTTTTGTTAAAATTTTCCTAACTAAAAGTGGAAAGAAAATTGGTTAACAGGTACTCTCTGTACTTACGTTCGTATCTCTGTACATAATTTGTAACCTTTTTTTTTGAGTTAAAAATAAATATTAAATAGCTGGATATTTTTTAAATATTTTTACCGCTACGATACGTGTCAGAAGCCCATAAATAATCTTATTAATAAAAGAATAGTTTTTTAATATTCATTTAATTTTTTATTGTTATTGTTATTCTTTAAAATGTATATAAATAAGACTAAATTTAACATCAAAACTAACGTTTCAGATAAAATTTAAAAATAAATTCAGGCAAAGATAAAGTTTTACATGTTCAACGAAATGTGAATGTAATATCGTAGTTTCATAGGTGAAGCATAAAAATTGGATGGAAACATATCTTTGAGTATATATGTACTGTAGCATGGTCAGCGGTTATTAGACGATCCATATTGCAAAATGGCAAACATTATACTGAATATATCATGCCTCAGGTGATAGTTGTGTTTTACAATTATTACTGAAAAAAGGTCACCAAATCCAGACCATGAAATGGATGACCCTATATATAAGTTGAAAATTGTAAGTTGATGCGTGTTTCAATCTTAAAAACAGTCTATAGTACTAGATTTATCCGTCTATAACATATAAAAGTGGCTATTGGAAACTATATGGAGCGTTATCGTGCAACTCGAAATCATATTTTAAAATACATTAAATTTTTTTCAGAATTTTTTTATGTCCAAAATGCAATAATTTTGAATTGACTTAACAAACGTCAAAATGTGTTTTTTCCTTTTTTTGGTTATCCATGGAGTTTCTTCTTCTTATCTGCCTTAGGTATGGTTTACTAAGATTAGTGTTACTAAAGTTACGCAATTCTAAATCCATATATTCGAGAAAAACGCCATGAATATTTTCCTTAGTTCAACGTTTATTAGCAGCCTTTTAGCAACTTAATGGCCCATAACGCGCCTATAATTAATTGAATACTTCGCAATATTTATAGCCATCGTCACAAGATTACCCCATACACATAATTTATCATTTCAAACACACATATCAAAAACGTTTTAGTTGAAAAGAGGCGTGTGAAAATATTATTAATATTTGTAACATTTCTACTCAGTGTGACGAGTACGCAAGGTTTATGAAAGTTGTTTGTGATTGCTAAATTTGCTATATGCACGAGATAATGGAACAATCGGTATGTAATGAGCAGAGGAACTTACGGACCTTTTATGATTCATTATGTATTTCAAAAAAAAATTTTATAAATTTTCACTAATTTATCTGAAGTGATACGTTATCGATTCTAGTTCTTTAGAATACGAACATATACGAAAGAATTATAATTTGATATAATCAAGAGTGCAGTAAAATTGTTAGTTTGATCAAGCATTTATATTGCAATGAACTTCCGGTTGTCAGTCCAGTGTTAACTGTTTAAATATTGTTTTCTTTTTTGCAATATAAGGCGGCTTGTATTTCAATTTTTCCAAAAAAAAAAAAAAAAACAAAATTTGTGTTATTTGAGAAGACATCACTTATTTGGAAACGAGAACTAAATGCATATAATAGTCCTGAATAATATCAGATAAGCCATAGTTTCTAAGAGGTATATAGTACTTCAGTTTTGTGCCGTGTTTTAGCTGTTAGATAATTATGATCAATGCAAACATTTGTTTCTGATATTTTAATCCGAATGTATTCGCCAACTTTCGAATTAGAGCTGGTAGGTGAACAGTTAAAAACGGGTCAACTACAGTCAAGAGGACTTTACAAAGATCGAGTATATATATGTACTTGATAAAAATGCGAATATTCCCTTTTTTTATGTCATATTTGTATAAACTACAAAATTCTAACTAAACTCTCTAGTTTTATACAGAGACTGAAACATGAAAAACTAACGCAATCAATACGTTATGTAAATAATAAGTAAAAAATTGACAATTAAACAAGTTTAATCATAAAATATATTTAAGATTTTATTGCCGCTTTGAAGGAAGTTATGATTTTGCAGGGAATTGAATCAATAATATTAAGGCTGATTTCAAATTTTACTATTTGGAGAAAATTTACAAAAACGTAACGACAAATTAGTATAAATCCTGATCATGCAATGATGGAAAAATATGCAGCGCCCTATAAAAATATAATCCTGGAAACAATAAACCTTTGACAAAAAGTGTTTATAAAATATTTTCATTAAAATTGTTTTAAAATGTAATAAAATACATATATTTATGTAAAATACAATAGCAAGTCGCACCGGTACAGTTTGCACTTAAAATCCCATTTTGCACTCTTTGTTGCTCATTAGCTATTTATTCGAATTACTCAAGAAAAATGATTTTTTTTTTTTTTCATTTAGCTTTATAATCAAAACTTGTTTTTGTTCGTAAAATAAATTAAAAAAGAAATAATCATAATAATTATAATAATAATAATAATAATAAATGTAATAATAATGTAATAATAATCATACACACAAAACTGGCAATTGTGTTATTATTTAAAAATGAAATTTAAGCGCACAACTTTAAAACCGAAACAACCATTAATGCACCATTAATTTATCTATGTAGAGCATAGTTAAACAAAATTGTAATTATTTTCTATATATATATATGTATATATATATATACATATATCTATATTTATTGTACACATATATACACACACACATATGCGTGCGTTTGTGTGTATGTGTACATAGAAAGGCATAATATATTTTTTCATTGTGTGCATGCAATCAAAATATTTACAAGTGTTGGTAATCGTATATTTAAAAGCATACAATGTTTTTTTCTTTTCACATTTATATATAATATATAAGAAAAAATTATTTTAAAAAATTTTTTATTACAGTTATAGCTTTTCATAGATGATGCTTTGTAGTTCATTATTATTTGTTTAATTTTTTTATTCGTTTTTTGTTTTTTTAACAACGATATAATATTTCAAAGTTTGTTTTTATATTATTTCGGGTTTCATTTACATATGTTAGCTGTTTATTTCGTTTTGTAGTGCACTTGATTTTTACACAATTCTCATACATTGTTTTACAATAACCATAAAGAGGGTAACGGAAACTGAAGGGTGTAATAAAGTGAGCTAATATTTTTATTTTTTATATATTATAAAAGAAATTTTTATATACTTAAACATATTTATAGATAAGCGCCTTTGAACTTAGACCTTTACACTGATCAAACATATGGATACTGGAGAGATTTTTTTCCTCCCAGATTATGTTTCTCTCGTCAGACTTTTCTAGGCGCGTATATCGTTTATTTCCAAATAGAAACTATAAAATGAAATGAATATATACTGATGAAAATATATATTAATACATAACATATTCATTACATTTCACAACTTGTTATCTTCATTGTTAATAAGCTGAATAATTATATACATTTATGTAAGTATGAACGCGGATCTTCACCTGAGAGATACATAATTTTTATTGGTATAGATCTTTAAAATCTTACGGGCATATCGTAAATGCGATCGTGATTGATTATATCAAAGAAATTCTTTTGCCATGTTGTTGTTGCTTCTTTCAGTTCAAAATTCTGGAGCATACGCTAATAATTGGAGCATCTGGGCATGAACCAAACCCTTTGGTATGGAATCTCGTTCTTCGAACTCTTTGTGTTAATGATAAATGGGGTGTTTCTGAGTAATCGATGAATGTTTTTGAATAAGAAATGTTTAAAATTAAAACAAGTTATTTAAATATTTTAAAACAGTGATATCCTACATTTTTCTTTTGGAATCATTTAATATTAGAATAGCTACAATAATAATAATAATAATTATATAATAATAATAATAGTAAAAACACTAATAATCATAATAATAACAATAATAATAAAAATAATAATAAAAATTAATAATAATAATAATAATAATATTAATAAAAATTGGTGAACACGTGTTTTCTATATATTCGACGAATATAAATTTTTCAACTCAAATAGACTTAAATAATTAATTAGATAAATTAGACAACATACGCAAATATTTGTAAAATAAAATAAAAATATATATTGAAATAAAATCAAAATTATATCGATCGTGCGCTGAAGTACATGAAAATTGCAAAACAAAAAAATTTGTGTAAATATCAGTTCTCAAACAACTTAGGTCAATCAATAGAAATGCTTTATCTTACAAATGTTGTGCGCACTTGCTCTGCTCGATACAGCTTCGTTTTTTTTCTTTAAGATACCCGGTTTATTGCATAAAAATAAGAGTAATCTCAACTTTCCAATTAACATATTTCAATATATAAGAGTGCAGTTGTAAGAACGAGAATTGAGCAATACTCAGATTGAAGTTTTCTATACAGTAGTTACACTCCAGGTCCAACTACCCAACAATGAATTCTATTTATTCAAGTTTACTATATAGTCTCAGTTGATACAAAATCATAAAACTATGCTACACCGAATTGATAAATAATAATTTTTACGCTGAATTAATACGTCAGTTAATAAACTTTCCTTCTCTCTATCTCTTACAGATTCAATTGAATGAAAAATAGTAGCAGAATTTTCTTTATTCTTCAAGGCACTCTTCATACACTTTTCGTCTTAACTATACAATATAGTGTGATTTCATTTAAACTATTGTGATCAACTAGCTAGCATATGTTCAGAAATCTATACTAACGACAGACAATTCTCATATTATATTCTCTTGTGTAGGTATTTTATATTACAGGTCGGGGTGAAGTTCATTGTATTCGTGTATGCACGGTTGCAATATTTCAATTAAAAATTAAATCGACTTCAGTTGATATTATGATATAAACGCTTTAAATCGTTAATTTAAATTGATGAAATGTTTGCTCCTGATACATATACAAATTGAATTCTAAAGTAAATCTGAGTAAAAATAACTCTCACGTAACTGTCGATTTAGATTTAAAAAATGAATTTTAATACTTTCATTTAGGAGTTTAAAAGACTAGACCCCAATATATGAAAGTCATCAGATTGTCGTTTATTTCCTTATTCAATGCTATCCATGTTCGTAGTAATTTTTTAAAACAATCTTTTAAAAAAGAGAACAAATATGTATGTCAGCTATCTGAAAGTTTTATTTAAATTTACATTTTACACAATAACAACAATTAAGGAAATGTTCATTTTGAAAGCTTGATTGCAGTATTTATATAATATCAGATACTCTTGCTTAGATTAATTTAAATATATGTTTATGTGTACAAGCATGTTATATTAAATAAATACTTTAAAAAAAGTTAGCATTAACTGTTCAAAAAAAAAAGAAAAAAAAAGTTCTGAATTCATTATATTAATTGGATTGCTTACAAATATTGCACCAATTATTGCACCAATTTTACGTCTTACGTTTTGATTTCTTTTCTTTATAGATATTATTTTTCGTTTTTGTCAAGTTCGTTGGTTGAATGTTCGTTCATATGTGAATTTCAGCTCACATTACTTGTATATATGAAATTTATTAATAAAATGGAAGTTTTTGATTATTCGTCTCTAAAATAATTTTTTGCTGTTTTCTATTTTGCACTGATTTTTTTCTTCTCTTTTTTTTGCTGTTGGTTTTCGTCGCAATGACAACAACTGCTATGTCTGGGTATAAATGCACTACGACAACAACAATAAACACTGTGGCAAAAATCACAACAATTTTCCTAATTGCACTTGTTTCCATATTCTTCTAACGAAATCCCTTAAAACCGAAAACGAAAAACAAAACAAAACAAAAAAAAAAAAAAAACAAACAAATGTTTGAAACGATATATTAATCCATGCCGCCAACATTACTAAAATGATACTGAAAAACGACAACAAAAACTTCGAATACGAACGGTATTACAAACATGATGGGAAATGGCATCGTATGATGGTTACGAAATGATATTTGACCACTACCAACACTAACAATAACATGGATGATGGCTGGTTGTGAATATGTGTCTACTAATGTTATCTGGCTATGTTGCCTGGGTCGTATTTGACTTGGTTGGTTGGGTTGATTGGTTGGCTGCTTGATTGCATATGTGTATTCGTCTACTGCCACTATTACTTTACTAAATATATCCACAAATCGATTTTCAAACGAAAATTTTCGTGGTATGGCGTGGCGAAATAAACAACGATGAAATTCTTGTTATTTTTTCTCTTATTGCTGCTGCTGGTACGGTTTGTGGATTTGAAACGAAAACAAAAACTACGGAAATTGCTAAATAAATGCTGATGACTGACTCTAACCAAACGGATGCCGACAAATGACTATTTTTATAATGATGAACAATGATAATGGACGCTGACGTTGACAATGACAATGATGCTGTACGATTATAATGGTGATGATGGTACTATCTACACTGGCATTGATGATCATAAACCCGACAACATTCCTTTCTTCTTATTTGCTTTCAACTATATGCACATTTCGTAACCAAACGATATACGAAACACATCAAAATGCAATTTAAAAACATCTGGCGGATGTTTAAAACCTTGAAACTCTTCATAACGTTGAATACTTGATTTACATTTGCTTACTGTACACAATAAAACTTCAACATCTTTTCGATGATCTACATAACTCAACACACTCAACTCAAATATCAACAAAATGCCGATAAACAAAAACAACAACAACAACAACAACAAAAATGTATACATCCTTCGTCATATGATTTTATACGATGGTCACTTCATACTTCATCTGTCCGAATGAAAACATACCCATATAGGTGGCTTGGATTAAAGCGGACGCCAAAGCGATTTTAGCAATACATGAACATGTGATAACGAACAACGATCGATTATCAGTGACACATAACGATTACAATACTTGGACATTAAATATACGTAACGTCAAAATGGATGATGCCGGCAAATACATGTGCCAAGTTAATACAGATCCAATGAAAATGCAAGTAAGTGTCGTTGTACATGTTACATGTTTAGATCTTTTTTTTTTGTTTTGTTTGATTTTTTGTCGTTATGCTACACATAGTGTGGCCACACAATTTGTTAATAAATCACTTACGCAAATTCCAGTTTTTCTTTACCAAAAAGTTACTCAAAGTAATTGAAATATTAAAATATTCGCTTATTGTATGCGTCAACAAAGAGAATAAAAAGGAAGAACAATTCCATATAAAAAAAAATTTTCTTTTTATTAAGAAATGTTTTTTCAGCAAATTCCTTTTTTTTTAAGATTTTTTATACAAGTTTAATTGTCCTTTTATAACCACCACCAAAGGGTATATTAATTTTGTCATTTTGTTTGCAGTACCCAGAAGAAAACTCCATAGACTTGCAAAGTATATATATTGTTGATGAGCATTAAATTTGAAATCGATTTAAACATATTAAACATATCTGTCTGTCCGTCCATCCGTCTGTCTGTCCGTCCGTCTGCTTGTCCGTCCCTCTGCCCCTCCGTATGTCCGTCCCTCTGAACTTCCGTCTGTCTGCCTGTCTGTATCTTAGCCTATCTGTCCGTCTATCCACATGTGTAATATCGATGATAAACCTTCTTTTGGCAGCAAAAATGAAAATATGAAATTTGTTGTTAGTGTTCAAATTTGACGGGACCATTGGAAGTTTTTGTATGAATTTTGATATTGAAAATGAGCCCAATCGTAAACTAAGAATATCTCTGATTTCGAAAGCAAAAACAAATGAAGTTTTTTGCCCGTTACTCATAAACTAAAATATATAGATCTATAAAAAATTCCCAAGTATACTGAATGAACTAATCCTATAAAATCCGCCCCGCCCACTCAATCTTGTACAATATTGAAGTTTTGTTTTTTTCCAGTCTTTTTCTAACATGATGTCGGTTGGCATAAAAGATTTGGTCATAGGCGAATATAATTTTCTCACCTTTTTATTAATAAATTAACTTAGGAAATTTTTTAATAAAATTAAGTATTGTATTTCAAATTTTTTAAAATTATTTATTCATATTTAGAAGTTTTCAAACAAAATTTATAAAATTCTACAAATTTACGAAACGACTTTGACTAAAGACTAGTTTAGATAGAAATACAAGCTATGCTTTAAACGGCTTTAATAGCTTTCGTTATTATTGTTATTATTATTAGTACTGTAAGATTATTCTTCGTTCCTTCAACTTTATGCAATAAAACTTAACATAAATCACTTGTTAGAGCTCATTGTTCAGGCCCTGATAAATTTACTCTTTGGCTTTCTATTTATTTTTCATTATCTTAGTGTTAGAGGTTAATCGAACTTTTAAGAGCATTTCCACAAGCACATGCATAAATTGCAGTACATTTGCGTTACTCAACGTTTGCTTAAACTTTTTTACATGTAAACACAAGCATATATGTATATATATGTCTATGTAGTTTTACTGCTATGTTGTGCGCGTGTTTGTGATAATATTACGTTTACACCCACAGATGAGTTATTCGTTGTTATGGCAGCTTATGCAAATACTGGCACTGTTAAGTATATTTAATTACTAACGTATTCTTCAAATGAATTCATACGAATTTAATTATTATCATTCTTTTATCTACCGCCAAAGAGTAGTGGCAGCATATTAATCTTATCATTTCGATGAGGACAACCAAACAATATCGGACTCTCTATAAAGTATATACAATATATATATACACATACGGGTGTGCGCAGCTCACTCAATGCATGTTTTTTTCTCCGTACCAGCACCGTGTTGCAGGTATATGGGACATCTAAATGATTTGATACCATATTAAAAACAGAAACCTTAAACCGTTATCAATCGTATTCTTAGAACAAGGTGAAAAAATCAGTTATCTGCGTTAGGTGCATTCAACAAGACATTGCGTATGTTCGAAAAATTGATAAAAAAAACCTTATGTTAATAAATATGAGGTGCAATAAGTAGTTACCTTGTTGAAATAGCGTACAGCATAGCCGTCGAGAAAATTGTGAAATATTAATTTAGAGTGGACAAAATATGAAGTTTACCGATAGACCAAATTATCCCATAAATTTTAAATTACGATCTACAGAATAATAGGGATTCTCTAACTGCTGTTTGTACTAGGCTTAAGCGTAGGCAGATCACAAACTGCTGGGAAATTTAATGGAATAACTTTCAAGTAATAAGCGTCTAGCTTGAAAACTTTCAGACAACATTGTGTTCTTTTTAATATATATTCTAATAACTCAAAGTGAACCTGAAATACCCATCATTCATTTTAAACATAGGAATATCAACAACTTACTTAAGCTACATTCTTCCAAAACGGAATGTTCTCAAAACTAAATGTAAAACATAACATATACTATATTATATAATATATAATATATAATATATAATATATAATATATAATATATAACATACAACACACAATATATAATATATATTTATGTTATATATTAATTTGCTTAAATAACCAAACTTGCCACATTTAGAGTAAAGCAAATCCGCATATGGTATTGTTTATAAACTTTACATTAACAACAATTGGCAATTTCGTGTGGTCTAAATTGTAGTTTGGGAGTGTAGCTTTGAAAACGAAAATGACAATGCAATTATCGTTGTTACAGAAACATGATGACTGATTTTGTTTTAGGATGAATTAGGCAAACAGTGGCTTCAACCAAACGATGCAGCATGCGATACATCTCGTGAGACAACTTTTTTAAGGGAATGGAAGTATCATTTCATTTAGATTTTAGCTACAAAACCGAATTAAGCATTATGGCCTCTGAATCGGTTTAGCTTCCATTAATAAGTCAAGTTTAAGCAATCTTTCTATTACATAAGACGTACAATGAAAACGTTATTGTCACTAATAGATGCAAATTCTTTTAATAATATTATAGTTAATCCCCAAAGCCAACGAAATTGAAGTTGAATTATAAAACAAACGGCAAATTAAAAAAATTACTAGAAATTCCCTATTTATACGTACGTCATGTGATTTGATTAGGCATAGGTCATGATATTACTAAAACCCAATGTAAAAAGTAACTACTTCCAAATGCCAGATATGAAAATATAAAAAATAGATAGATAGTGGAATAGATCGCCAGACAGAAAGGTTAACTAACTAACTTGTAGAATGATATCGAATCTCAAATAATACTTCACATCTAAAAACAATTCCGTGTTTTTTCTTTTCGTTTTTTTTTTTTTTTTTTTTTTTTTGTGAATACTTACAGAGGTATCGAATTCATTGCGTACATTTGACGCGCTTGGCGACAGCTGCATATCGTGAATGAAAAAATTTTTTTTTTGTAACCCTTAGTGTCACAACGAAAATAAGAAAGCAAACAAAATCACATACATCGTCACTGAATCAAAAACTATTGTATAAAAAATCAGCAAAAGGAAAAAATAAATAAACGAAAGTGGTTATATTGTCAAGTGTTATGCTAACAACACAAAGGCATGACAGGAACAGCGGACCTAGAAAATGGAATATGAAGGCAATGCAACTGGCTCCGACATATGAATACACTTTGAATATTTTATGCGATTTTCTCTCATGTCGTTTCTTTTTTTTATAACTACAATAACCATATATAGCCATAGGTAGCCATATATATATATATATAAATATACACAGACAAATATATCTGTGTATGTGTATGTGCAGATTCATTTTAGAGTTGGAGAATTTAAAGAGGTGAATAACAACAACAACAACAACAACAACAACAACGACCATTCAGACAAGAAAGAAATAAAAATTACCAGCGAGACGAGAGAAGACGGCTCTATAGCATAAAACGAGAACGGCGATGATGATGATGATTATTTCAATTTTTGTTTCATATCAATTTGCATTGCACTGAAGCAAACGTATAATGAAATCATACTTTTACAAACTGTATTAAGTGAAAAGCAAATAAAACATGTGTTTACTTTAACAATTCAAACCACACTTGCCATCCCGTACGTATGTATGTATGTATTTATGTTTGTGTGTATGAATGTATGTATGAATTGTATGATATAGTTATGGCGTTTACACACATTGTCTTACTCGCTGGTTTATGTGTATTCTCATCTGCCACAAATATATCGAGTATTACCAGCAATGTGACAGTTGAGGTCGCTTTATAGGCAACCGAAAGAGAAAACAATTTAAATAAATAATAACAATAATAATAATAATAATGATAATAATAATAATAATAATAATTGTTAACGCATTTAAAATGGCCTAAATGTGAAATTCATTATGTTTTTACACATTCCGTACAGACAGGCATACGCGTTCACAGAGAAATTAATATGTTTAAATTTTTCAACAGCATATTTATTTAATCGTTGTTTCCTTTTTCTGTTGTTCGTTTTTTTTTTTTTTTTTTTTTTTTTTTTTTAATAAAATTACAGACAGCTATGTTGGAAGTTGTTATACCGCCCGACATTATTAATGAAGAGACATCCGGTGACATGATGGTACCCGAAGGAGGCTCAGCCAAATTAGTATGTCGTGCTGGTGGTCATCCGAAACCAAAAATTACATGGCGTCGTGAAGATGGCCGAGAAATTATAGCAAGAAATGGTGCCCACCAGAAAACAAAAGGTATTGAAAATCAATGATTTATTTCACATTAATTAAGTTCAGTCACATGATAAATTGCATTGTGAGCTGTAGAATATCGTTTAGTGTGAAAAACTTTTCAAATTTTTGTAATATTTTCAGCTTTGGCTGTAGAAGGTGAAATGCTTACTTTATCGAAAGTTACTCGCTCTGAAATGGGTGCATATATGTGTATTGCATCAAATGGTGTGCCACCAACGGTTAGCAAACGTATGAAACTACAAGTTCATTGTAAGTAAATTCATTATTTATTTAGAAATACAATTCATTTAGACAAACTATGTTTGCAAAAAAAAAAAAAAAAAAAAAAAAATTCGTAAAATAAAATCCATTTTAAAACATTAAAAGGTTAATATAAATTAAAATTATTTAAAGGGAATGCACTGTGCTGCTATATAGCAGTATATACGCTTTTCCATATAAATCGCTGGCATATAATTTTATCTGTTAACCTTTTTAAGATACAACATTATGATAGAATTACTGGATAGTCTTAATTACTTGCTTCTCATCCCACTGTATATAGTAGTTCTCTTTAATACTACATATTAGAATTCCACAATATATGGTAGGCTTATAACTGAACTTTTCGAAATCTTATAATACACCTCGCAACAGTGGACATATTCTGTAAGATTAAAAAGATTTTTAGTCGATCGTTGTGTATCGTAACGTAACATGGTAGCATATGGCAAATCTTCAGGTGGAGATATCAGGTGGGCTGAAAAGTTTGTAGGCTGACACGTAGATAGCGCTACTAGTATTAAATCCATCTAGGTGTCAGCGTACGAATTTTTCAGCCCACCTGTTATACTGCATAAGAAAAACGGCTGCCTTAAGTGGTGGAATGATATAAAAACTAGTTTGTGAAGTGTCGTTACAATTACGTTCATTTCTAAGATTCTTTTTGCTTTTGTTGGTCAAATTTTCTCGATTTCTATCACATTTGGCATCTATAACGATCAGATTTATTTACAAAATTGACCAATGAATTGTTTAGAGGTAATTAAGCTTAAGTTTTCACTGGAGTTTTATACGCAAATCCGATATATTTTTTTTTTTAAATATTTTAAACCCTAGTAATATATATACAAACTATATAAATAAAATAATAAGGAAAAAAAATTATGAAATATTTGAATAAAAGCTAGCGCTAGACAATCTATGATACAAGTACAGAAGAGTAAACGTGAATATGAAAAGCGTATTGAATTCATTTATTTCACGAAACTATACCATATAATATGATCTGAAAATGACCATAACGTACAAAGGAAGTTTTTAATATCTTTAAGGATATTTAAACTCAAATTCATACACGTGTCTTTTGAAAGTTAGGGTTAACTAAAAATTATATGGATTTAATACTAGTGGCGCCATCTATGTGCCAGCCTATGAACTTTTCAGATCACCTGCCATCTAACAAAAGTTGTTCCTCGTGCTTCGCCAATTGCATCAAACAAACGATATACATTCTATTCGCTTTATTTACAATCTTTACAACCTCATATCTTATCTGTTGTGTTATAATCCCTCTAGTACGCTAAAAGAAATCATTAGAAAGTGTTTGTAAACTTTTATAAGGCTGAGAGTTCTTCGAAAGCAGTCAATAGTTCTGCCAAGAATTACAAAGTTTGGCTGGAAGTTTTTGAAGTTAAAATTATAAGTTCGGCTATAGAATTATAAATTTTCTTATCAAATATGTTACTCAAATACACTTTCGTCTCGAACGTTCAAGAAGAAAGTCATATAACCAATTAGTCAAAAAATAACCAAAATACTGGATATATAAGTCTGAAATTAAAGGCTTACTCCACGCCTATTTTTTCAAAACTCCACCCCCTTCCACCCCCTCGCCCCCTCGCATAAAAAAAACCCAAATACTTGCCAATCACATAAAAAATTGACATTTTTATAATTCCCTACGTAAAGCGAAAGCCATAGACAAACAGATTAAGGTTTTTGTTTTCCCAAAAATACGCTTTTTTTTTAAACTGTTACCGTGATGTCACCCACTTAGAAAAGTAGAGAATCCAAAAAATATTTTGAACTCATATCATCTTCAAATTACTTAAGTTTTAAGTTTTTTTTTTTTTTTTTTAAGGACATTTATAGTTTGAGGTGCTATCATATGGCTTGAAACCTCCGACATTTGCCATACGTTAGTTGTTAAGTAAAAAAAACAAAAATGCACATTACATTGTCGATTACTTCAAATATATTGATAGGGCAGAAGGGGGATCTTTGGAACACATAATTCCCACTGAGGATGATAAGTATACTAGAACGTTTATTTTCCCCGGATAACTCTAATAAATTAGTTTGAAATTATTTCTCCTTGCACTGCTTATATATAACAATAGAGCGATTGTAAGTAAAAGTCAAAGCCAGTTTAATGGACTTCCCCTGTTCAAATGTGTAGAAATTTTTCAAATTAAATGTTTTCCATAACTTTAGTTTTCATGCGAACAAATATGTACTTTATGGTGCGATTGTGCACGTAAAGATCTTAGGTTTAAATATTTTCACGCCAAAGATTTTGTGCATTCGCACCATTAGCTGTCTAAGAAAAAAAGAACAAAATAAATAAATAAATAAATAAATAAAATAAAATAAAAAGAAAGGAAAAAAGAAACGAAGAAAAAGAAAAACTGCAACACCAACAGTAATGTTTGTTATGTTTGGAATTTCCTGTATACATACATGTCTTCAACTTAATACTGATAAAAAAAAAAAAGTTTCTCATGGTTTTATTGCTGTTCATCGCAGTAGTTGTGTTATGTGCTCTTCTCGTTGGTTACTTTTATAAAAACTTTACCTTTACTTTTCCACTCAGGAAACTTTTTTACGTCTGTAGATGCAAGTGTATGTTAACATGTCGAAGAATGTTTAAAGCGGTTTTTATACATATATGTAAGAGTCAGGCACTCTTAAAAGTACATAGAAATAATATAAATCAAACGACTTATTGGCTGTCAATAAAGCAAGCAATTCATAAAATGCATGTTTTATGAAAAAAAAAATTTAATTTTCTTTTTTCAAATTTAACTGTTTTTCGTATTTAATAATAAGTAATTAAAGAAAATCGCGTAAGTCGAAAAAATATCAATAAATTTTTATATAAATTTACAAAGCAAATGAAATTTGCTTAAAGACACAAATACGTAAGCGAGAGTTTATCAAACTAAAAGCGTTTATATATAATAAATAAATTTATTTATTTATTTATTATTTAGAAAAAAAAAATATTTGAAACGTGACTATTCCTAATCAAAATTTTCAGCTCAAGAGATAAAAGTCCGAAAAGGGACTATTTCTAAATTATGGCAATTTGCAATTCTAGCAGCGTGTTGATTGGCCGCCATACCGTCTAGGGTTATTGTGGCGAAAGATTATGGCCTTCCGTTTGACCTCAGCCGACCACCACATCATAGCCGATAGCCACATCACACCTAGTGAACTGTTCACATAGTTCACCTCTACGATAATTGCTTCACCAAATAAATAATTTCCAGCAATCCTATCAAACACATATCTATACCATCATGGGATGTAAATCAGCTTTTCTAACAGATTCTGAACTTTTAATTGCTGTTTTTCATGAACCCTCTCCCTGCATGTTGTTGTATAAAACCCTCTTCTCCTCCGATCAAAAAAAAGTCTCCTTATTATGAAGTGTGAAGTGAAAAATTATCACATTCATACCATTCCGTTCACTTCTTCCAATCAATCGATGCAATACGCATTTATTAGACGTGGAAACGTGTACAATCGTTTAAGTAGAAAAACAGCATTAAATTATTGAATTTCAACTTCTAAGTTGTCTCCTCACTTATTAATTTTATTTTCTCTTCAACTTAGAAACTCACAATATCCTTATAAATATCAAAAGGTGGTACAAAGTGAAATTGATTTTTTAAGTTATAATTTCAACATTTTTCAAATCACTATTTATTTGCTTAGGAAGCAAGAGCGCTATGTAGGTAAAGGTTCGAAATGTTTTTTTACGCAATACCAACACTTATGCCTTTCCCAAATTCAAATAACATTGCGTGAATTTTTATACGCACCACCGAAGGTGAAGGATATATTTCATTTGGTCATTTGGTTTGTAACCGGCGAAAGGAAACTTCGGGGACCCCACAAAGTATATATATTCTTGATTAGCATCAAATTTAGAATTGATTTAACCATGTCCGTCTGTCCGTCTGTCTAATTTCAACAGACAGACCGATGGACATAGACATAGATTTTATTCACACTAAACAAGGGTGTCGAAACTTTATCAGGTACATGCAAATATTTAGCAAATTTCATGTATTTGCTATTTGAGGTGAAAAGAAGTCTTTTTTTTTTGTAATGAAAGCCCACAATATCTTTTCTATTTCGAACCTATTGCGTTTTTAAATAATTGAAAATCTATGTTGGAATATTTGCATGCAACTAAATCAACATATGTAGCTTTTTTTAATACTATTATCAAAGCTAATTGTTTGTGTTTAAGCTACAGAATAAAAATAAATTGTATATTGTCTTGATAAGATTATCATAAAAATATAACAAATGTATTAAACAAGAAGAAAAAACAAAAATATAAATATATAAACCATAAACATGGACAGAGACATATTGTATGAAGATAAACACAGGCACACACACAAACATATTTTACCAGAAAATTGCTTGTCATGGATACATTGTTTCGTACATTTCGTACGAGTAAAAGTTCAACAAGTCAAGCGTTGTAGAGCATGTAAAACTAGCTATTGAGAAATGAAAAGAAGTAAAAACAAAATGACAAAAGGGGAAAAAGGGGGAAAAGGGGGAAAATCAAATTTTTGTAAAATACATACTCATCAATGAAACCATCAGAGAGGATAATATACAATTATAATAATATAATATATGCTATGAGTAGACCAATTCCAATAGCACTAAAAAGTTTTTATATTAAAAATTTTTCATTACCCGTAAGCAGATTTTTCATTTCCACACCATAAATCGTAGAAATGTATACCACACTCCACCTGAAGTACACATAACTGGTGGGCTGAAAATTTCGTATTAAATTCATATGATTGAATGAAATATGGCATCATCATTTCACACTGGAGTCCAATCGACAGTCAGCCGAATGGACTGCACGTGATGAACCGACTCCAAACGTTGCTTCACTAAAAATGCTATAACTCACATACTAATAGTGAAACAGCTGTCAAATTTATATACGTATCTTTTGAAGGTTACGGTGTAGGATTATAAAATAGTTAAATCCCCCCCCTTAGACCGTTTACGCCTTCTCCAATGTCTCATTATTGGAGCTTTAGAAATTGCAAAAGTTAACGGAAAATTTATGTACAAATTATTATTAGCTTACACCTCTAAATCTTAAAGTTAAGAATAGTTCTGATCTGCCTAAAAATGCAGGATTATTCAATTTATGTTTCCGCTCGAAAGTAAATGTAAATAAAATGCAAATTCTTTTTGAGATTTCCGTCAAATTTTTCTTTCAGTATATTGCTTAAACCTTGCCATTATTGTAAAATACAACAATCATTCAAATGTGTTCCACGAGACTTACAACTTACAACACTAACATACATACTTTTAAAGTCGTTTTCAGTCACTTGTCTGACGGCACAGACAGAGCAGACAATACTTCGGCCGCCATAACTTGATGGATGTTGCGTTTTCAAAGCGTCAAGAGTTTGGGAATTATTCGCATTAACTCGAATATCTTTGTGTAATACCGCAAAAAAAAACTCCAGCGGTGAGAATTCGCACGGTCTTGATGACCAATTCACATCAGCAAAACGTGATACAAGACGCCCGGGATATTTTTCGTGCAACAATACCAAAACGGAGCGTGTTGTGTGGCTTGTGGCACCGTCCTGTTGCAGGCAATAACACCGAAATTTACAGAATATATGTAATAAACACACATGCGCGCACACACACACACACATACACACACACACACACAATAAGCAGAATTGTTATTTTTGCAGATAACAGTAAATATTACAACACACAGGCCATGATCTGTATGTAATCGGTTCGATAGATAAATATTGAAACTATCACCTAAGGATATAAGCGCACAAACGATAAATAAACATAAACATAAAGTAATTCTAAATAAGGATAGCGTGGTACGTTCTTATCATACTGGATAATTGTTTCCTTTTTTTTTTTTTATCTTTTTCAATCTAAACCAAACTTATTCTGTACTATAACTTATGGTAAAAAAAATTAAAAAAAAAAAAATTTGATATATTATGCCAGGATAAATATATGTTTAAAATCTTTATTCATTATATTTCCATGTGGCTGGCAATCGGAAAAGAACATTTCAATTTATTATTATTTGTGCTGAACTAAAATTCAATAAGCCACTAACGAGCTTACGATTAACAAGCAATTTGAAATATTAAGTATTTATAATTCTTTAATTAAATACTCGCAATACAATAATAATAATAATAATAATAATAATATTCACAAAAAAATAATACTATCTTTGTATTATTGAAAAGAAAAAAAAGTAAATAAATAAAATAAAATCGATCTTTGTGTCTGATTTATATGTGAACACTTTTTATCTGTGAGTTCAGAAGAAAGAAGAAAAAAACCAATAATAGATTAATGTTGAATTCCCTACAAATGGTATGCGAACTGTAATGAATTCTTTATTAAAATATTTAATGAATGCTTCTCTCACATTTGTAAGAAAGTACTATGCAGAGAGTTAATATATATCCTAAGGAATTTCTTCATAAAAAGTTACAATTAATATTCATAATGAGTTGAAAATTTTTAACATTCAACTTATGAAGCTTTAATATAAAAATAATTTCTAAACCTAATCTATAGAACATTTAAGAAACATATTTAATACATTAGTTTGAACTTTTTTATTTCAAGCATTATAGCGTTTTGCTAGGGCGAAAAAAGTATTGAACATTTTTTATCGAAGATGATGTTTAATGGTCTATAGGTTCATCCGTTTTGTAGTCTTATAGTGAAGAATTTAGATTTAGAACAATTTGTTTTTTCAATGCATTATTTATGTAATACAATACCACGGCACATATTAAACGAGCCATATTAAAAAATGGCAAATATTACACTAAAGAAAGGATGCGCTCAATCATAGTTCTAGCTTACAAACGTTGCTGAAGCAATGCATTTAAGTCCGGATTACGAAACGGATTATCCTGCATATCGGACAACGTTAATCGCATTGCGTTACATTGATGCGCTTGAATGATGACATTTCAATTCACAAATGTCTACGCAAGTAATCTTATATTTTGTCAATCATATATAAATAACAAGTGGGTTAAAAAGTTCGTAGGCTGACACATAGATGGCGCTACTAGTATTAAATCCATATGATTTTTAGTTAGCCTTAACCTTCAAAAGACATGTGTATAAATTTGACAGCTGTTGTAGTAAATGAATTATGGCATTTTTAGTGGATTTAATTCTAATAGCGTCATCTATGTGTCAGCCTACGAACTTTTGAGCCAACCTATTATATATGTTAGTGTGGGAAAAAGTAAAATTTTCGAAGAGATTCGGTGTAATTTAAAATTTTTTTGTGAAAAAGGTAAAAGTACTATACAAGCATAGCAAGAAGTTTACGTTGTTCATAAAATGTTCAACATAATTTTTCGAATGCAACAGCATGGTTCCCTCCCTGACGTTCTGTAGGCTTTTCGATGTCAAAATCGTACCACGCTCTAGTCGAATTAGTATCAAAAATAATTGATGAAATCTTTTCAAAATATCGAAGATGACCGACCTATCACATTACTAAAGAGCCAAACATCCATCATAAACCGCTTTCCGACCTTCTTTGTAAGCTTGAGTACAAGAAGAGGCTTCATAGTTGATTGCCATATGAATTGTTGATAAAAGAAAAGTTTGTGATTGACCAAATTTGTATCAGTAAATTGTCTCCAAAATACAATGATATCGACCTATATTTTTGGACTGAATTGCGATTTTCTACGTCAGTCACATTGCGACAATTTTTCGAATAAACCGTTACTGCCGACAAAATAGTAATTGTTTTGTATTCTGCAAGTCTTAAAAGAATTTCTCATTTTTTAAAACAACTCATAGTATTTTTTTTTTTTTAAATCAACTTGTGTCTTTAAAATATTTGTTTTTATACCTGCCACTAATGGATGGCGAAGCTTCGGAAATCCTATAAGTGCATTCTTGATATGAGGATACATTGTTTATATAAAGATGATAAAAAACGGCCACGCCCTCATAAAGTTACAAGTGTTTGAATTTTCTTTTTTTTCTTTTTACATTTATTCGACTTTTCTATTTGTTACTTAGAAGGTAAAGAAGAAAGAAGAATCGAAAACGTGTAACGTGTGTAAACGCTACCAGATGAAGTAGTAGTGTTATGATAAAATAAATGCTAATGGGGGTGCTTGTACTAGTGGGTACTTGTTTTATCCTTATTATAATTATACAAAGAACTCAAAATTTAGTTAATCGGGAATTTTTCATTAAATGTAAACCATATTTTCGGACAAAAAATAGATTTACAAAACATGGCTTCATATAAAACTGATTTGTTCGCATATATATCGTATATAACGTATAAGTCATTGGCAATAACTGAATATCTTTGCGATCAAGTTGTTGCATATTTTTTGGCGACAAATCTCTTTGACGTATTCTTTTTACGAAAAGCCAAACATGCGACAGAATTGAGTTACTGAACCATAAGATTATCAATAAATTTCTGCGCTACTGATTGCTCAACGATTAGAAATGACATTTGAAATGAATAAATATTACTTTTATTTTTTCATAACAAAGATAATAACTTGTATAAATATAACTTTCATTTTTAAATTATACACTTTATTTTCGTTAAAAATTTATTATAATTTGTTGTAGAAGAATTTAAAAATGATTTAGATTTATCGTAATTTCGATTATTGTGAATTTCTGTTTGTTTGTTTTAAAAGTTTATGAAAAAGAAATTTACATCATTTTAATTCAACTTTGAAACATACGTACACGTATCTAAAAATGTAACGCTTGCTATCAAAAAAAAAAAAAAAAAAAAAAGTTGAAATATAATCATCTGTCTGAAGAAGCAACAGATTTCAAATTGATTTTAACATGAACCACTTGCTTAACAAACTAATCCATTTTCAATTAAAATCGCATCAATCTGCTGCACAAATCGAACATAAATTATTTTACATAGAGATGTGTATAGAAAAGTAAGAGAAAAAGAAGAACAAAAAAAAAAAAAGCGAACAACAACTACTACCGGCAACTGCAACACATTGACTGTTGAACTCGAAAAGGAAAAGAACAAAATTTGTTTTCTTTTTTTTGGGTTTTTTAGAAACGTTTTCCAAAACTAACAGCTGCGGTTAAATTCAATTTAAGAAGTGAAGAGAATGGAGATTTTTAGATAAATTTATTGGAAAATAAACAAAATACCGCAAATTTATTTAAACATGTTGTTCTTGCGTTTGTATGTACTTCGTTTTTCAATTTTTTTTTCTTTTTTTTTTTTTTAGTTCATCCGTTGGTACAAGTGCCAAATCAATTGGTGGGCGCCCCGGTCTTGACAGATGTTACTTTAATTTGCAATGTGGAGGCCTCTCCGAAAGCCATCAATTATTGGCAAAGAGAAAACGGTAAGTTTTAGTTTATATATATATATATATTTAGTTTATATATATATATATATATATATATATATATGCGGGGTATATATATATAACTATAAGTATATTTGTATGTGTTTTCTTCATTGTCATGAAATAAATTTTTCAATTTTCCACTTGGAGAGCAGAGAAAAACCATTTTTCATTTTGCCACAATTTGTCTTTATTAAGTTCGTGCTTAGTGACTACAAGCCAAAAACAAGAGAAGAGAGTGAAAAGAAAACAACAAAAAAATGAAAAAAAAACAACAAAAAAAAAGAAAGGAAAAACACTGAGAAAAAAGTTTACTTTTCTCATTCGTGTGATGGTAAACCTCATTCTTCATTAAGGTTTAAGCAACGTGGTATTTGGGTGCAAAAGAAACAAAAACAAAAAACAAAAAAAAGAAATTTTTTTTTTCCTTTTCCATCTTGTCAAACCAAATGACACAAGTGCATATGACATTTATTGCAAACGTGGCCACTATACTAACAGTTATTTTTACTTGCAAGTCATGTTGATATATCCACAAAATTTGTCTCTAAAATATTTAACTTATACATCGATAATTGTTTAATACCCGATAACAGTAAACCGTCATAAATTTTCCTCCTCTTTATTCGCATCATTATTGCCGTTATTTTCAAATTATATCGTGATTGTATAACGATTTATACTTGATTATAATTTTGATTATTTGTTTAATAAATCATAATAGTTTGTCTGAATTTTTTTTGCAAAATTGTAAAATTTTATTATCTAACTACCTATCTTTAGGGGAAATGATAATCGCTGGCGAAAGATATGTACTGACTGAGAAGGAAGTCAATATGTATGCTGTTGAAATGATTTTACATATCAAGCGTTTGCAATCAACTGATTTTGGTGGATATAAATGCATATCTAAGAACAGTATTGGGGATACCGAGGGTACAATACGTTTATATGGTAAGTGTATTACAGTTATAAACTAAAAAAAAAAAAAAATTTTGAAAATTTAGTTTTCTTTAAAAAGAGAAAAAAAAAAAGAAAAAGCTGAGACGAATTGAACGGAAAATACTCTTTCCGTACTAGTAGAGCCTATCTGTGCACTTTATATGTATGTGTGTGATGTTTGCTTTGGAAATTGCCAAAATTCATTCACTAAAAAACAAAACAAACTACTGTGGTACTGCAGGAAAAAACATTAATGAACAGATAGACAGGCACAGTTTTATCAATTTTTTCTCCTTCTTCATATATTAAGAGAGATTTCCTTTTGCATTCTATCCATCAAAACTCAAAACTAAATTTACATACAGTAAATTAGTCGTAAGACCATTGTGTTTACAAAAATCAGACAGATATCCAAGTTGAAATTTCATTTGTAAAAGCCAAAGAAAGCATCGCATTAGATCAATTAGAAATTTTTTTACCTTAATTATCAAAAAAAAAGAAAAAAAAATTCTTAATAATATATTTTTTTTTATTATATGTTCTCCTTTCATCTCAATATATGTTCGTTATAATAATTATGCAAATTATTTTCACAACCCACGAAATGATTTTCGCTAAAACCTTTAAAAGATTCATTTATGGATGTTACCCATACATTACTTCACTTGCCATGAATTTCATGGTACGAATACCACGCGATTTATAGAGTAAAGCCCTTCAGTTTGACTCAATCAGTTTTGAATCAGTCAATAATTGAGCACAATCTTTCTCGCTATACCGAATCTTTTCGATTGAAGTTTTATATGCACAACTCTTATGCAAAAATCTCAAATAAGTTCGTGTCACTCTTGTTTCATTGGCTTGAATAAAATTCTTTTTGTAACCAAAAATATGCTAACCGTTATATCATCTTTGATCAATTTTGATCATTTGGAATATTTTTAAATTAAATAATGAATTAGTTTGTTGCTTATCGAGATAGATTAGTAAGAGCAGTTCTCATCCGTAGCTAAATTTTTACTTTATTTTTTAAAAATCAGGACAAATATTATTAGCAAAATTCTATTCGAAAACTTTTTTTGATGTGAATCTTCTGTCAACACAACCAATTTCTTTAAGCTAATTTATTTATTAATTACCGATGATCTGATTGTGAAATATCTACGACTGCAAATAGATTAACGACGCCTTCTTTTCAAACTAAATTTATAGGCAGCTTCTGAACGTGTACTCAAAGTGGATAATATCTATGCCATATGTTTAAAAAGAGCAACCATTTTTTAACTTTAAATATAACGCAGCACGATTCCCTAATGTATTCATCTCATATCATCATCAAAAATTTCTTCTTTCTTTCCAAAATCCTTTTCAAAACAGATTACATTCAGAAAATAATTTTATACGAGTTTTCCGTCTTATTCGAAAAATAAAAAAAAAATCCAAAATTTATGTTGTACCCTGCTGAAGCACGAATAAGAAATGTTGACTGTTACTTCTTGGTGTACTTTCTAAAGAATTTTTCTTGTAGAATTTAGAAAATTTTATTCTATTTGCCCAAAAATTATAGGGAAGCTTTTGTAGTGGAAAAAAAAACAACAACCACACTAAAGTCTAATTACAGATTAATCTATTTTACAGAAATGGAACGTCCCGGTAAAAAAAATCACAGAGAGGAGGATCTCAATGAAGTTACGGTGAGTTTGACAAGAACTTTAATTGATAGTGAATAGAGATTGACTGGCTATGAAAGGAAAACATCTGATCTTGTAAATCGCGGACAAGTAAACTTTAAAATCAAAAAAAAAAAAAAAAAAACAAATTCTATGCTCATCACTAGAAGTAATGTATTAGTTTTGTTATATAGTTTGTAACATCCAATAATACGATGAGTAAGGGATCAATCATAAATTGCATAAATGCATAATTGAACCAATCGAAACGAATGTCATTGGCATTTAAACAATTTTGATTAGATTGTAATGGTAGCCCGTCATTGGTAATAGAGCGCATATTTTGAACCACAACGCAGCTAAGTATTGCTCTTGATTCCTTACAAAAAAACGTTATCAATAATAATTGTATTTAGCTTCTTTCTATAGTTTCATTCTGTATAAGAAGTAAGGGATAATACAAATAGTTGTAGTTAGCCTTATATCGAGGAATGAATTGAAAGTTTCAAGGAATTATATAAATTCTGATCTCGTAAAATCTTAATCTTTTTTTTAAAAATTAAAACTTGAAAGTAAATTTTGTACTTACGAGTAGCATGAGACCTTGTTAGCCTCTGTGTAACAAACGCGCGAATCTAACCTTACAACTACTAATCTTTAATTTTGAAATTTTCATCCTGACAGTTAGTTATGTTTTTTTCAAGATTTCAAAACCAAATCATATCATATAACAAATACAAAAAAAAAGAAAAGAAAATAAACTTTATGTTCTCATAACATAAGTAGTTATGATTTTTTTACGTAGTTTTTTCTTTTTTTTTTTTGTATTTTTAAAATTTTTATATATAGAAAAATGAAATTGTTCTCAAGGAGAACAGACATGAAGACAGCGCACGCAATCAAAACGGTCGTTTGTATAAAGAACGCGGCACTGATGCTGGCATTTATGGCAGTTATGCATCACATACACCCACCAAACAATGGGAGCTTGTCAAATTAATAACAATGTCAACATTAATAGTTCTGTTGACATCAACACGCAATCTATTCTTATTACTGCTACCATTATCGTCAACAAATGACAGCAATCAACGCAGCAATAATGACAGAAGGAGAAAAAGTAGAAGTAACTTAAATATAAATACGAGTTAATAGGCCAATCAAAGACAAAACTATGTAATTAATCAAAATAAATAATTGCAACATTTAAATATATAATGTAATAAAACGACAACAACAACAACAACAACAACAACAACATGAATATTGTATATGCAAGCAAAAGCAGTGACAAATAGTGAATTAATAAATTTAATTGATATGTATTTAAATACACATAAGATTATAATCAAGTGTTAATTGTATGAGAAAAAGAGGATAATCAATCATACACGAATGCACATACACGTACACATACACACATACACATCTATAGATGTTTAAATACTCGTACTCGATGAATACAGATAAAAACATAAATGTTTCTAATAAATTAATCAATTAAATGTTACCTCGTTATGTATTTGTAATAAATGTGACCGAAAAGAGGCAAAAAAAAAAACACACACACACATGAACATAGCATAGTGAGAGAAGCTTCATGCAAATGAAAAAAAAAAAAATTAATATAATATCATGTGAATGCTGTAAGATGTAAGTTATTACTAAAGAGAATAATTATCAACAATTTATCTTTTTTTTCTTTTTTTAGCTTTGTTTTGTTTGATTTTGGCATTTAAATGACTATAAATTTTATTCTGATAAAAGGATAAAAGTAAAAATAAATAGTTTTTTTTTAAGAATTAGATAATTTCAAGAGCTAATGAGACAAACATTGATGCATGTCTCGAAATAAATATTGGATATCTACTACTCCAAGCAGCTTTCTTATGATATGATGTTGGGCGCGATTAAAACCCCATTCTAAGTCTAAACTTTAGAGGGACTTCTCTATTCACTAAAACCCGTTCATAGATTACTAATAAAAATATTGCGTAATTTTAAGGGGTTTTTTTTCCAAAAGCTTTTTAGCTTTTCTTAACTTTCATATTTTTTGACAGATAAAGTCCATCGATCCATCCATTGATACAAGAAATCAAGAGTGATTATGTTAAGAAGTACACCTTTGAACACAGATAGATATAAAATATGGGAAGGGTAGATAATCAGATCAAGAGATAATCAAGAGAATGTATGCCTAGATAAATAGAAGTGTAAGTGAACAGATATGAGGACGGATGGACAAACGGGTCACTTTCATATCAGGCAATCGGTTTATTGGAAAATTAAATCAATGTCATGTACTAACGCTAAAGGCACTTGAGCGGATAGATAGACAGATGTAAGGCAAAAAAAGTCAATATCAAGTAAATGGGTAGACTCATGTGTCGATATGGCAGATGGACTTGCCAAAATAGATTCACCTAAATATGATATATTAGCACCAACAAAGAACCGGACAAAGATCGTTTCAGAAATTCCTGAATGCAACGAAATTTTGAGAAATAAATTATCGAACTCAGTATGAATAATCAAAAAAAATAAATAAATAAATAAATATATAAATAAT